>CM035843.1:136805464-137311765 GCA_020510985.1 Pholidichthys leucotaenia
CTTTTTGTTTAATCACTTTGGGATTCTTATACATTATATTTTTATTTACTTTGGAGGGAGTAGACAATGATTCTCTGATGGGGAAGACAGGGGCTAAGTTGAGGGGTGGCGGATGAAGAGGAGCTGCAGAGAGGCGTATAAGACTGCGACTCCGCTTCCTGGTCCCAACTCTGAGTTGGGACCAGGAAGGACTCTTGAGTCCTGCAGTCTCCTTTTTCCAAGTCCAGACTCTCCAACCATTTCTCTCACACACTGCTTACTCCCCACTGCCCTGTGAGTAACTGCCTCCAAACTCCCTTAATCACCAGATCATTCCCACCTGGTGCAACCAACCAACTGCCTTCAGGCTGGGAAGCACACCCAGACCTGAAGCACTCAGGCAGAGAGGGGATGGCCTGCAGCTCAGCTCAACAGTACCTGAAGAGTCTCCGCTATCTCATTCTCCCAGTCCATCACATTTAAAGATAACATTTTATCTGGTCCAATTATCATTCTGTTTGGGTCAAATGTCTGCCAATTGTATGCCATTTGACTTTGGTGTTTCTTTGCCAATGTCTTAGTTACATTTTTGAAGCTTTACAATTGCTTTTTAAAGAAATTATGCTTTGCTTCATTGCGCATGCACCAATTATGCAGAAGTGGTCCAATTTTAAGAATAGATGCAGGGTAATGACCATAAAATGATACTTCGGTAGCAGCTTCTTGTTTGGAAACAAATGCTTAAATAGCATGTGGTGTTCAGCGATCAAGTGTTTTAAAAAAATAGTGATACCTTTTGATAACACTGGAGAAAATACAATGTTAACTATCTGAAGCAACAGCAGGAGTAAATACCAGTGTTGATCGTTTGGACAAACTAAGTCTCCAAAAATAAGTGATAGATTACGAAGTAAACACCAGGATTGGATGTCATTTAACCCCAAGTCATTGGAGTCCTCTCCTAACTTCAGTGCAGGAGGTTTGTTGTATGGCTCCATGTAGCCATAGTTAAAGCTCTTAAGTCTTCTATCCACTTCCTCTGATGTTGTGTACTCATCTATCAAGTGCAGTATTATCAGTTTCATTTCATGTTGTGCCACTCCCTCCAAGGTGTCATGCATAATATCGACTGAGAAATTTTCACAGGTATTGAAGTACTGCAAAGAATTTAGAATGCAAGAACATTTAACACCCATTACATAGGGGAGACTGGGATTTGTCTCCATTTTTTGGCAGTGTTCTGCATGAAGTGCTTGAGTTTGCATAACTATGTTGGGTGAAACCTCACTAAATTCTGTCTGAAAGTCGTCTTTCTCAGGAAGACAAAAACGGCAACAATATGTGGCATCAAATGATTCAACAAAACCAAACAGTGAAGGCCAAGGTTGTCACCTGCAACTTGGACAATTGCTCCATACACTGGCTGATCATACAGGGGGACCCTTATTCCATTCTTCTCCAATACTTTGATATCCTGCACTACTGGATCAAGTACTGTATCTCAGAAAAGCTATATGTTTTAATGTCTTGGGTATGAAATAAAGAAACCAAATGAATATTATGCAGACTAGAGTTGTACTTTGGAGAAAAATTTCACAAGATGAAATAGATTGCCCCTAATTTATGTATTCCCCGTATTGATCCTAGAGGATTTGCAGTTTTGAAATTGTCATAGAACAGCTGAATCTGAATTGCATGCTTCTGCTCTGAGAATAGAGCATGACTCTTTAAAAGCGCTCCATCACAAAAGTCAGTAAGAAGATTTTCTTTTCAACTGGAATCCGCCTGCATCATTTAAGATAAGATAAGATAAGATAAGCCTTTATTAGCCCCACAATGGGGAAATTCCAGGATTGCAACAGCACAGGGATAGCAACACTCAGAGCAACAATCAGAAGGCAAGAGAAAAACAAGAGCAGGGAGTATACATATGTACATAAGATAAGATAAGATAAGATAAGCCTTTATTAGTCCCACAACGGGGAAATTCCAGGATTGCAACAGCACAGGGATAGCAACACTCAGAGCAACAATCAGAAGGCAAGAAAAAAAAAAAAGCAAGAGCAGCTCATATACATATGTACATATTACTATAAATATACTGTATATACTGTATATATACACACAGACACACAGTGCAGAGCATTGTAGCTGGATGGAATAAATATATGAGTATATAAACACAGTAGACTACATATATACTGTATATATATATATATATATACAGTGGGGTAAAAAAGTATTTAGTCAGCCACCAATTGTACAAGTTCTCCCACTTAAAAGATGAGAGAGGTCTCCAATTTTCATCATAGGTATACCTCAACTATGAGAGACAAAATAAGAAAAAAAAAATCCAGAAAATCACATTGAAGGATTTTTAATGAATTAATTGGTAAATTCCTCGGTAAAATAAGTATTTGGTCACCTACAAACCAGCAAGATTTCTGGCTCTCACAGACCTGCAACTTCTTCTTTAAGAGGCTCCTCTGTCCTTCACTCGTTACCTGTATTAATGGCACCTGTTTGAACTCGTTATCAGTATAAAAGACACCTGTCCACAACCTCAAACAGTCAGACTCCAAACTCCACTATGGCCAAGACCAAAGAGCTGTCAAAGGACACCAGAAACAAAATTGTAGACCTGCACCAGGCTGGGAAGACTGAATCTGCAATAGGTAAGCAGCTTGGTGTGAAGAAATCAACTGTGGGAGCAATTATTAGAAAATGGAAGACATACAAGACCACTGATAATCTCCCTCGATCTGGGGCTCCACGCAAGATCTCACCCCATGGGGTCAAAATTATCACGAGAACGGTGAGCAAAAATCCCAGAACCACACGGGGAGACCTAGTGAATGACCTGCAGAGAGCTGGGACCAAAGTAACAAAGGCTACATTAGAAACACACTATGCCACCAGGGACTCAAATCCTGCAGTGCCAGACGTGTCCCCCTGCTTAAGCCAGTACATGTCCAGGACCGTCTGAAGTTTGCTAGAGAGCATTTGAATGATCCAGAAGAGGATTGGGAGAATGTCATATGGTCAGATGAAACCAAAATAGAACTTTTTGGTAAAAACTCAACTTGTCGTGTTTGGAGGAGAAAGAACACCATACCTACTGTGAAGCATGGGCGTGGAAACATCATACTTTGGGGCTGTTTTTCTGCAAAGGGACCAGGATGACTGATCCTTGTAAAGGAAAGAATGAATCGGGCCATGTATCGTGAGATTTTGAGTGAAAACCTCCTTGTGGCTGGGTCTTTCAGCATGACAATGATCCCAAACACACTGTCCGGGCAATGAAGGAATGGCTTCGTAGGAAGCATTTCAAGGTCCTGGAGTGGCCTAGCCAGTCTCCAGATCTCAACCCCATAGAAAATCTTTGGAGGGAGTTGAAAGTCTGTGTTGCCCAGCGACAGCCCCAAAACATCACTGCTCTAGAGGAGATCTGCATGGAGGAATGGGCCAAAATACCAGCAACAGTGTGTGAAAACCTTGTGAAAACTTACAGAAAACGTTTGACCTCTGTCATTGCCAACAAATGGTATATAACAAAGTATTGAGATGAACTTTTGTTATTGACCAAATACTTATTTTACCGAGGAATTTACCAATTAATTCATTAAAAATCCTTCAATGTGATTTTCTGGATTTTTTTTTTCTTATTTTGTCTCTCATAGTTGAGGTATACCTATGATGAAAATTGGAGACCTCTCTCATCTTTTAAGTGGGAGAACTTGCACAATTGGTGGCTGACTAAATACTTTTTTACCCCACTGTATATATATACACACACAGTGCGGAGCATTGTAGCTAGATGGAATAGATATATAAATAGATATAGATATAGATAGATATATAAATATATAAACACAGTGCGGAGCATTGTAGCTGGATGGAATAAATATATGAGTATATAAACACACAGTGCGGAGTATTGTAGCTAGATGGAATGAATATGTGAATATATAAACACACACAGTGCGGAGCATTGTAGCTAGATGGAATAAATATGTAGATATATAAACACACAGTGTGGAGCATTGTTGCTAGATGGAATAAATATAAACTATATAAACACACACAACATTTCCTTTATATTTGGGTGTTTGTAAATTAAATGTAATGTTTTCAAAATCGGAATGTAAGAAAACCTATCACCAACAGCAACCTGATCATAGGCTCCAGTAGCTCGATTACGCAGGGTATCAAATCTTGTCCCCAAAACATATTCAACTGGCTCTACCTGTCACAAACTGAGCACTGGAGGTTCTGCCATGCTCAGTCTTGTTGCCTTTTTGCTGTATTTATATATTTGTTGTATTTTTGCGCCTTTTGGTTTTTGTTATCCCTGCAATGTTCCTTATTTTCTTGTTTATGTCTTAGTTTTACTATGTTCTGATTCTGCACCAATTGGTATCCATTTCTCAGTTTGTACTTGTTCATATTTTATTCTCCCATTCCTTATTTTTGCGGTTGACAGCTGTCGGGGCTTTTGCTGGTTGGTGCGCAGTGTGGGCGTCGCCCTGTCAGCTGTCAGCTGGGCACTCTACTCTCATTACTTCACAGCTGATCGTAATCATTAATCATTGTTACCTTTTTGCCCACTCATGTGACCCCACACCTGTCATCACTTGTGTTATTTGTTCTGACCCTATTTAAGGACTGCATTTTCATTTCATTTTTGTGGCAGTCTTAACCCTTTGACGTTGTATAGTTCACGTGCCCTTAGTGGCACAGCGCAGCACTACATCTGTCAAGCTGGAATCACCTACCAAAAACACTGCCGGCTCTATGCACGATTTGTGCTCATCATGCCCATACCCATGATGGCAAACATGCGTTGGAGGACACGGAATACACCACAGAAGTCCCTAGATATTTGTTTCCTATAGGCCCTTAGAATAGAGGGTTAGTATTAATGAAAGCGCTTTGAGTGGTCTTTGTGACTAGAAAAGCGCTATATAAGTGCAGGTTAGTTAGTTAGTTAGAAGAAGAATCTTCCTCGTTAAGAAATGGAGAAGAAGAAGAAGACCTCCACAGTTAAATATGTCTGGTCGCCGCTGGGATGATAGCGGCGTTTATGAATGAAATTGCAAACAATCACGGCATTTATGATGGAAATTGCGGTGGAATAAATAAGATTCATGTAAGACTTTCTGGATGTGGAAGAAAAAGCAAAATTGCCTGGCAGAAGACAAAATAAGGACCGTAGATGACGAGAGTGGACAAATCAACACGCCACCAGAGGTAGATTTGATTGTATTACGGTTTGTGTACATTCTACTGAATTTCTGGTTCATATACTTTAAATACTTTAAAGATAAGAAAAAAACCCCCAAAAACAAGAAATGGTGACATAAAGTAGAACCATTCTTTGTGTAAATATGCCCAGTCCACTTTTGACCAGTTATGAATTCAATATGGCTGCCGTAGAATTATGCAAATTAGATGCATAAATTTGCTCCTATCTGAAACTGTGGATCATATTCTACATCTTTCTAATTGACAGTAAGCCATTATCTCTTACCACTTTAAAGTTATAGCCTTGGAAATCTCTCTTTCAATATTTTATTGAAAAAAATCATTACTCACTCTTGACCACTAGAGGTTATGTCACAGTTTGGCAACATACACAGACAGAGGGTTAATGACACTTTCTCCTCACCACCAGAACCCCATCCCCGTTCTGGTGAGTTTATCTGCTACTTGATCTGTAAGTTTACTTTGCTACCTGTTTGGAATTTTGCGTTCATGCACTTTGGAACTTTATGTTTTCTTAAAAAATGCCACAAACTGCAGTCGGCGTCTGGGTCTGTCTTTCTCTGCCCGTAGGGGCAAATCATGACACTGCCCTTCCCCACTTCTCTGTAAAGTACTGTTGTCTTTTACTTTCAGAATTTAATGCACGAAAAGGATTTTCCATTTTTTTTATCTGCGGTTCTCCGCTGCTCTGGGCTTCCGCGCTGAGATCTGCAGATGCTGCTGTGGCCATCTGTTCGCCACAGGCGTTGATGAGGCGCTGCGCTTCTTGGGCCAGCGCGCGGAAGTCCTGCTGGGTGTTGCATTGCATGTTGACCAGCGTCCCTCTCATGTGTGGCGGCAGAGTGCTGAGGAAGATATATTGGAAAAGGAAGTTGTCGTTGTCCTCTTCCTTAAGCTGCAGCATGTCCTCCATGAGGGCCTTGGGTCTGCATCCTCTGTGGCCGTAGATCGCCAGAATCCTCTCTGCTCTCTCCTCGGCTGAGGGGACGAAGTTCTCAATGATGGTCGCCTTTAGTTCTCTGTATTTGTCGTGGGCGGGCGGTTGTCGAATTATGCTCCGCGCGCATCTTGACGTGGCGGCGTCGAGTTTGGCGACGATGTAGTAAAATTTCGTCTCGTCCGCCGTTATGCCCGCCAGTGCAAACTGAGCCTCAGCTTGCTGGAACCACGAGCTCGGGTCGTTTTGCCAGAATTCTGGCAGCTTGACGGTGACGGCGCTTGTGTGGGCCGTCCCTGATGTGTCCGCCGGGTGAGAGCGCCTTTCTTCTGCTCTCACGGCGGAGCTGGGGATGGTGCTTGGTTGAGCCCTCTCTGTAGATTCTGCCGTGGGGGAACGTCTTCCATCCGTTCCCCTGTCTGCATGGGCGCCGGCGCTTGCCTGGGTCGCCTCCGATGAGTTAATCGCGGGAGAACGTCTTTGTTCCATCCTCACGTCTGGTCACCAGTGTAGGGAGCTTGAAATGAAGAAGCGATATGATTTTATAAACCAAAGTTTAATATCAGCTTCACCTCCCTAATATGTCTCATCTCGGTGCAGAAGTAGAATAAGAGGTCGAGCACAGTCAGACCTTCATACTTATACCCACACTCAACAAAAGACATTGCATATCAAAGCTGACATCCCGCATTAACATAATCCCCCCTCCATTGTCCTCCGTCTCCTCCACCTGACCCTGGGTGGTCAGGGAGATCGATCCGGTCTCCACCGCTGCGACTCCGTCTGCTCTTTGATCCTCGCTGGCGGTTGAGACCTCTTGTCCTGTTCTGAGGCGTGAGGTCATTCCACATATGTAATCACTAAACTTTCTAATATGTCTATACATATGTAGGTATGGAATATATGATTAATATAAGCCACACCCAAGTACATATTTTCAGTACTCTTTACACCACTATTATTGGCTAAGCTGCAGACACTGATGGAAGTATATGGATCTTTCTTTAGAAAAATTGTATTAGTGTACAGGTTCTAATAAACATGCATTCACTGGAAAATAACACTTCCACAAAATAGCCTATGTAATAAAATACTTTGGATGTTAGTTTATATTTGGCACAACTATTTTGTGGCAACTCCTAACGTTTCACTTACCACATTCCAAAAAGGATCTGAAGGTCAGCTAGCCCTCAAAACAAATATATTTGTGACGATCTCTGTACTTCACTTGCATTGTCTGCATCCTTGATGGCAAGAAAAAAAAATGTTAATTTTAAAAAGGGATAGTTCACCCACAAGTGCAAATTCAGTCAGTCACTCATGCCAGTGGAAGGGTTGGTGTTATTTTTGTCATAAATCACCCTTTTCAAGGGCTAGACGAAGAGCACCCAATGCACGCTGTGAGTTTTCAACATTTATTAACGCAAACACTATACAAAAACACTATACAAAACACACTATACAAAAACACTACACTTACAGATGGAGGGAAACAGGAGAAAAGGCTTGTTAGCTCTAGATAAGATTATTGTAACTCTTTATCATCGGGTTTTCCTAAAACATCTTTAAAAAGTCTTCAGCTGATCCAAAGTGCTGCAGCAAGATTTTTAACAGGTACTAGAAAGAGAGATCATATCTCTCCGGTTCTGGCCTCCCTTCAGTTGTCATGAATTCCTGCCTATTTGAGGCAGGAAGAATTAAACACAAATGCAGGAGAACGTTGTGTGTATTTTATTGTGCACAAAATGATGGACAGTCCAGAAAAACAATAACGGTAAGCACTGGGAGCACAGGGACACCTCTAGGATGCTCAACAGCACACATAACTCAGGATGCTGTAGGAAGGGTGTGGGTGTGGAATGAGTGAGTGCAAAAGTGCTGAGTGAATGCAGGTGTGGACAATTGCATGTGTGTATGTGTGGAGAGAGAGAGCAGCAGGTAATGACAGTCAGCTGGTAGGAGCTGGCAGGAGGGGGGCGTGGCTGTCAGCTGTCAGACGACAAATGAGGAACCCAAAATAAACAGGGGAATAGACATGGAACTGGGCTGGGAAACCACCCCAGTTCATGACAGAGCCCCCCCCCCCAAGGGGTGGGCCCCAGACACCCCAGCGTACCAACAAAAGAGACACAAAGACAGAAAAAGAACACTCATCCCCGGGGACGTGCCACAACCAACCTATGCGGGAGGTGGGGGAACAGGTCAGGAGAGAATAAATCAGCAACATAACACATATACCAGTGAACACATAGTGAATCAACCCCCAAAACCTAGAACAGCAACCCCCCCCCCCTCAAGTCCCAGGAGTCCAAGAGTTCCGGGAGCCGACCAAAGTCCCAGGCCCCAGGGGCAGTGAAAGAAGACTGGTCAGGTGGTTGGTCCAAGTCCAGGATCAGTTGGATTGACCGGCTGAGCGGGTCAGGTAGCTGGCCAGGACAACTTGGCCACCTAACCCCATGGTCCAGTTCACCGGGTGGATGGCCCAGGTTTTTGAGTCACCAGCTCAAGAGAGGCGGCCCGGGAGGCGGCCTCCCCACGGGAAGACCCAACGTAGGAACGGGAGACCAGGAAAGGAGAGCCCCGGTGGTGTCGGGCGGCGACGAGTGAGGAGCCACCCTGCCCCCTGTGACCCCGAGCTGGGGGCCAGTTGCACCCACAATAGTCCTGGTCTGGGACAAAGCAGCACCCACGGAAGCTCCAGGCTGGAGCTTTGCTGCATCCGTGGTGGAATCCGGCTGGGCCATGGCTGCACTCGCGGTGGACCCCGACTGAGCCAATGCTGCACCCACGAGGGTCCCGGACAGGAACACAGTAAAACCTGCGGTAGCTCCAGGCTGGAGCTTAGCGGCACCCATGGTGAATCCCAGCTGGGCCAACGATGCACCCTCGGTGGGCTCTGGATGGGCCAATGTTGCACCCTTGGTGGACCCCGAATGGGCCAGAGTTGCACCTGCGGTGGTCCCGGCCTGGGACCTCATTGATCCCACAGTGGGCCCTGGCTGGGCCTGTGTAGCACCCACGGTGGCCCCCGGCTGGAGCTTAGCTGCCTCAGGTGGTGAACCTGGATCTTCGGAGGCCTCAGGTGATGTTCGATCCTCTCCGGCGATCCTGGCCTTGGGCTCCACCGCCGTCCAGGACTTCATCGATCCAGGTGGTGAAGGCTCATCGGGCAAAGGAAGAGCTGCACCCTCAGTGGACCCGGCCCGGGCCAAAGATGCACTCTCGGTGGGCCCCAGCAGCGGCAGATCCTTTCCCGCGACCCTAGACAAAGGCTCAGGAATGGCAGAGAGAGAGAGAGAGAGAGAGAGAAAGGGTCAGGGTCGCCGGCAGCGGAGGAGCCCGGCGAGGAGAGCTCAGGTGCCGTGGATGGCTGCACCCGGCTCTCCTCACCAAGAGCCAGACAAGATCGCTCTAATACTGAGAAGAGGAAAACAAAACACAGCACTTGCCTGAGCTCAAGCTCCACTGCCGTCCAGGACTCTGAAGAACTTGGTGAGGATGTCCCGGGCCCAGCCTCTAGGTGGTCCAGCTCAGGTGCTGATTCTGCTGCGGACATGATGGTGGTGGCAGTCCTTATGCCCCTAGGTGAATCCCCCCATGCAGATGGTTCTTCCGGCGTGACGGCTGGGGGTCCACTCCGTGCTGGCTTCGTTGTAGGATCATCCAGAGCCACTGGCTCCTCCACAGTCCGGTGGCCTGGTTCCGGCGGGTGCTCTGGAAAGAAGGGAGGAGACACGGAGGGGATAGGTGAGTCTTTAATAATGGCAGCAGGAGGAGAGTGCTCAGGTGACTGCTTAACATGAGGCTCTCTCCCGGCAGACTGACAAGGTTTAAGATAAGATTTTTTATTTATTTATTTTTTTTTGTTACTTATTTGTACCCATAGGTAGATTTGTTTTGCAGTCTGGTGACAAGCCACCAGCTGCCGGTCACTGCGTGCGCAAGCACCCTGTATCCCTAACCTGCATGTTTTTGGCGTGTGGGAGGAAACCGGAGAAATCTCAGAGTAAACCCACGCAACATGGGGAGAACATGCAAACTCCACACAGATCACTGTTGGTTGGAGGCTGGGATCGAACCCACGATCCCCGCGCTCCCCCGGCCGAGGGTAAAACTGTGCTGCCACAGTGCTAACCACTGCGCCACCGTGCAGCCAAAGATAAGATAAGATAAGCCTTTATTAGTCCCACAACAGGGAAATTCCAGGATTGCAACAGCACAGGGATAGCAACACTCAGAGCAACAATCAGAAGGCAAGAAAAAAAAAGCAAGCAAGCAAGAGCAGCTAATATACATATGTACATATTACTATAAATATATATATATATACACACAGACACACAGTGCAGAGCATTGTAGCTGGATGGGATAAATATATGAGTATATAAACACACAGTGCGGAGCATTGTAGCTAGATGGGATAAATATGTAGATATATAAACACCCACAGTACGGAGCATTGCAGCTAGGTGGAATAAATATGTAAATATATAAACACACACAGTGCAGAGCAATGTAGCTAGATGGAATAAAATGTAGATATATAAACACACAGTGCGGAGCATTGTAGCTAGATGGAATGAATATATAGATATATAAATATAAACATTAAAAAAAATTATTAGCAGGGATAGAATGAAAACACACTTGCCTGACCTCCCGGGTCTGGGTGTAAACTGCTGCAGGTGGCGAGCTGTCATCCTTCTCCGCATCCACAGACATCCTATGCCCCCCAGAGGATAGTGGAGGAGCCGGCTTAGTTGACGCGGAAGTGGGCATGTCGGGGGAAGCCCTGGAGATCCCGCTGGTGGCAGGAGAGGACATCTTGATGACGGAGGCTGCGGCTGAAGCGGAGAGGGCGCTGGCTGGCGTGACAGCTGGCCCAGGAGAAGGCTTCACCGCAGAAATGGTCGGGCACGACTTCTGGAATTCAGCCACCGATGAGGTGATGGGCTTCTTCAGGCACATCGACATGGGACAACCTTCTCACCATAGTGTAGGCTCCTCAGCATCCTCTGGCTCCTTCAGCGTTCAGCTGCTCCCTCCCGGGATTGGCGGAGAATTGGGGGAGATAGAGAGAAAAGGGTGAGAAGCGGGAACAGCAGCTGACTATGGGGAGCCCCAGTGGATTGTAGAATCTGGAGCTCTTCCACAGGAATCTGGCAAATCACATTAGGCGAGAGCGCAAGAGATCGGAGGAGCACTTGCCTGAATTCTTGACTGGTGATGATGTCAGCTGCTGTATTTGTGTCACGCTCCGTCTCCCCGGGGAGTAGGACGATGAGTCTGGTGGGGGGAAGCGGACACCAGGCTGGGAGGCGAGTGATGGGCTTTTGGCCTCCGGGAGCACTTCTTAGGCTGCCTTGGTGGAACTGTGGAGGACCCTCTCACCACTTCCTTGAAGCGCTGCAGTGATTCACAAATTTGAGTGAGCAGCGGCACCAGCCCCGGAAACTTCCAAAGGCTGGGGCACGTCTTCATCACCCCGACAGCGATGTCCAGCAAATAAAAATTTATTTCTGGGGAGTGGGTGGCACAAGCCCAGGAAAGTAAAGTCCATCGCTCGCTGGGTTACTGCACACTCCTCCGTGTTTAGTCCAAAAACTGAAAAATCCATGCTGGAGGGCTACTGCACGGGAGAGGGAAAACACAAAAAGTTGAAAAAGCACACACACAACACCTCCGCTGGGTTTTTAACTGGTCGGGTGATTCTGCCATGAATTCCTGCCTATTTGAGGCAGGAAGAATTAAACCCAAACACAGGAGAACATTGTGTGTATTTTATTGTGCACAAAATGATGGACAGTTCAGAAAAACAATAACGGTAAGCACTGGGAGCACAGGGACACCTCTAGGATGCTCAACAGCACAGTTGCAGGATAATAAGTGCTGCAGGAAAGCTGGACAGTACAGCGATAACTCAGGATGCTGCAGGAAGGCTGAACAGCAAAAATAGGAAAAAAAATAACTTACACGCTGGAGCAGTCCGAGGCCATCCATGCAGACCACAGTGCAAGGAACAAAAACACAAGCTAACAGTTGGTGAAAACACTCCGTTCAACCACAATCACCCAACAATGCACAGCAGTGAACCCAGATCTTAAATACTGAAACAACTAATGAGCTGAGTGCATGTCGGTGTGAAAGGAGAGAGAGAGAGAGAGCGCGAGGGTGTGTGAGTGAATGTCTGAGTATGTGAGTGAGAATCAGTGAGTGAGAGCATATAAGAATAGATGTGTGTGTGGGTGTGGAATGAGTGAGTGCAAAAGTGCTGAGGGAATGCAGGTGTTGACAATTGCATGTGTGTGTGTATGTGTGGAGAGAGAGAGCAGCAGGTAATGACAGTCAGCTGGTAGGAGCTGGCAGGAGAGGGGGGCATGGCTGTCGGCTGTCAGACGGCAAATGAGGAACCCAAAATAAACAGAAGACTAGACAGCCATCGTGCCATGGAACTGGACTGGGAAACCACCCCAGTTCATGACATCGTTGGCTTCCCATGGAGTTTAGAATTAAGTTTAAAATCCTTCTTCTCACTTATAAAGTTCTAAATAATCAGGCCCCTTTTTATTTAAAAGATCTGATACTACCCTGTTATCCTAACAGAGCACTGTGCTCCCAAAATGTAGGATTACTTGTAATACCTAGAATCTCCAAAAGTACAACGGGAGGCAGAGCTTTCAGTTATCAAGCTCATCTCCTGTGGAGCCAGCTGCCAATCTGGATTCAGGAGTCAAACTCGATCTCTGTTTTTAAGAATAGGGTTAAAACCTTCCTTTTTGATATAGCCTAAAATTAGGGAGGGATCATGTGTCTCTGAACCCTTCCTTAGTTATGCTGCTAATAGGTTTAGACAGCCGGGGGACCTCCAACAATGCACTGGGCTTCACTCCTTTCTTCACTTTCAATTAAATATTTTTGCTGATCATTAACATCTGTTTGTTCTCTCCCATAGATTGACTCCCCGCCGTGCTGTTTGTTCTCTGCATGTCTGTTCTTTTCGTCTTCTCTATCCCCTCACCCCCCAGCCAGTCGCAGCAGATGACTGCCCCTCCCTGAGTCTGGTTCTGCTGGAGGTTTCTTCCTGTTAAAAGGGAGTTTTTCCTTTCCACCATCGCCAAGCGCTTGCTCACAGGGGATCACCTGATTGCTGGGGTCTTTCTGCAGTTGTAGTGGTTTCCCCTACAGTTGAAAGTGCTATGAGATGACTGTTGTTGTGAAATGGCGCTATATAAATAAAGTTGAATTGAACTGTATTGCTCAGTTTCAAATAAAACATAATAATTTAATCATAATAATACAGGAGAACGCTAAATGTGTTTAGGACTCCAAATAAACAGCTCTAAAATTCTAAAATTTACAACTTAAATCCTAAAAGTGGAAAGTTTTACAGGAGAACACAAACTAAGTAACATACATTTAAAAAGATTAATATCTAAAAAACAAAATCTCACAAAAGTCCACCTCTATACTATATTTGTATTTTAAAAAAAACATTTCAAACTTTAAGCCTAAAAAAGGGACTGTGGTGATCCGAGTGCTGAGGTTTTCCGCGCCCGGGCCACTCAGTATTCTCCCTTTTTCACCCTCCTTATCTCTGCTCAGTTATTATTGGTTCTCTCAGAACTTTTACTGTGACAGCGCTGCGGCCAGACTTCCGGCTGTCAAAGTCGAGCCGGCACTGTCACAACTGATCTTGGTTTACAATTACGTTTCCTCCTCTCCTGTTTGTTTCATCTCCTTTTGCCTTCAGTATTAAGGGAGCAGCTGAGGCTCACTCCTCGCTGCGACCTACACCCACGTAGACTGGAGTCCCTACGCCTGGCTCCAGTTTCCTTCCTCACTACTTTGTATCCGTTGTGGAGAGTGTAAATAACGGAAGCAGATTTATGCAGCAGACGACTTTATTCACTCTCACATCAGTCATACACAGAAAAAGAATATCTCAATACACCAGGGTCTCTCCTTTTATATCAACCGCCCAACTCACATCTGCATGACATCTCGCATCACAATACATTCATCCTTTCTCCCCCCACTGCTTCTTTGTGCTACCTCACCATAATCTCTCTCATCTCCATACCTATTGTCCTTCTCTGTTTACCCTCTACATCCAGTCTGAGATGATTAACCCAGCTTCTACACCGCCCCTCCAGAATCTCAGACCGAGTTTCAATCCTCACGTCCTTTTGGCTTCAGTCTCCTCCCATATCTGCTGTAACGGGGGTTTTCCGCCTCCGCGGCGCTGCTGTGCCGGTGGGGGGCTCCTGGGGGTGTGTCTGTCTGCGGGTGGGCAATGGCGAGGGGGGGGGAAACCTTCGACTTGCCCGTGTGGCTGCTCTGATGAATCTTTTACCTGGGGAGTTCTCAGTGGGGGTCTTCCACGCCGAGGGACCCGAGCCAACATCACTTGCTCGTCTGCCACCACAAAGGCGGGCTTAAGTCTGTCTATACATATTTTCTCCCGATGACCCCCTAAGTCTAATAAAAAATGGTTGTCCCCTGTTTCCAGCACTCTGAATGGGCCATTGTAGGGTGGGCGCAATGGAGGGCGGTGGGCATCGTGCCTGACAAACACGAACGCCGCGTTCTTCAAAGTTTTTGGCACAAAAGCCCGTGGAAAACAGTGGTGGGCCAGGCCGGGCAGCATGCCTGTATCTGCGCTATGCTGCAAACGCTGAGACGGACAGCTGTCCGGCGCGGGATTATCTGGCAAAAATTCCCCGGGGAGCCGCAGTGGCTGAGAAAAAACAAGCTCCACTGGGGAAGCCTCCAAATCCTCTTTTGGTGCGGAACGCAACCCCAACAAAACCCACGGCAACCGGTCTACCCAATTTGCATGTCTCAGTGAAGCCCTGAGCGCTGCTTTCAGTGATCTATGGAAACGCTCGCATTGTAGCACCTTGGGAGAGCCAGATTTCCAGCATCTCAGACAGGAGACAGTGGATAAGCATGGGAGATCAACGAGCAGGAGGCTCCTGGTGAGATAGCAGGAAGGAGTCAAGGATGTAGGGGGTTGAATGCAGTGTGATGCAAATGTCCTGTTGTGTGTGATGTAATGCCATGAAACTTAAGAGGAGAGTCTCTGATAAAAAGTTCATTCTGTTCTGTGCTCGTGAGATGTGAGTGTGCAATAAATCATTTGAAATGAATCTGCCTGTGATTTCACACACTCCACAGCATAACCGATTGGCCTGTCGGTTGTACGGGGTTGTGCGATGAATTGCAACACCCAGGCTACGGGCCATCGCGGACCAGGGGTCGGAAACAAACTGCGGGCCCCTATCAAACGTGATGTCCGACGGGATGCCAAAACGTGCCACCCATGTCATCAAAAAAGTGCGCGCCACGTCCACGGACGTGGTTGCCACCAGCGGGACTGCTTCTGGCCAGCGTGTGGTGCGGTCCACCACTGTCAGAAGGTGCATGCACCCCTGTGATGGCAGGAGGGGGTCCACGAGGGCCATGTGAACATGGTCGAACCTCTTAGCCGGAATATGAAACGGCTCCAAAGGAGCCTTCGTGTGTCTGTGTACTTTGGCTCGTTGGCATGCTACGCAGGCTGCAGCCCACTCTTTCACTTGTTTGCGCAGGCCTGGCCATACGAACTTCACTTCCACCATTTTGACTGACGCGCGCACTCCTGGCTGCGCCAGAGCGTGAACTGACTCAAACACTAGGCGGCGCCAAGCAACTGGGACCACCAGGCGCGGGCGTCTCGTGGAGACGTTGCAGATTGGGGGGGCTGCCGTCTTGCAGTACTCTGCTCTCCAGCCTTAACCCTGTTGGTCCAGACTGGAGCGCGCACACGTCCGCATCGCCAATCTACTCTGTGGCCATGGCTGTATAATCTATTCCTACGCAGACCGGGGCCACCACATTCAGTTTACCCGACACATGCTGAATATCGGTCGTAAACTCCGAGATCGCGGCCAGCTGTTGCTGCTGCCGGCCCGACCGTGGTTCCGAAACCTTCGCCATCGCGAACATTAGTGGCTTGTGGTCCACGAACGCGGTGAAGTTGCGCCCTTCCAGCCAGAACTGGAAGTGGCGTATGGCCAGGTGGAGAGCCAGCAACTCTCTGTCGAACGTGCTGTATTTATGCTCACTGTCGCGCAAAGCCCTGCTGAAAAAAGCGAGCAGCTGCCAAGAATCGGCGATGCATTGCTCCATGACGGCCCCTATGGCCACGTCCGAGGCGTCGGTAGTAAGCGCTATCCGGGCCGCCGGGTTCGGATGCGCCAACAGTGCGGCGTTTGCCAGGGCTGTTTTAACCTCAGAGAATGCCTGCTCCCGCTCCGGAGTCCATTCAACTCTGTCCACGGGTTTCTGTTTCTTGAGCGCGCCGTACAATGACTGCATGAGCTGAGCTGTTCGGGGGAGGAACTGGTTATAAAAGTTAGCCATCCCCAAAAACTCTTGGAGTGCCCTGACCATCTGAGGCTGGGGAAAATTCGCCATGGCGCGCACTTTGTAGGGCAAGGGTATCGCTCCCTCCGGTGAGACGCGGTGCCCCAAAAAAATCAATCCCCGTTACGCCGAACTGGCATTTCGCCGGGTTGATTATTAACCCGTGCTCCTCCAACCTCCGGAAAACCGTCCTGAGGTGGGTTACGTGTTCGTCCTTGGATGCACTGGCCACCAGGATGTCATTCAGGTAGACGAACACAAACGGCAGATCGCGCAACACTGCATCCATCATGCGTTGGAATGTCTGTGCCGCTCCTTTTAATCTGAAGGGCATGTGTAAAAACTCAAACAGGCCAAACGGAGTTATTACCGCTGTTTTGGGTGTGTCCTCCGCGCGCACTGGGACCTGGTGGTAACCACGGACCAGGTCTATTTTAGAAAAAATGCGTGCCCCAGCAAGGTGAACGGAAAAATCCTGAATATGGGGAATTGGGTAGCGGTCGTGCGCTGTGACGTTATTCAACCTGCGGAAACCTCCGCACGGTCACCACGATCCCTCGGCCTTAGAGACCATGTGTAGCGGGGATGCCCATGGGCTGTTTGAGCGCCTGATGATGCCCAACCTTTCCAAGTTGGCAAACTCCTCACGCGCTATGGCCAGTTTAGCTGCGTCCAGGCGCCGAGGTCGTGCGAAAACGGGCGGCCCAGTGGTGGTGATAAAGTGTTCCACCCTGTGTTTAGTGCTGGCCGCCGGAAACGTCGGGACCGTGAACGCTGGGAACTGAGTGAGCAGTGTGTGGAACTTACCGCCTGCAGCTGTGACGCCTTCTTGTGTTATTGGCCTGGCCACTCGAGCTGTACAGGGGAGAGAATCAAAAGACATTGCATTAACCAAGTGTCTGTTAGCAACATCGACTAGCAGCCCGTGTGCACACAGAAAATCAGCTCCCAGGATTGGGAAACTCAGTGCTGCTATGACAAAAGTCCACTCGTACATACGGCCGTGTAGGGATAAAGTCAGTGTTCTCTCACCAAAAGTCTTAATGTCCGAGCCGTTTATGGCTACCAGCTGGGGGCTGCTAGCTCCCGCTAGCCGGTCGGCGTAGGACGGCAGGATGAGACTCTTTTGGGAGCCGGTGTCTATGAGGAACTGTCTCCCCGAGTGCGAGTCCGTCACATAGAGCAGCTTGTTTTCTTCACCAGCGGTTGCAGCTGCTACTGACTGCCGGCCTTGGCGTTTCCTGAGCGCTTGAATTGGCACTGTGGCACACATCTGTGTGCGTTCTCTCCAAAGCGGCGGTGGTAAAAGCAGAGCGTGTCTCTGGCGCTTCCTGGCCCCTGCTGCCGCTACCGTCGCCGGCTCCTCGCCTCCGCTGGTCATCTCGCTGGGTTCCGACACCGCCGCATTCACTGTGAGAGCTCTGATGGTGAGAATGATCCAATCTGCCTCCTGGGCTAGCGCCCGGTAGTCACGCGTGGCCAGCAACGACGAATTGGCAAGAACCGCTCTTGCCTCTGTGGGGAGGTTCTGGAGGAAAAGGTGGGCAAATAGAAAATGCCCGTCGTCCATGCTCATCAACGCCAACATCTTCTCCATCAGTTCAACCGCTGACCCATCTCCTAACTCGGAGCGCCTCAGGAGCCTCTCTGCTCTCTTGCAGTCTGAGAGCGTGTAGCGCCGGGTCAGCGCGGCCTTGAGAGCCCCATATTTGTCGTTGGCTGGAGGCTGTTGGAGTAGGCTCGCTACTTGCTGAGATGTGCAAGTGTCCAGCGCTGCGACCACATAGTAATATCTGGTGTCGTCTGCCATTATTCCCCGGAGGGCGAACTGAGCCTCGGTGTGGTGGAACCAAGACCGCGGGTCATGCAGCCAAAAGTCCGGTAGTTTGACCGAAACAGCGCACGCGTTGCTGGGGGTTCCCATCCGGGCTGTCTCTGGGATGCTTGCCACATTGCTGGGGCTTCCCGTCCGGGCCAACTCCGGGGTTCTTGCCTTGTGTTCCATAATTCGTCAAGGGGTCACTAGTGTGGAGAGTGTAAATAACGGAGGCAGATTTATAAAGCAGACAGCTTTATTCACTCTCACATCAGTCATACACAGAAAAAGAATATCTCAATACACCAGGGTCTCTCCTTTTATATCAGCCACCCATCTCACATCTGCATGACATCTCGCATCACAATACATTCATCCTTTCTCCCCCCACTGCTTCTTCCTGCTACCTCACCATAATCTCTCTCATCTCCATACCTATTGTCCTTCTCTGTTTACCCTCTGCATCCAGTCTGAGATGATTAACCCAGCTTCTACACCGTAAGTGTTTATTCCATAGCGTCAGGTTCCACCCTCGCTTCTTACTTGTTTCAGTGTTAGTATTCTTTATTTGTGCCCGAGTTTAGTGTTTGTGTTTTGCCCCATGTGGCTCTTTATTTTGTGTCTTCTTTAATAAACAAGCAAACTCTCTGTTGGCATCTCGTGCCTCATTTATGCCCTGAAAGGGGCAAACACGACCGTAGATCGCAGCCAAGCGAGGTGCCAGCCACAATAAGTTTGGTTTTTGGGCTTGAGTTTTTCCCCTTTTCTGGGTGCCAGTCTTATTTGGAGAGATGGCGTATTGTATCAAGTATTTGATGGAGGTTGATGACCTTCTGTCCGTCTGTTCACCCCCTCTGACACCGCACACTGGTACCTGGACCTCGTGCAAAAGGCCTTAAAGCATTATCACCTGACCTCGTATCCAGAGGGCAGTGAGAGGTTGGCAGCACTGATGGTTCTACGTCAGAAGAACTGAGAACCGATGAAGAATCCGGCCAAGAATCCTCCATCTCCTCCCCGGGACACGGTCGTTTCAATGAGGGGGAAGCCTCCTGATCGGGCCGGTCTTCTGCGAGGTTCCCGTCCGGATCCTGTCCCGGGTCGCCAGAAGAACTCTGCCTACCAGCCAGCTGTTTCCCCCGTGCCACAACGAAAGGTAAAGACAGCAGCTCCAGCCTCCAGGTCTTCTTTTCCCGCTGTTCCGTCAGCTCCACGTCCCCGGACTGCCCCGGCCGCTCCTCCCTCCTCCTCGGCGCACCTTTCAGCTGCGGTGAGCCCAGCGAGTCCTCACTAGCTCCACCCATCACCGTTCCTCCTCAAGGTTCCCGTCTGGATCCTGTCCCAGGCTGCCAAGGAAACTCCACCTCCCAGCCAGCTGTTTTCCCTGCGTTATGATGGAAGGTGAAAATAGCAGCCTCAGCCTCCGGGTCATCTTTTCCCACTGTTCCGTCAGCTCCACGTCCCTGGACTGCCTTGGCTGCTCCTCCCTCCTCCTCGGCGCGCCCTTCAGCTGCTGTGAGCACTGTGGTTCCTCGTCTGGCTCCGCCCATCACTGATCCTGTTGGGCCGACTCCTCCTTGTCTTCCGGGGGGGGGGGGGGGGTCCTCTGTCACCATCCCTATTGGAAAAGGGAGAATCAAGCCCGCTGCAGCAGTCACCATCATTCCCTGGGAAAGCAGGCAAGTGTTTTTTCATTCTAAATCTCTGTTTAATGAATTACCTTGTCTGATTCCTGGGAGTGGAGCTCAGGGTTCACAGTCCTCTGAGCTCCCACCACCTGCTGCAGCCACTGAAATTGAACCTGCTACCTCTGTGATCCTCCCTTTCTCTCTTAGCGTCCCCTGGTGCTGGGAGTAGACCGTCGGACGGAGGAGGAGCCTGCGGCCCTGGAGAGCCTGGTTTCATTCCCACAGCCGCGTCATGGGCAGAGGAGGAGGGTGGACTGTCATTTGGAGCCTGTGCCAATGATTAAGCATCCCCAGGTCTCTGTGGAGCAACAGTCAGCTCCAGCAGGCTATGGATTCCCTGCGACCACGCCATCGGCGTGGGTTTCAGCGCCAGGGGGTTCTTGGACAGTGGAGACCATTATGTTGGCTGTGGAGGCCACCACAGTCAAGTGGGAACCGGAAATGGACCTCCAGATTGTTGAGCCTGGATTGTCAGAGTCCTGGATGGTGGTAGAGCTCGAGATCAGGCAAGTGCTCTATTTTGTCTACTTACTTTCTGTCTTGGAGCATTCTTGCCTGTTTCTTGGGGAGAAGAGCTGGGTGCAGCCGGCCGCTGCATCCAAGCTCGTCTTGCCGGGCTCTGCTGTTGCCGGTGGCCCTAACCCCTGTTCTCCCTCTTTGTCCGAGCCTTCTCCCAGGGTCACCGGAGATGAGTCCATTCCAATCATTTTCGTCGAGGCTCCAGGTTCGTGTTTGGAGGTCATCCCAGGTGCTGCACTGGCCCGGTTGGGGTCCACCGAGGGTGCTGCGCTGGCCCGGTTCAAGGTTGGTGAGGGAGATACACATTCCCTTCCACCTGACATCGGACTGGTTCCCCATTTCCCCCCTCCCCCCCATTCTCCACCACCAGATGTTGCTGGGGTCCCTTTCATTCGGTTTGGTTTCCCCTTGTTGTGCCTCTCGGTAGGGAAGCCGCCTCCGAACTCCCCCCTCCGGTCCTGGTGGTCTAAGGCTGCAAGCCGGCCGCCTGAAGGACTGTTCCGCCTGTTCTGCGTCCTGGGTCGGCTGCCTGAAGGACTCCTTCGCTGGTTCGGCAACCTGGGCCGGCCGCCTGAGGTACTGTTTCCACGGTTCTGGGACTTGGGCAGGCCACCCGAACTGCCTTTTTCCTTTTTTCTAATGTGGATTCTGGATGCCGGTAGGCCACCTTAACTGCTTTTTTTTTTTTTTTTTCCCTCTCTCCTACCTGCTGGTATCGCCATACTTGTGTTTTTGTGGTGTTTTTTTTTTTTCCCCTTTCTCATATGTTGCTAAAGAGTTTTTTTTTCCCTTGCCCTGAGATCGAGTAGCAGTATATTTATATATTTTTGTGTTCACCTATTCTGCTGTACTTGAGCATTTTCTAAGTTGAAGTGTACATGCATTTTTGTTTTCACTTGTTTATCTGGTTTTGGACATTCTGTGACGTCATTCGTGTTGTATGCGTGTATTAGCCGCACTATTTTGTGCTTGAGCTTTTGTGTTTTTCATTCTGCTCTTTGTGGGGGTTTTTTTCCCTCTGTATGTCGCTGTTCAACAATTTGTGCCTGTTTTCGTTCGGGTTTCTCTCTCTCCTTGCCCGTTTCCCCTCCGCCCACCCGAGGTCGGTCTTGTTAGCCTTCTGGTTGGGGGGGGGAAGGGGGGCTTTTTGGATGTTACTTTGGATGCCTGGAATGCGTCCTTTGAACGGGGGGTACTGTGGTAATCCGAGCGCTGAGGTTTTCCGTGCCCGGGCCACTCAGTATTCTCCCTTTTTCTCCCTCCTTATCTCTGCTCAGTTATTATTGGTTCTCTCAGGGCTTTTAGTGTGACAGCGCCGCGGCCGAACTTCCAGAGCCGGCACTGTCACAGCTGATCTTGGTTTACAATTATGTTTCCTCCTCTCCTGTTTGTTTCATCTCCTTTTGCCTTCAGCATTTAAGGGAGCAACTGAGGCTCACTCCTTGCTGCGACCTACACCCACGTAGACTGGAGTCCCTACGCCCGGCTCCAGTTTCCTTCCTCGCTACTTTGTATCAGTAAGCATTTATTCCATAGCGTCAGGTTCCGCCCTCGCTACTTTGTTTCAGTGTTAGTATTCTTTATTTGTGCCAAAGTTTGGTGTTTGTGTTTTGCCCCACATGGCTCTTTGTGTCTTCTTTAATAAACAAGCAAACTCTCTGTTGGCATCTGGCGTCTCATTTATGCCCTGAAAGGGGCAAACACGACAGGGACAGAAAATATAATTAATTCCACAATACAGAAATTCTTTGGAGGACTCTCGAGGTCCAGATCTGGACCAGAGTCTGCCAGTTGGTGACTCCTGGTCTAAAAACTAAAATTATACATTTACACTGTTATCGTATAACATCTTGTTTTTAAATGTTTAGTGCGTCAAGTACACCTACAAGGCTGTCACACCTAAAACCACATGTTCGGACCAATTTTAGGTAAAACTCTTTAGCCCAACCTAACTCTTTTCAGAGTAAAACACACGTGGTATTCCATCAAACTGCTGGTAAAAACTGCATCCCTGACTCTATTCAGAGTAAAACACACGTGGTATTCCGACAAACTGCTGGTAAAAACTGCATCCCTGACTCTATTCACAGTAAACCACACGTGGTCACAGGCCAAACTGCTATATTCACGTTAAAAAGCACAGTACTGCACCTGCCGTCAGTCAATTTCAGGAGCTAATGTACTAATAAAAGCAATTAATGTTATAGCTCGGCTGATAATTTCATGTAGATACCTTGTGTCAAATCCATAAACAACCAATACAAGAGGCTAGCAATGTCAAATACACAAAAGCAATGTTAGCATCTGACTTTGACCTAAAATATGCAGTGTTCAGCCTACACTACAACGGTTGTTGGTTGTCATTTTACTTAACCTTACACACAATAAGTAAGCCAATAATAATAATAAAAAAACGTACCTGGTATTTTACACCAAATGAAAAGTCCCATGAAATTCTAGTTCCTTGCACATACAGCTCTTCCACGCTATGTGACAGATTTGTAATTTCATGAGAAATGGCAGTGGGCGTGGCTTTGATGAATTACTCCAATAGAATTTAATCTGAATTTTTGCTCCTACTCTATTGGCTACAGGTAATCATTATAATCCAAACTGATTAAAAAGAACTATTTTAGAGGAAAATTATAGTAACTGGAAAAATTACTCTCCAGATTTTGCTGTGTAGCAAATATATGAGAAAAATTGCAAATTCACAAGAAAAAGTCACAAATTTACAATAAAATGTGGATGATTTGGCCCCTTCCGGTTCCGGCGCCACACGAGTTGGCTGCCTTTTGCAACAGTGGCTCAATTCTAAGTCTTTTTATCTTCCTTCTTCTTTCTGATCCGGTGATAACTTTCTGATCCGGCACACCTTTCACTCTATGTGTATCACGGACACACAGATCGTCCCGGGGGTCTCCGGAGTTGGTGGACGGAGCCTCTGTTTACAGCGGGAGACGATGCAGCGGGGAGGAGCTAGCTAGCACTCGGCCGCCACCTGGTGCTAACGGAGAGGCTCGACATACCGGGAGAGCTGATGCGGGTGCCGGGCTGGAGTTTGGGCGGCGTGCAGGAAATATAAGACAGAATAATAAAGAGCGATGGCAAGAACCAAGCAGACCGCCTGTAAATCTACTGGAGGAAAAGCCCCCAGGAAGCAGCTGGCCACCAAGGCTGCTCGAAAAGGCGCTCCGGCCGCCGGCGGAGTGAGAAGGCCTCACCGTTGCAGGCCCGGTGCCGTGGCTCTGAGAGAGATCCGTCGCTGCCGGAGGTCCACGGAGCTGCTCATCCGTGGGCTGCCCTTCCAGCGCCTGGTGAGGGAGATCGCTCAGGACTTCAGGACCGACCTGCGCTTCCAGAGCTTCGCCGTCATGGCTCTGCAGGAGGCCAGCGAGGCCTACCTGGTGGGTCTCTTCGAGGACACCAACCTGTGCGCCATCCACGCCAAGAGGGTCACCATCATGCCCAAAGACATCCAGCTGGCCTGCCGCATCCACGGAGAGAGAGCTTAGACTTTCTGCTGCACATCCACCAACCACAATGCTCCGCACTGTGTGTCTATATACGTATATATACTGTATATTTTTATTTATAGTAATATGTACATATGTATACTAGCTGCTCTTGTTTTTTCTTGCCTTCTGATGATTGCTCTGAGTGTTGCTATCCCTGTGCTGTTACAATCCTGGAATTTCCCTATTGTGGGACTAATAAAGGCTTATCTTATCTTATCTTATCTTATGATGGCCCCTTCTCCTTAGTAGCCGAGCGGCCCTGTACCAGTTGTGTACCCTGCTTTATACCGAGAAACATCTCTGGTAAAGCAACATACAGTATGAGCTGATGTGAAGGACTGTCACTCTGGTGGACGTGAGAAGCAGCAGCAACATCTGACACTTGACTGTAGATCTGAACTTACAGCTTTGGGAAAGAATTCAGCTTCTATTCTGCACACGGGAACATAACAGGTTAATCAGGTTTACACAGAGAAAGCTGTGGTTAAAGAGGGCTTGGAACAAGATCAGGTATGAGGAGCCATCAGGAAACATTACAGAGCCAAGACTGCAGTGTACTGTTACACTGACTCCAACTAAGGCCAGTGTTAACTGTGTTTGTCTATTAATGATGTGTTTAAGTTGGCACCGCATCCTATTCGTTTCCCTCAAATAATCAATTTGTCCTGACATAAACTTGCTCCAAGCATGTCACGAATAAATCAAACTACTTTTTTGTGCAGTAATGACAATGATTGCAGACTGCTGAAAATACAAGAGGAATGAATCCAAAGAGAAGCGTCATTGATCTTGGCAGTTAAAAGGGTGTAGCTCTTAGCATGCTATACGCATGTGACTGGCTCTCAGTGGATAAATTAGAGAAATAAAGCAGAAATTTAAATTACCGAAGAGACAAAAAACATTTATGAGATGACACAAAACATTTAGATTTGGAGGAAAGCTCCAGTTTTTTGTTGAAACTATTTTAGAGTGATTTGCAAGTTCTGACTAATAACTATTGTACATGACAACCTTTTTTTCAGTACTTATATATCAAATGAGGCTACTCACATGAAATTTTCACCAGACTTTAGTATTAGCTCAAGAAATCCACCCATATAAAGAAGTCAAAATATTTAAGTCCATAAATAAATTATTTGTAAGTAAAGTGAAACAGGAAAAAAGTACTGAACACTCTAACTGTAATTTATTTAATACTTAGCCTTTGTTTGCAATGACAGCTTCATAACCCTTCCTGTCTGAAAAAAACTAATCTCTCACAGTGTTCCGGTGTGACTTTAGTCCAGTGCCATGAGATGAGAAACAGCCCATAATTTGATGCTTCCACTTACAAACTTCACTGTTGGAGTAATGTTTTATTGGGCAACGTGCAGCACCATTTCTCCTCCAAACATGGTGTGTAGTATGACAGTCAAAAAGATCCAGTTTCCTTTCATGTATCCAGATTATATTCTCCCAGTATTTCATAGGCTTGTCCAAATGCTGGTTAGCAAGCTTTAAACAAGCTTCAGTGGGCCTTTTGTTTAATGATGGAATCTTGTAAGGTGAGCGTGCATGGAGCATATTATAGTGGAGTGCGTTGCCTATTGTTTTCTCTGTCACAATTGCACCTGCTGCCTCCAAGTCTTTCTGGAGCTCTTTCCTGTTTGTTCTTGGCGCTTGGGTTACTCTTTTGAGTGTAGTGTCTCATGTTTTCACTCCTGATTACTTGATCATGTCCAGCTGTGCTGATTAGCCACCTGTCTCTCATCAGCCACAGTCTTCATAAATGGGCGATTCATCTTCCTCATTATGGGACTGTTGGACTCTACACGCCAGCAGCTTGGCCTCATCTCACATGTGCTTACCTGTAATGCTGTCATGCCTCCCTCCTCCGCTTTCACCCAATACTGGAAGCCATAAGAACAAACATTATAACTTTAACATTTTCATCTGCACTCCACAGGACAACCTCATACTTACTGTTCCCTGGCAGACTTGGATTCCTACCTAGACAGAACTGCAATCTGAAAATCCATCATCTCCTCCAAGTAAGTCAGAACTCAAAATTCACAATATCCTAACCTTCCTTGGGCCCTGGGCACCATCTCCTACTCCCTTCAGAGTTGCTGCTTACCAAAGTCTCTCCTTCTCTGCAGGGTTGCCAGTTCTCCATCATTGCCTATTCACGTGTTCAAACTCGCTAAATCAGTCTCCTCTCAGTGTCTGCATTTTGAGTCTATTCATAACAAAACATCTCACTGACTATCCTCCTGACTCCCTGGTCAGATACCTTGTGAGGAGCTTCTGTGCACAGCTGGTTGATGATAGAGTGATGTTCCTTCCCCTTGTGGATAATGGCCCCAGTGATGCTTGCTGGAAAATTGAGAAGTGTTGATATACAGTACATCTGTAACCAAATCCATCAACGTGTTCTACAACAAGCAGGTTGTGAAGGTCTTGGGAGAGCTCTAGGCTTTTACCCACCATGAGATGTTTCTCGGGCAGCATGGTGGCGGAGTGGTTAGCACTGCGGCAGCACAGCAACTCACCCTTGGCCGGGGGATCCTGGGTTCGATCCTAGCCCCCGACCAACAGTGATCTGTGTGGAGTTTACATGTTCTCCCCGTGTCTGCCTAGGTTTACGCCAGGATTTCTCCAGTTTCCTCCCACATGCCAAAAACATGCAGGTTAGGTTAACTGGCATCAAACTGGGGATTCTAATTGTCCTTAGGTATGACTGTGAGAATGAATGGTTGTCTGTCTCTCTGTGTTGGCCCTGCGATGGACTGGCAATCTGTCCAGGGTGTACCCTGCCTCTCGCCCAAAGATGCTGGGATAGGCTCCAGCCCCCCCGCGACCCAAAAAGGATTAAGCGGAAGAAGATGGATGGATGAGATGTTTCTTGTATGACAACCTGGTAGCAAAAAAAACATATTTTACACATCACATTTTATAGCCACTCATGAAGTACCTATAGTACACTATATTAATTTCCACAGATAGGAGGTAGAACTTTCTAACAACTTACGGATTCCAGCTGATTCCTTACCATCCCATGCCATGGTGTACTGCTTTTTCCAATGTGTTCAGTACTTTTTTCCCCTATTTCACTATACTTTAAGCTACGGTCACAAATACCCTTACAAACAGCTGCAAACACTGTACGGATGATTTTTGGACCATTTCGTATGGCCTTCTTAAGGCAGCCATAGAATCCAGCATTCATAGACCGTTCATAAGTTCATGGCCAGGTCTTGTCCAAGATTTCTACGAACGCCCCAGAAAAACCCCTCATCATAGGGCAGCTGTATGAATGCTCTAGGAACAACATAAGAACTACGCAAGATGTTGGCCGTAAGTATGCCTCAAGAACACCTTAAGTTATTCTTGAGGACCCTTTACAGCAGTTGTAGGAAACACCGTACAAGCTCCATTCCTATGGAGATTGTACAGCGTGCGTAAGGCGGTAGTGAGGCACTCATAAGGCGGAAGTAAGTCATTCATGCGACATTTGTGCTGGCAAAATATGTCGAAAGCCGTAAGATCTTTCTACCAACAACTTGAGAGTGCCGTGAGTTGCAAAAAAGTAAGTATGCTGTAGGACTCAATTTTGGGGCCCCTACTCTTTTCACTTTATCTGCTTCCACTGGGTTCCATTATTAGAAAGCATAGCATATCCTTCCAGTGTTAAACTGATGACTGCCAGGTCTATGTTCCATTAAGGCAGAAGGAGGCCTTCTCAATTAAATCACTTCTTGAATGCCTTAACAACATTAAAGATTGGATGGCAGTAAACTTCTTAAGTTTTAATGAAAACAAGACAGAAGTGATTGTGTTTGGACCCAGTGGCTCCTGTGACAACTTCCCACCCCCCCACCCCGTTGACCTGGGCCCCTTGGCAGGGTTTGTCCAACCTACTGTTACTAGTCTGGGTTTTAAGATTGACAGTGATTTTAAATTAGATTGTCAAATTGCTGCTGTAGTGAAGTGCAGCTTTTTTCATTTAAGGCATTTGGCAAAGGTTAAACCCATGCTTTCTAAACAGCACACTGAAACAGTAATCCATGCGTTCATCAGATCTTGACTGGATTACTGTAATGCACTTTATTTTGGAGTCAATCAGTCTTCCCTCTCACGTCTCCAGTTGGTTCAGAATGCTGCTGCACGTCTTTTAACTGGAACACGTAAGAGGGACCACATTACACCTATTTTAGTTTCCCTTCACTGGCTGCCTGTGCGCTTTAGGGTTCATTTTAAAATTCTTTTATTTGTTTTTAAATCATTAAATGGCCTTGCCCCGCCTTACCTCTCCGAGCTTCTTCACTTTTACACTCCTGCTCGATCTCTCAGGTCAGCTGATCAGCTGCTCCTGGAGATACTGAGATCGAAGAGGAAGCTCAAAGGGGAAAGATCTTTTTCTTGGCCTTCAACCCAGCATGAGACATTGATCTCACTTGTTTTATTGTTTTTATTATATGATTGTCATTTTTACCTGTCTTGTTTTGTACTTTTTCAGTTGAATTTTATTGTCTTTTATTTCTTTTTATGTCTTATATGTCTTTCACATTTTATTTATTCTTGGTGTACTTGATGTATTCTTGTGTCAGCCAGCTGTAATTATTTTTAAAGTGCTTTAAAGGGCCTATATCATGCAAAATCGACTTTTTTGAGCTTTTGAGCATGTTATAATGTTAATTCCTCATCAAAAACACCCCCAAAGTGGTATTTTGCTCCATTCACGCATCTCTGAGTATTCCTCCTCAACCCTGCTCTCTGAGCTGCTGCTCCGCCCTGTCCCTGATAATGACTGGGTCCCCACGTTCATAAGTATGAACGTGGGTGAGCCACCCACTCCAAGAAGTGCCTCAGCTGTCAGCACCGCCCCCAGGCTAACGCACACACCCACTTTCTCCGTGCAGCTAACAGAGCAGTGATCGGCAAAACTCTTTCACTTTAGCATTGACGCTGTGAAGAAGTAGTTCCTCTCGCACCTAATCTGCTCAGTGACAACAACTGTTTGCTTTTTACGTAAGACAATGTCTTCTAAGTTTTCGTGGGCGGAACCCAGCGACACACTGCAGCAGTCGGCTCAGGGGTTATGTCATGAAATGGGCAGCAGCCACAAAAAGGAGAGGCTGAGCCTCAGAGATTGAGGCATCTTACTTCCGGGTTGGAAAAGTAGCTCGCGAAAATAACTCATATTTCATAAGAAATTCATTCTCCAGTGTACCAAAGGTAATATACTATCACATACATGCATATAGTTTACTCTGAAAGGCTTAAAATAGCATGATATAGGCCCTTTAAAAATCAAGTTGAATTGGATTGGAAGATCCCAAGGCACCCTTACGAAGAACATAAGAACTCTTACGGCCATCGTACAACAGAAAAGCACCTCATTTCTCAAGAATGCCACAAGTTGCTCTTGTGAATTGAATGGCAGCAATAAGAAACTATGCCCCCCTGCACGAATGTCTGCGAACTCCAGAAATCGCAGGAATTGGGAGATTCTTATGAACCATCAGTCATAAGAATCTTTGTGAGCATAGCTTTAATACAAATAACATGGATTTCAGATGATTCCTTGTCTTACTGTGCCTTGATGTACTGCTTTTTCTAACGTGTCCAATACTTTTTTCCCTGTTTCATCCACATTATTACCAGTGTTGGGAGTAACTGTAATACCACTACTTTTGCAGTAACGTGCTGTGTAACAAAATTACTGTTTAAAAATTCAGTAATGCAATACAGTTACTCAAATTTGATGAAATGCGTTACTTGCTTTACTCGTTTTATTAATATGGATAGATATTTTTAGCGTAAATAAATATAAATTGATCCTACTTAGCCAAGCTGACGCAGCTGTCAGTCTCCTCCGCTGGTCGGTTTCCTGTCCTGCTCATGCTGCAGCCCGGCTGGAAAAAATGCCGGGTTGGTGGCGACTTCTCGTATTGAGCCCTTATCACCTGTTGTCCGAGCGGTGAGTATCCCCAACATGAGCTCCTACCTCTGTGGTTAAACATTAGTATTTTTAGAGCAAGAAGCTGCATTTAATGTCCACAGTTGTGTATGTTTTCTTACCACACAGAGAAAAAGTGACTGTGATTTGTTGCAGTAGAGAACAGCTTAAGGTGAACTTTCATTTATCTGTGTTTTCTGTTTTATTTTATCTTATTCATTTACATGCTGTTGTGATATGCAACTATTTCATGGAAGTAAATCCTCTAAATATGCATTTTTAAGTTAATGAGCTGGTCCAGGGGTGTCAAACGTATGGCTCGTGGGCCAAAAATGGCCCACCAGGGGGTCCAACATTTTCTCTGAGAATTTACAGCTTTATTTCTAGTAAATTTCTGACTTTCTACTGACTACAATAGTTTGTGTAAATCGGAGACATTTTTTTCTGTAAGCTGAGACTTTTTTTTCCTCATCACTTTTCTTTTCTTCATTTTTCCAATGAGAACAAGGGGCCCTTGATCTTGCTATGTGTGCAAGATAATTTAAGTATGCATTTGAAAGTAACGTGAAAGTTACTTTTCCAAGTAACTAGTTACTTTAATCATGCAGTAACTGGTAAGTAACAGTTACTTTTGAAAAGAAGTAACTAGTAACTGTAACTAGTTACTATTTTTTAGTAACTTGCCCAACACTGATTATTACACAGCCAACACACTAATTATTACACAGCCAATATCTTGGACATAAAACTGCATATTTCAGAGCATCCTTTAACTGTGATCAGCACATGGCAAAGCTGTGTCCTTTCTTCTATCAGCATCATTCGAGTGGGTTGATGGCAAAGGATTAGTGCTCACCTAACAAAGATTTCTTAAAAAAAAAGCTCAAAATTTGATGGAAATGAAAATATTAGATAATTTATTTACTCTCTTACAAAGCTGTATATGTGTGCGTCTGTGTAAAATGGTTTCAAATCAAATTTAAAGGGAATCAGGCTGCTGAGGCGGGCAGGAAACTCACAGCATGCTCAACATTGCTGCGTTGTTACTTTAGGTCATGTTCCTGGAAACACACTCAGGCATTTGTAAACTGAAACCGCTGTGCTGTATACAGATGATATCCATTTACTTCTGTGGTGAGATACCTCTGAGATTCTTTTTATCACCACGAAGCACCTGGGTCATATTCATGGACTGCTATGATCTACAGCACAGTATAATGGTGAATCATCACAAGAAATCAAGTGGATAAATTGCTGATGTGCTTTATGTAACTGTCAAATTACAACGGGAAACTTAACAACCTTTCTTATCCATTTTAAATGCAATGCTATGTAGTTTCCTGAACAGGTTCTGAAAAAAAGGCTTTTTTTTAAAGATAAGATAAGATAAGCCTTTATTAGTCCCACAAAGGGGAAATTCCAGGATTGCAACAGCACAGGGATAGCAACACTCAGAGCAACAATCAGAAGGCAAGAAAAAACAAGCAAGCAAGAGCAGCTAATATACATATGTACATATTACTATAAAATATATATATACACACACACACACACACAGACACACAGTGCAGAGCATTGTAGCTGGATGGAATAAATATATGAATATATGAACACACAGTGCAGAGCATTGTAGCTAGATGGAATAAATATGTAAATATATAAACACCCACAGTATGGAGCATTGCAGCTAGGTGGAATAAATATGCAAGTATATAAACACACACAGTGCGGAGCAATGTAGCTAGATGGAATAATATGTAGATATATAAAAACACAGTGCGGAGCATTGTAGCTAGATGGAATAAATATATAGATATATAAATATAAACACACCCAGTGCAGAGCATTGTAGCTAGATGGAATAAATATGTAAATATATAAACACACACAGTGCAGAGCATTGTTGCTAGGTGGGATGAAACAGCATAACCGTCTATTTAGTTATCCTACATGGTATGATTATGTGCCCATACATATTCTCACCCTCCATAGCGACCGGTATGTTCCTAGTTGTATGCCGGAGAGGACCATTGTGTAAGTCTATTGCATCTTTTGCATTCAAAAAAAAACAAAACAAAAAAAAAACTATTAGTTTGTTACGTCTTTTTGCTATCTCTGCGAGCAGCCCTGCTTAGGTTGTACAGTCTGACAGCCGTTGGTAGGAAGGACCTACGAAACCTCTCGGTTGTGCACCTGGGATGATGTAGTCTGCTGCTAAATGAGCTCCTCAGTGCATCCAGTATGTCCTGCATAGGGTGGAACTCGGACTCCAGCAGAGATGACAGTTTAGCCACCGTCCTTCTCTCTCCTATCTCCTCCATCGGATCAAGGCGTTGCCCCAGGACAGAGCTAGCTTTCTTAATCAGTTTGTTCAGTCTCTTCCTATCGGCTGCAGTAATGCCACTGCCCCAGCAGACCACTCCAAAAGTGATGGCTGATGCCACCACCGTGTCATAGAATGACTTCAGCAGCGCCCCTTGTACACCAAAAGACCTGAGTCTCCTCAGCAGGAACAGCCTGCGCTGTCCCTTCTTGTAGAGTGCGTCAGTATTGTGTGACCAGTCTAGTTTATTGTTCAGATGAATACCCAGGTACTTGTAGGATGTCACCATCTCGATGTCTGTTCCCTGTATATTTACTGGTGCTGTGAGGGGCTGCCCATGCCTGCGGCAGTCCACCACCAGCTCCTTAGTTTTCGATCTTAGATCACGTTTTGTGTTGCCAGTAAATGCAAATTGTGGGATCAAGCTCATTTTTACATTACAAAAACTACCCAGCTAGCGTGTCCATGTGGGCCCCACCAAAGGTTAAAACTGGGCTGTCTTATGGGTCCCATGTGGGTTTGTCCATGAGGGCCCCACCTGTGTTTATACCCGTTTACCTCTTTTTAACTTATTTTCTCATAAATTTGCTATTGTAAATTTGTAACTTTTTCCCGTAATTTGAAATGTTTTTCTTTAAAATATGAAACTTTCTCATAAATTTGCAGCGTTTTTTTTTTTTTTTTACTGTAAACTGTAAACTTTTTCCCATAAATTAGTTTTTCTTTTCTTGTAAATTTGCAACTTTTTCTCATAAATTTGTTGGCTTTTCTTATAAAATTTTGACTTTTTTTCTTGCAAATTTACTAACTTTTTCTTGTAATTTTGGAACTTTCTCATAGATTTACCACTTTTTTTTTTTACTGTAATCTTTCAACTTTTTCTCATAAATTTGTTATTTTTTTCTTTGTAAATCTGCTATTTTGTCGTAAATTTGTGTGTTTTCTCATCTTCTTCTTTTTCTTTCGGCTGTTCCCTTTAGGGGTCGCCACAGTGGATCATCTGCCTCCATCTCACCCTATCCCTTGCATCTTCCTCTGTAACACCAACCCTCTCCATATCCTCTGCTACATCCATGAATCTTCTCTGTGGTCTTCCTCTTTTCCTCCTGCCTGGCAGCTCCATCTTCAACATCCTTTGTCCAATATATCCACTATCGCTCCTCTGCACAAGTCCAAACCATCTCAGCCGTGCCTCTCTTACTTTGTCTCCAAACCGCTCAACCTGAGCTGTCCCTCTGATATACTCATTTCTAATCTTGTCCCTCCTAGTCACTCCCAAAGAAAATCTTAGCACCTTTAACTCTGCCACCTCCAGCTCCACCTCCTGTCTTTTTGTCAGTGTCACATCTCCAAACCATACATCATAGCAGGTCTCATGACCATCTTGTAAATCTTCCCTTTCACTCTTGCTGCTACCCTTCTGTCACAAATCACCCCTGACACTCGTCTCCACCCACTCCACCCTGCCTGCACTCTCTTCTTCACCTCTAATGCATTTTCCATTGCTTTGGATGGTTGACCCCAGGAATTTAAACTCATCTACTTTCTCTACCACTACTCCTTCCATCTTCACCATTGCATCTGCCTCCCTCTCATTCACACTCATGTATTCTGTCTTGCTTCTACTGACATTCATTCCTCTTCTCTCCAGAGCAAAATGTCATCTGCAAACTTAATGGTCCATGGAGACTCCTGCCTGACCTCGTCCGTCAGCCTGTCCATCACCACGGCAGACAAGAAGGGGCTCAGAGCCGATTCCTGATGTAAACCCACCCCACCTTGAATCCATCCGTCACTCCTACAGTGCACCTCACCGCTGTCTCGCTGTCCTCATACATGTCCTGCACCACCCTCACATACTTCTCTGCCACTCCTGACTTTCTCATACAGTACCACACTTCCTAGACTCTCATGATAAATACTAGAACAAGGATTCAGTGTACCCCTCCTGGTATGGGGTTACTGGGGCCCCACCCTGGAGCCAGGCCTGGTGGAGGGGCTCGATGGCTAGTGTCTGGTGGCCGGGTTTCCGCCCATGGGACCCAGCTGGGCTCAGCCCGAAGGCGATACATGGGTCTGCCCTCAAGTGGGCTCACCACCTGCAGGAGGGATCATGGGGGTCCGGCGCTATGTGGATCAGGTGGTGGTCAAAGGCGGAGACCTTGGCAGTCTGATCCCAAGCTTCCTAAACTGGCTTTTGGGACGTGGAATGTCACCTCTCTGGTGGGGAAGGAGCCTGAGCTGATGCATGAGGCTGAGAGATACTGGCTAGATATAGTCGGCCTCACCTCAACACACAGCTCCGGTTCCAGAATCAGTCTCCTGGAGAGGGGCTGGAGCTTGGCCTACTCTGGAATTGCCCCGGGCAAGAGGCGACGAGCAGGGGTGGGTATTCTTGTATCCCCCCCACTTTGCTGCCTCTATATTGGAGTTTTCCCTGGTGGACGAAAGGGTTGCTTCCATGCGCCTTCGGGTTGGGAAACGGGTCCTGACCATCATTTGTGCCTATGCACCAAATGATGTTTCAGAGTACCCACCCTTTTTGGAGTCTGTGACTGGGGTGCTGGAGAGCGCTCCTCTTGGAGACTCCATTGTCCTACTGGGGGACTTCAATGCGCACGTGGGCAACGACAGTGAAACCTGGAGGGGGGTGATTGGGAGGAACGGCCTGCCCGATCTGAACCCGAGTGGTGTTCAGTTATTGGACTTCTGTGCTAACCACAGTCTGTCCATAACGAACACCATGTTCAAGCATAAGGGTGTCCATATGTGCACCTGGCACCAGGACACCCTAGGTCGCAGGTCGATGATCGATTTTGTTATCGTATCATCAGACCTGCGACCGTATGTCTTGGACACCCGAGTAAAGAGAGGTGCAGAGCTGTCAACTGATCACCACCTGGTGGTGAGTTGGATCCGATGGCAGGGGAGGAAGCCATTCAGACCTGGTAGACCCAAACGTATAGTGAGGGTGTGCTGGGAGCATCTGGCTGAGGCCCCTGTCCGGGAGGTCTTCAACTCCCACCTCCGGAAGAACTTCAACCACATTCCGAGGGAGTCTGGAGACATGGAGTCTGAATGGGCCATGTTCTCCACCTCTGTCGTTGAAGTGGCGGCCCAGAGCTGCGGCCGCAAGGTGGTCGGTGCATCTCGTGGTGGCAACCCCCGAACCAAGTGGTGGACACCAGTGGTGAGGGGGGCCATTAAGCTGAAGAAGGAGTCCTATCAAGCTTGGTTGGCTTGTGCGACTCCCGAAGCAGCTGAGGTGTACCGGCAGGCCAAGCGGAGTGCAGCTCGGGTGGTTGCTGAAGCAAAAACTCGGGTATGGGAGGAGTTCGGTGAGGCCATGGAACAAGACTTTCGGTCTGCCTCAAAGAGATTCTGGCAAACTGTCCGGCGGCTCAGGAGGGGAAAGCAGCTCCCCGTCCACACTGTGTATGGTGCGGATGGGACACTGTTGACTTCGACTGGGGATATCGTCGGGCGGTGGAAGGAATACTTCGAGGATCTCCTCAATCCCACTGATGCGCCTTCCACAGAGGAAGCAGGGTTTGGGGACGAGGGGGATGACTCGCCTATCACAGGGGCTGAGGTCGCCAAGGTGGTTAAAAATCTCCTTGGTGGCCGGGCCCCGGGGGTGGACGAGATTCGCCCTGAGTACCTCAAGGCCCTGGATGTTGTTGGGTTGTCATGGTTGACACGCCTCTGCAACATTGCGTGGAGGTTGGGGGCAGTGCCTTTGGCATGGCAAACCGGGGTGGTGGTTCCTCTCTTCAAAAAAGGGGACCGGAGGGTGTGCTCCAACTTTAGAGGGATCACACTCCTCAGCCTCCCTGGAAAGGTCTATGCCAAAGTACTGGAGAGGAGAGTCCGGCCGTTGGTCGAACCTCGGATTCAGGAGGAGCAATGTGGTTTTCGTCCTGGCTGTGGCACATCGGACCAGCTCTTTACCCTCTCGAGAATTCTTGAGGGTTCGTGGGAGTTTGCCCAACCAGTTTACATGTGTTTTGTGGACTTGGAGAAGGCATTTGACCGCGTCCCTCATGGATTTTTGTGGGGGGTGCTTCGGGAGTATGGGGTATCGGGCTTGTTGTTACGAGCTATTCGGTCTCTGTACGACCATTGTAAGAGTTTGGTTCGTATTGCCAACACTCGGTCGGAGTCATTCCCAGTGAAAGCTGGACTCCGCCAGGGCTGCCCTTTGTCACCAATCCTGTTCATAATTTTTATGGACAGGATTTCTAGGCGCAGCCAGGGAATGGAGGGTGTCATGCTTGGTGACCACAGGATCTCATCTCTGTTGTTTGCAGATGATGTTGTCCTGTTGGCTTCATCCAGCAATGACCTACAGCTCTTGCTGGGACGGTTTACCACTGAGTGTGAAGCGGCTGGGATGAGAATCAGCACCTCCAAGTCCGAGTCCATGGTCCTCAGCCGGAAAAAGGTGGATTGTCCTCTCCGGGTTGGGGACAGGCTCCTGCCCCAAGTGGAGGAGTTTAAGTATCTTGGGGTCTTGTTCACAAGTGAGGGGAAAATGGAGCGAGAGATCGACAGATGGATTGGAGCAGCATCTGCAGTGATGCGGACGTTGTACCGGTCTGTTGTGGTGAAGAGGGAGCTTAGTTCTAAGGCAAAGCTGTCGATTTACCAGTCAATCTACGTTCCTACTCTCACCTATGGTCACGAGCTTTGGGTAATGACCGAAAGAACGAGATTGCGGATACAAGCGGCTGAAATGAGCTTTCTCCGTAGGATTGCTGGACTCACCCTCAGAGATAGGGTGAGGAGCTCAGTCATCCGGGAGAGGCTCAGAGTAGAACCGCTGCTCCTCCACATTGAAAGGAGTCAGTTGAGGTGGTATGGGCATCTGATTAGGATGCCTCCTGGATGCCTCCCACTTGAGGTGTTTCAGGCACGTCCCACTGGGAGGAGACCCCGGGGCAGACCCAGGACTCGGTGGAGAGACTATGTCTCCCAGCTGGTCTGGGAACGCCTTGGTATCCTCTCTGAAGAGCTGGAGCAGGTGGCTGGGGAGAGGGAAGTCTGGGCTTCTCTGCTTGAACTGCTGCCTCCGCGACCCGGATCTCCGGAAAAGCGGTAGAAGATGGATGGATGGATGGATGGAAGATTTCTAGGTGCAGCCAAGGAACGGAGGGTGTCATGTTCAGTGACCACAGGATCTCATCTCTGCTGCTTGCAAATGATGTTGTCCTGTTGGCTTCATTGAGCAATGACCTACAGGTCTTGCTGGGACGGTTTGCTACTGAGTGTGAAGTGGCTGGGATGAGAATCAGCACCTCCAAATCTGAGTCCATGGTCCTCAGCTGGAAAAGGATGGAATGTCCTCTCTGGGTTGGGGACAAGCTCCTGCCCAAGTGGAGGAGTTTAAGTATCTCAGGGTCTCATTCATGAGTGAGAGGAGAATAGAGCGAGAGCTTGACAGACGGATCGGAGCAGCATCTGCAGTTGTGTGGATGTTGTACTGGTCTGTTGTGGTGAAGAGGGAGCTAAGCTTACCGGTCAATCTATGTTCCTACCCTCACCTACGGCCATGAACAGATGCTCCTCCACACTGAAAGGAGCCAGTTGTGGTGGTTTGAACATCTGATCAGGATGCTTCCTGGACGCCTCCCACTTGAAGTATTTTGGGCATGTCCCACTGGGAGGAGACCCCGGGGCAGACCCAGGAAATGTTTGAGAGACTACGTCTCCCAGCTAGCATGAGAACGTCTTGGTATCCTCTCTAAAGAGCTGGAGCAGGTGGCCGGGGAGAAGGAAGTCTGGGCTTCTCTGCTTGAGGTGCTGCCTCCATGACCTGGGCCTCCGGAAAAGTGGTAGAAATTGGATGGATTGATGGATAGATGGAAATTTGTGACCTTTTTTGTGTAATTTTGCCTATAGCAAAAGTGTTACTGAAACCTGTTCACCTACATTAAACCTATGTGGGCCCCAGATGGGTTTAAAGTGGGTAAACAGATTAACCCCTCACCTGTACCACAGGTAAAGTCCATGTGGGCAAATGCATATGGGGCCGACATGGGACCTGTGGACAAACCCACATGGGACCCATAAGACAGCGCAGCTTAAACCTATCGTGGGGCCCACATGGGCATGCTGGCTGGGTAAAAATTACAAAGAACTAGAGGGTTGCGTGCAAATGTTCGGCTGAGCTATCTGGCCTAGATATAACTGGAGTGGAAAGTGATTCCTACGATTTACATTAATGGAATTTAATATGCATTATAGTTGTTATAAAAAAGTCTTTAAAGGGAACTTATAATGAAAATTCACCTTTTCAGTGCTTTTGCACATCAATTTGGAGTGGCTATAAATAGAAAAAACTCTTTTGTCATTTTGGTAGTGCCACCCTTTGTCTCAGCACATTTCTCTAAACGTGCAGCTTTGATTTCGCTCCAGCTGTGATGTGAGAACTGGAACTTACTTGAATGATACCCAAGGGTGCCTTCAGAAATTTTTTATGGGGTGGGGGGGGCACTGAAAATCTTGGGGTGGCACATCAAAATCAATTTAAAATGTAATCACGCTGCACACCCATTAGCATTTGGTTTGAACGCACCTTGACCGTGTGATCTGTCCTACTTTGCTGTATTTTCTTAATATTTGTTAATAATTTACAGAACGCATCAATTATTCTTAAACATCTACTGTATGTAAAATATGACATAGGCAAGTAAGTTATAAAATTATGTTTGACTGTCCAGTGGCAGGGACCGGGGTGGCCACCGGGGGACGCCCCTGATGATACCACCCTCCCAGCCTCATCTCCACCCATTTTAACAACGATTGCTCAGGCATATGAAAAATAAGTTACATTAGTATCTCAAAGTAAAGAATTTTAATTTTTAGAATTTTTTTGATCTTCGCTTTTCATCAGTTTTGGAGTTGTGTCCATTTCTTAGCAATGTCACGGCTGTGCCTAATTTTTATTTAATTATTGACTAATAAATGTTATTTTATTTTTTTACAATATTTAAACTTTTTATACCCACTTTATATCATACTTGGAAATTGTATAGCATGGCCCCAGATGATCCAGTGTTTTGATTGCACAAACACTTCCTGATATGCTGAAGAACATGGTGTGCCATGTCACGTCTTCATAATTTTTATGTGACTTCACATTGTTATGAGAAGACCAAGCTGTCAGACTGGGACAGACCTCTGTCTCTGCCAACAGTTTGGGAATTTTGTTCTGCCATTTTCTGATTTATGACAGGTAGCTGGTAGTTTTTTCTTCCCCCGTTTTATGTCATTGTTTTCATCTGGTTTGAGTTTATATCCCGATTCTTGTTAATCCTTCCGTCATCATCATTATATGCCTCTGTTACATTTCTGTTCCTTGCCAGATTGACTTGTGATTGAGTCAATTTTTTAATTTCTTTTTTTTTTCACTTCCTTTAATTTGGTTTCGTCTTGCTCTTATGTGTTTGCGTAGCTTTGCCCACATGATATTTAGACTGATGCTCTTTTTTTTTTTTTGTTTTGCTGATTGAACCATTGGTGATACGTTTGTTGGCCTCAAGATTTTGGAATTCATTCTATGTTCTCCGACACTAGGTATGAGCATATAGAGCCCAGTCTCACCTAAAAAAACCCCTATACAATTGCACAGTTTTTCACTCTGAGAAAACGTGCATAGACACAGAAAAAACATTTTTCACGTGCAGTGGATACGTGGCGTTTATACCTTAAAGAACCGGACGGCCGGCACCGCAACATTTCATTCTCTTTAACCATTAGGGTGACACCTAACCAAAACATTTTCCTAAACTTAACCATTAGTGGAGTGAAAAAAAAAGCCAGTCACAGCTCAGCGTGGGACCCAGACTCACAACTTGTTGGTTGAATCTGCCTACCAACTAAATGAGTGTTGGAAGTCTGGTTAAAACAGGTGTTGTTCTGCTTATGTGCAAAGAGTATGATGCATTCTTTTCGTGCATGCATTTGCACATGCGCAGAAAGTGAAGGCATGTATTCTATTTGTAATACGTATTCAGGTATGCCTTTTTTTTTGTTTGTTTTACGTACAAATGCACTTTTTTGAGGGGGTGGAAAACATTCATTTGGTACATTGTTTTAGTGAGATCGGGTTGACATATAAGCTGATTGCCAACTTTAACAATGCTACATATTAAGTAATATTACATGAGGGAATGCGGCATCAATGAATACAATAGCAATCATTGATACCACTCAACCTTGGGTGTAATATTATTTTGACACAAGAGTTTCACAGTCACAGTTTGACAGTAATAGGGGACAACAGATTATGTTTTGTTTATTGTTCCACAGTATCACTACATGAAAACAATTAGCTCCAAGGTGCTAGTTTTGGTTGTTGCCAGCTACAACAACAGCAACATCAACAACCATAATTTGAATATTAATAGCTTTATTGTCATTTTACACATAATGGTCAACAAAATCTACCATGGTCTTCCATTCACTATTAATTTACATACCAGTTCTGATTCTAATATCGTTCGTTCGGACCAAACATTAAGTGAATTTTTCATGCAGCACAATCATATGTTAACCCATTGTAAACATGCAAATACACATGAGTTTGGGCATTTGCGTCCAAGGGAGTTGGTAGCGATAACTGATCAGCCTTGAGATCCGCCGTCACAGGAGTAAAAGTATCAGCACTGGAGAGTAAACTAGTTTGAAGAGGAGACTTCCACTCACCTGCAGAGAGATGAACCGGGAGCACCGCAGCTGCAGCAGAGTGTCAGGAGTTTATCCACCCATGTACTCCTGCTACAGATGTGCTAATGAGGGCTAACACTGTAAACAACCGTCATACAGGTGCAGTTTCTGGAGGAGGCAGTGACAATTTCCCAGCTGTGTGCCCCGCCGGATAACATTGTAATCCTTAACATGATGGCGTTTTTGGGATTTCCACAGCAGGCAGAAAGCAACCGTTGTCATGGGAGCCCCTCCGGGGCGGAGAAGAGAACCCAATTGCAAGGCGAGTTTAGTAAATCATAATTTATTACAAGACTGGACAGAACAGAAAATAAAGCAGCACATGGGCTGAACAAAGGCAAAAACACGGCAAACTTACTGCCTGGCTGGAATACACTGGACTAGACACGGACAGGCAAGATAGAAGCATGTAGTCACGCCAGTGAGCGACAGGACGCCACAACTGACAAACAACGACACACACATATATAGACAGCAGAATAACGCAGACAATGAGGAACAGGTGGGTACAATTAGGGGGAATCAGAGACAGGGAGTGACTATAGGTAGGGAAAACATGAGGGATTGAGACAAAGGGGTAAACATGAGACATGAACACAGGACCAGGGAATACACAACCATGACAAATGTTAATAATAATAAACAGAGAATCAAACTAACAAAGAGTGAGGACATGACTGAATTCACCTAAGAATAACAAAAAATATCAAATAGGAACATAAAGTGAGGACATGAGCACAGCCACGTCCAAACCTTTACACTTGTAGAAGTTACGAAGGCAACCCCACCCCTCGGAAACTCACTTGGCCACAAATTTGTGTGTATTTGTGTCTTTGCATTTAGTTGATATGTAAACGCCAAAAATTCACATCTTTGCATTTTGTCTGAACGCACCTTCAGTCTGGTCTCTCTAGTTGAGCAGTCTGCAAGCTAGCAAATGCCCACAGGGTATCTCCTCTTCACTGTGATGAAGCAGAGTGTAAGAAGCATAAATTACATAGTGAAGCTTCAGTAAGAACTGTCCACTGTGACGTTTTAATCTAGACTATGGGGTAAGCAATCATAAACATGAGCTATTAAAACCAACGGCATGAACCCAGAAAAAAGACTGGGTTGGGAAGGTTTTTAAAACTGTACTTAACTGTGGACATTAAAGTGCACAATAAATTATAAATTTTTAGAACATTGCTGAAAGGAAGTGATCCATATCCAGTGAAGTGTAGTTTTCGAAGAAAAGTAACTCCTGGAAACTCTTTTGTCCAATCAAACTGTTCAGTCGTAACTAACTGCTGAATAATATATTAGACCCCTTATAAGCATCCAACGAATTCCTGATAATAAAGATGATGCATGCAATACTAGTGATGAACTGCATTATTTTGATGTGACAAAAACATTACCACTACACGGTGTAATGCATGATCTATTACAGGATGCAATTTTAGCAGTCGGGAAGCAATTATTTGCAAAGCTCTTTATAAATCCCTGCTGTGGATCACTACCTTGTCATGGTGGAGGGGTTTGCTTCCCCTATTGGTCTTAAGAGCTACTATGCTGTCAGGGGCAATTAGCCCCTGGTAGGGTCTTCCATGGCAAACTGGTTCTGGGTGAAGGGCCAGACCAGGAGCAGTCCAGCAGATTCCTATCATGGGGATCACAGTGCTATGCGGATCAAATGGCAGTCTGGGCTGCTCTGGTTAGACCGCTGTCCCCATGACCCAGAACGCTGGATAAGCGGTAGAAGATGGACGGATGGATGGCTCCTCATAAATAACCTGCAAAAAATATACATTCAAAATGATGGACCAAGCAGACAGACTGATTTTTCCCCTGCTGGATCTGCTTCTCAGAAATACTGCCTTTTCAGGATATTGTCTTTTCTAGTAGCACATCATGTGCCAACTAATTGTAAATTTTGGCATGTTTATCTGTTGAAAGATTACTGAGGCTGTAATGCCTCCAGCGGTGAGACGATGGAATTTTCTGTTGTAAAATTTAATGGTTCAGAGGTTTCTGACAGAAATGAGGGCTTTTGTATTTGTTTTGGTGCATGAGATTTGAGGGTGAACACCAATATGTCAACACATAACTGGGGATAGCTACAGAAACTTTGAGCAAACCTATAACTCTGTGTAACCGGAACAAATTCAGTTGCTGAGAATTTTCCTCGCAGAGCTTGTTGGGCCACTTTGAAGAGATGCCTGGAAAAATGTATTTGTACAACTGTAGAAAGCGCCAACAAAGAATCCAAATCTCTTTAAGATAAATTTTACATCCAAAGCAATCCTGTGTTACAGCCAGAAATGTCAAATATGCTATTGTTGCTATTGATGTATTTCATTGTGATGTGATTACACAGTTTTGGCAGATCAGATGTGTAAATCCTTTATGGGAAACAGTTGTTCCTTCTTGTATATCACTGACTACAACAGTTTTGATTTTTTTTCCACCTGTGAAGTGAGAACCAGAGCTCAGGCAAAGCATTATGACCCACTACCTCCGGAGAAAGCACATGTCCAACCCTTGGTGGGCAAGGTCATGCTCACGGTCATTTGGAACCAACATGGTGTATTGATGATTGAATTCCTGGCAAAGGATACCACAATTACCGGTACTTACTACACTTCATTGCTGCAGAAATTGTGGAAGGCCATCAAAACCAAGAGGTGTGGCATGGTCACCAAGGTGTCCGCCTCCCACAAGGCAACACCCAGGTTCAAAGCTCGCATGTTGCCCAAACTGAAGTTCTGTGGCTATGAAATCCCTCACCCCTTACTCTCCTGACCTCGCACCATCTGACTTCCACCTCTATCCAACCATGAAGTCCTTTTTGAAGGGAAAGCACTTCCAAGACGATGAAATGCTGATTTCCCAGGTCAAACAATGGCTTCTGATGCAAACTGCAGACTTCTACAGGCAAGATCTCCACAGCTGCATAAAGCGATGGGGGAATTGTGTGAACCTTGGTGGTACCTATACAGAGAAAGACTAAAAACTGTGCTGAGTTTGGGTGCTCTCAGTTCATGGGAAATGAGTCAGGAAAAAGACAGGATGATTTGATGATTTGGTTGATGGGACGCTTCCTGTGGACTGACGCTTCCTGTGGTAACATACTGTCACTTCCTGTGTTGCTGGCTGTTGTTGTTGTTTGCTTTGTGGTTCGCTCTCCTGAGGATTATTGCCTTTAATTGTATTTTAATCACTTTTTTCTATCTACCGTCACCTCTCACTTCTGTTTATCAAGTCTCCTGCACCTGTGTGTGCACTCAGTGTCATCTAATCACCCTCTTTAGCCTTCTGTTCACCTTTCATCGGCGTTTGTGTTAGCTTCGGGTTAGCCACTAGCTATGGCTACTAGCTCTCCTTCCCCTTCTCCTCTGGTGTGCTCTCTGTGTCAGATGTTTAGCTACACCTCTGCCTCTTTTAGTGATAATGGTAAATGTAATAAATGTTGTCTTTTTGAGGCGCTCGAGGCGAGGTTGTCTGATTTGGAATCCCGGCTCTGCTGCATTGAAACACCATCTGCGCCAGTTAATAATGATGGACTCCCCTTAGCTGCAGCGGAGCTCCCTAGCTTAGGGCGGCCTGCTAGCGGTCCCCTGGCTTCGACCTCTCCTGAACAGCCAGGAGAGAATGGGTGGGTGACGGTGAGAAGGAAGCATAGCCACAAGCCCCTGGTACACCACCAACCTGTTCATGTTTCTAATCGCTTTTCCCCGTTCAGCGACACACCCGCTGAGGAAAAATCTCTGAACATTGGCGACTCTGTAGTTAGAAACATGAACCCAGAGACTCCAGCGGCCATAGTCAAATGCATTCCTGGGGCCAGAGCAGGCAACATCGAGTCAAATTTGAAAATGCTGGCTAAAAGTAACTGTAAATACTCCACAATTGTTATCCACTCTGGCATTAACGACATCCGACTCCGGCAGTCGGAAGTCACAAAACTTAATGTGGAATCGGTGTGTGACTTTGCCAAAACGATGTCTGCCACTGTAGTATTCTCTGAGCTCCTCCCCAATCTGACCAGTGATGACATGTTCAGCCACTTGTCATCCTTCAACCGCTGGCTGTCTGTGTGGTGTCCTGCAAATGATGTGGGCTACATAGACAATTGGAACTCATTTTGGAGAAAACCTGGTCTTATTAGACGAGACGGCGTCCATCCCACTTTGGATGGTGCGTCTCTTTTATCTAACAATCTGGCATCATTTTTATCCAAATTTCCAAAACCTTGACAAATCAGAGTTGGGACCAGGAAGCAGAGTCGCAGTCTTACACGCCTCTCTGGAGCTCCTCTTCATCCGCCACCCCTCAACTTAGCCCCTGTCTTCCCCATCAGAGAATCATTGTCTGCTCCCTCCAAAGTAAATAAAAATATAATATATAAGCATCCCAAAGTGATTAAACAAAAAGTTGGTAAAACTCAAATTAAACATGAAGCCTCTAAATTTAATGACTTGGCCTCTGTTCCTCCTCATAAGTTAAAAATTAAATGTGGTTTGTTAAATATTAGGTCTCTAACTCCCAAGTCTCTGCTAGTCCATGATCTGTTAATTGATCATCATATTGATTTAATATCCCTTACAGAGACTTGGTTAGGGCAAGAGAATTATGTTGGTTTAAATGAATCAACTCCCTCTGGTTATTTAAACTGTCAAAATCCCAGAAGTTCTGGTCGTGGAGGAGGAGTAGCAACAATTTACCATTCCAAATTACTAGTTAATGTAAAGCAAAAAACACGTTATAATTCCTTTGAGGGCTTGGTCCTCAGTATTGGGCATGTTAGCAATTTTAGGTTAAACCCAATTTTCTTTGCCATAGTTTATCGTCCTCCCTCAGCCTACTCAGAGTTTTTATCCGAATTTGCCAAATTCTTAGCTGATTTAGTGCTGAAATCAGATAGAATAAGTATAGTAGGGGACTTTAATATACATGTAGATGTAGATAGTGATTGCCTTAATATGGCATTTAATTCAATATTAGACTCTATGGGGTTTTCTCAGAAAGTAGGAAATTCTACCCATTATCTCCACCACACGTTGGACCTTGTTCTGACATATGACATAGAAACAGAAAATCAAGTAGTGTCTCCTCATAACCCTGTACTGTCAGACCATTGCCTGTTAACCTTTGACTTTACTATTTCTGACTATTTGGCTCCTAAAGAAAAATATTACTACAGTAGATGCCTCTCAGATGATGTTGTTACCAAATTTATGCAGATTGTTTCCGCTATGCCATGTGTCAACACAACGGAAATTAGCTATAGAGAGCTTGCTCCTTCTGTAATTGATAGCATGGTAGATAGTGTTACAGCTTCTCTGCATCAGACTCTAGACATGGTGGCCCCTTTAAAAAAGAAAAAGTCTAATCAGATTTTTTTTACTCCTTGGTTCAACACAGAAACTCGTAGCTTAAAACAGAAGGCTTGTCAATTAGAAAGAAAATGGCGTTCCACTAATTTAGATGAAATCTATTTAGCTAGGAGAAATCATCTTTTTTTTTCCCACAATATCTTTATTGAACCTTTTTTTTTTTTTTTTAACAAACATGATACAAACAATCAAACACTAACACTAAAGTACTACAAAAAAAAAAAAAAAAAATGCACTAAAAACACCAACAACCACCAACAAAATCAAGTCTTCAACAATGCTCCTCTGTTTAGTCTAGACAATCCAATACATAAGTATACATATTATGTTCACCAGTTTGGAATTTACAAGGTCCACACACATCATTCACCTTCTTCTTCAAGAGTTATGTTTAAATTTTTTACATAATCAATAAAAGGTCTCCATATATTCTCAAACACAATTTCCTTTGATTTCAGTATATATGTTATTCTTTCTAATGGAAGGTTTGTTAACATCTGTCTTAACCACTGAGTCACATCTGGTCTATGAGTCTTTTTCCATAATAGTGCAATACATTTTTTGGCATTAAGCAAACTGAGGTCTATGAATGTTCTTTCACTTTTATTGAAATTATGCTTTTCTGGGTACAGACCCAACAAAACCAGTTTAGGATTCAATATGATTTGTTTTGAGATTATTTTTTCAATTGTTACCCTCACCTCTTCCCAAAACATTCTTATTAATCTACATTCCCATAAACAATGAAATAGGGTTCCTTTACTTTCCATGCATTTTGTGCATGTATCTGGTATATTTTTGTTATATCTATTTAACTCCTCCGGTGTAACATCCATCCGCATTAACCATTTGAAATGTATCAATTTAAGGCGTGCATTTATTGATTTGGTTTGAGCTTCTGTACAAGCCAATTCCCATTGTTCCTCTGAAATTTCAATTTGCAGATCTTCTTTCCAGTAGTTTAATCTTTTCAGTGAATTTTCACTTGAAGATAGTGTCAATGAGTTATAAAACTCTGAAATAATACCCTTTCTTTTACTATCTTTCATCATCATTTTTTCCAAGGATGAATAAATAGGTCGAGTGAGAGCTTTATTTTGATTTGATCGAATAAAGTTTCTAAGTTGAAGATATTTAAAAAAATGTGTTCTATTGAGATTAAATTTGATCCTCAGCTCTTCAAAAGACATTATGTTGTCTGCACCTGGCAAATATAAATCCTGAATCTTTTGTATCCCTTTTAAATTCCATACTTTAAATACAGCGTCCGCTCTCCCTGGTTTAAAATATTGATTACCCCATATTGGACTAAATTGTGACAATAACTGTGGTTCTTTTAAATAGTTTTTAGCTTCACACCATATTTTGATCATATGCTTTACAAATGGATTTTTAACTTGTTTTTGTAATTTTTTTGCCGAATCTGAGTATATGAATATGGGAAGAGGTAAAGGTAAATTGTATGATTCCATTTCAGTCCAGTGAGGGAGATCATTTGATGAAAAATAATATGTCATAGACCTCAGTTGTGCCGACCAATAATACAACATAAAATTTGGACATTTCAGACCTCCACGATCAAATGGTAAATATAATAAAGACAGACGTAATCTAGCCCTCCTGTTGTTCCATATAAATTCCACTAACTTTTTTTTTATTCTTGAGAATAGATCTAAAGGTGGTGATAAGGGAATGTATTGAAATAAATAAAGTATTTTAGGTAAAATATTACTTTTAAGTATATTGATTCTCCCGATCATCGACATTGGTAGTGACATCCATCTCTGAGTTAACTCACTGATATCTGACATTAAGGCTTCATAGTTGACACTGGCGACTGATTCTAGCTTAGGCATAATTTGGATTCCTAAATATTTAAACTGATTTACAACATTGAATTGATTTACCTCAGGGGCTGGGTAATTTCTCTGGGTCTCATTTAGCATTAATATTGAAGATTTAGTTTTATTTATTTTATATCCTGATATTTCCCCAAAATTCTTTATTAAATTCAACAAGGTTGGAATTGATTTTTTTAGATTCGACATAAACAAAATTATATCATCGGCGTACAGGGAGATTTTATGTTCTGTTGGTCCAACTTTAATTCCATATATTTGTGAATGTAAACGTATTGCTATCGCTAAAGGTTCAATTGCCATAGTAAACAGTAAAGGTGAGAGTGGACAGCCTTGTCGACATCCTCTATTGATTTTTATTGGTTTTGAAATATTGTTATTTGTTAGGATTTCTGCTGTAGCATTATTGTATATTATTTGAACCCATTTTATGAAATTATTTCCAAGTCCAAACCTTTGTAGGACTTCAAAAAGAAAGGGCCATTCAACTCTATCAAAGGCCTTTTCGGCGTCCAATGATAGGAGAGCTGTATCCGGTGCTTCTTTATTAAAATAGATAATATTAAATAGTCTTCTTACATTATGGAAGCCTTGTCTACCCTTTATAAAGCCATTCTGATCTCGATTAATAATATTTGGTAAAATTTCTTGTATTCGTCTTGCTAAAATTTTACAGATTATCTTAAGGTCGGCGTTTAATAGGCTTATTGGTCTCATATTTTCACATTTATTAGAGGGCTTACCTGGTTTTGGCAGCAGTATAATTAAGGCATTATTTATGTATGATGGTAAATTATTATTTTGAAATGCTTCCAAAACCATTTCCAAAAAAGGTTTTATTAATTTATTCTTAAATTTTTTATAAAGGTCAACTGGAAGACCATCTGGTCCTGCACTTTTTCCTGATTTCATATTATCAATGGCTAGCCCAACTTCTTCTTGACTAATTTTAGACTCCAAAATCTCCCTGTTTTCATTTGGAATACACGGTATAGATAGTTCGTTCAAAAACCCATTTAGTTTTGTTAAATCAGGTTCATTTTTGGAATCATATAATTTTTCATAGTAATCTCTAAAGGCTCTATTACTTTCTAAAGGATCTATAACTACCTGTCCATTACTTATAATACTGGTAATTGGTGTTTTAATTTCCAATTGTTTAATCTGCCATGCTAATAATTTTCCTGATTTTTCACCTTGTTCATAAAAAGATTGTTTCAATCTTAGAAGACTCGAGGCAGCTCTATTCGCTGATTTTTTGTCGTATTCAGCTCTCAAAATCAGTAATTCATTCTCCAACCTTGGGTCACTTCCTGCATACACTTTTTCCTGAAGATTTTTTATTTTATGTTCCAATTTAGCTCTCTCCTCTCGAGTCTTCTTAGATTTTGATCCTGTATAACTAATAATATGCCCCCTAATAAAAGCTTTGAAAGCCTCCCACTTTACACATGCTGTTGTTTGTGTAGTATTGATGTCAAAGAACTCGTCTATCTGTTTTTCTATATACTTGACAAATTCCTCATCCTGAAGCCATTTATGCTGAAATTGCCATCTACCTGATTCCTTTGTCAATTTTTTATCTACATATATTAGACAACAGGGTGCATGATCAGAGATCACGATGTTATCATAAAAGCAGTTTTGAATCTTGGACCTTAATTCTGTGGAAATCAAAAAATAATCAATACGTGAGAATGTCTTGTAGGTACTGGAATAACAAGAATAGGCTTTAACTTGTGGTTTCATTTCTCTCCATATATCTAACAATCTCAATTCTTTCATAAAATGATTAATAGTCATCCTACATCCAATGTGCGTACAATCCAGTCCTGTTGATCTATCCACACCTGGATTCAATGTACAATTAAAATCCCCTGCTATTATATGTTGCCCTGTAAGTGATGATAAGATGAGAAATAAATTAGCAAAGAACTTCTGATCATCTATATTGGGACCATATAAGTTCACAAGATTTATATTTTCTAATAGCAAAGAACCTTGAATGATTACATATCTTCCAAATTTGTCTCCAATTACATTTTTCACTTGAAAAGGAACTGATTTATGTATGAGAGTCATAACTCCCCTGGCTCGGGATGAAAATGAAGAGGTGAATACACTTCCCTGCCATCTACTCCTAATTCTTTTAACATCCTCCTCTATCAGATGAGTTTCTTGTAAAAACACAATTCTTGAACCCATGTCCTTTATTTTATTCATAACTTGTTTAAGTTTTTTTAAATTTTGTAGACCTCTGCAATTCCATGAAGTTAAATTAAGATTAACACTTTGGTCCATGATCAATAGAGAGTTTGGGATTACCTTGCAGTGTAAACATGATCATACAGAGAAGCAAAAACATGAGTGGTTGAACATTCATCCTACAAACTACACACAAACAAATTTCCCCTTCCCACACTTGTGGCAAACCCCCCAAAATCAAAAGAAAAATTCTGTCTCCCGATATAGCCATCGACCGTTCCACACCCACGGGGAACAGCCTAAGCCACTCCTTCTTCATCCTCCCAATCACCCTAACTCTACTGCTTTTAATGACGTAACATTAACTCTCCTCTGTAGTTTTCCAACTTAACTCCAAAATTTTTAACAACTTTGTACATCATAGTTTTTTTTTTTTTTTTGTTTGTTTTGTTTTTGTTTTGTTTTTTTTTAATATATAATACAATCTATATTTTGTAAACTTACTATTTACTTCAAGTCAGTCAGATGCCTGTGCAAATGCTTAATTATTCTACCTTATATTTTGTTCATGCTTAGCTCCCACCAGTCTCTTCTTCTTCTTTGATCTTCTTGATGAACTCCTGCGCCTCCTCTGGGGTCTTGAAGATGTGGGTTCTGCCCTCATACGTGGTCAGCAGTCTCGCAGGATAGATTACACCATGACGAATCCCAAGGTTGCGCAGCTCCTTACGTACGGGATCAAACTGCTTCCTCAATTGCTGGATTCCTGTGGCCAAATCTGGGTAGAACCGCACCTGCTGGTCCTGGTGTTTAATCTCTCCTTTTTTAGCTCGTGCAGCGTTGAAGATCTTCATCCTGTCTCTGTTGTTAAGAAACTTCATAATTAAGGTCCTCGGCGGTCCCTTATCTCTCCGTGGGCCAATGCGATGTGCTTTTTCCAGAACCACTGCTGATTGCAACTCCTCGCTGCCCAGCACCTCCGGAATCCACTTTTCCAGAAAGGAACATACGTCCCGACCTTCTGATTCCTCTGGAAGACCCACCAGCCTCAAATTATTCTGTCTCGACCGAGATTCCAAATCCAAAATATTATCTTCCAGAGATTTATTTTTTTTTTTCCAAAGTGCGCACCTTTAATTGAAGACGGGTGACGTCATCTTCAGCACTAGCGAGACGGAGCTCCATCTGCGCCGTTCGTTCTACACAGTCACCCAATTCCTTTCTTATTCCTTCCAACGCTGTCATAATCCCATCAAATCTAGAGGAAAAGTCCGCTCTCATTGAACTCATGGCAGCCATCAGCGCATCTGCGCCATTCCCCGCAGAAATCGCAGCGTTGCCAGCCTCCTCCGCCATATATGGAGCCCTGTTTGCTGCGTCACAGACCTGAAAGTCCGTTAATTTGGACTGTTTCGGCGGCTCGCTTTTTCCTTTTCCTGGTTTTCCAGCCTTAGGCTTCGCCGACATATCCTCGCCCAAACGCTGGGATACGTTCTGTCCCAAATGAGAGAGTTATTTGCCGATTTTTTTCTCCAGGAGCAGAGCAGAGCGAGACACGTCCGTCCTACGTGGCAGCCATAACCGGAAGTCAGAAATCATCTTTTAATTTATAAAAAATCTCTTAGAAAAGCTAGAGCAAGTTATTATTCTGCATTAATAGAAGAGAACAGGAATAATCCCAGGTTTCTTTTCAGCACTGTAGCGAGGCTGACAAAGAGTCAGGACTCTGTCAATCCTAGCATTCCCTTCGAGCTTACTAGTCAGGACTTTATGAACTTTTTCAATAATAAAATTTCATTTATCAGAGATAAAATCAATCAGATTCTTCCCACCATTAACTTAAATACAGCAACTACTACAACTCCTTCAAATGGTATTGTTTGGATGAGTTTACTCCAATTGACCTTTTAGAGTTAGACAAAATAATTTCCTCATCCAAGCCTTCAGGTTGTCTTTTAGACCCTATTCCTACCAGGTTATTTAAAGAAGTCTTTGTGGTCTATATTAATCATATATCCCATAACCTACATATGTATAAGCATGTGAGAATGTTTGGTGATTACATATGTAAAGCGACTTCACACCTCAGAACAGGACAAAGGGTCTCAACCGCCAGTGAAGATCAAAGAGCATCCGAGGCACTGCGGTGGAGACCAGATAGGTCGCCCTGACCTCCCAGGGCCAGGTGGAGGGGTACGGAGACAAAGGAGGGGATTAAGTTAATGGGGGATGTCAGCTTTGATATGCATGTCTTTTGTTGTGTGTGAGTATAAGTACACAGAGCCAAATGTGTTCACTCTCTTACTTCTTCTGCTGCTGCACTAGATGAGACTTGTTAGAGGAGCGAAGCTGATAATAAACTTTGGTTTATAAGTCACACCGCCTCGTTATTCCAAGCTCTTCTACACTGGTGACCCTGACACGAGGATGGACCAGAGGCGTTCCCCCGCGATCGACTCATCTGTGGCGACCCAGGCAGACGCCGGCGCCCATGCAGATAGGGGAACAGATGGACGACGTTCCCCCACGGCAGAAGTGGTAGAGAGGGCTCAACCGAGCACCAGCGCCGCGGCGAGAGCCGAAGGAAGGCACTCTCACCCTGCGGACACATCAGTGACGGTCCACGCAAATGCCGTCACAGTCAAGCTGCCGGACTTCTGGCAGGAAGACCCCGCCTCGTGGTTTCAGCAAGCTGAAGCCCAGTTTGCACTTGCGGGCATCACGGCTGACAATACAAAGTTCTATCACATCGTCGCCAAACTCGACGCCGCCACTTCGAGATGTGCGCGGAGCATCATCCAGTGGCCGCCGGCCCAGGACAAATACAGAGAACTGAAAGTGACCATCATGGTGAATTTCGTCCCCTCTGCCGAGGAGAGAGCCGAGAGGATCCTGGCGGTCTACGGCCACAGAGGATGCAGACCCAAGGCCCTCATGGAGGACTTGCTGCAACTTAAAGAAGAGGACAATGACAATTTCCTCTTCCAATTTATATTCCTCAGTACGCTGCCGCCACACATGAGAGGGACGCTTGCCAACATGCGATGCAGCACCCAACAAGACTTCCGCACGCTGGCTCGCGAAGCGCAGCAACTCGTCAACGCCTGCAGGGAACAGACACCCACAGCAGCATCCGCAGACCTCAACGCCGATGTCCGGAGCCACGGGGAGCCACAAACCAATGAGCAGAATCCGCCCGCCATGGCAGCAACACAGCCAAGACATAACAGACGGAGCGACGTCTGTTATTACCACCACTGCTTCACCGAGAAGGCTTACAAATGCCTTCCCCCCTGCAAATTCACGATTTCGGGAAAACGCCAAAGCCGAGAGCCGTTAACAGCGGCAGTTCTCGGCGAAAAAAGCAAGCTTCTATATGTGACGGACGGACACACCGGCAAGCAGTTCCTCATTGACATGGGAGCTCAACTGAGTTTTATCATGCCCTCCCAAGCAGACCGGGCCATGGGCCCCCAGGGCAATGGAGCGGTGGCAGGCAACGGCTCCATCATCGACACTTTTGGCGAAAGAAACCTGCCCCTCCGCATCCATGGCCGCAACTACAGATGGACATTTGTTGTAGCGGCGGTGAGTTTTAACTTGTTGGGCGCAGATTTTTTGTGTGCACATGGGTTATTAGTCAATCTAGCGAACAGACGCTTGGTTAATGCACTGTCCTTTGCTTCTATTCCCTGCTCAGCTCGAGTTTCTCCACCACCCGTGCAGGCCAGCGTCACTACAGCAGGAGGTAAGTTTGATCAACTCCTCACCCAATTTCCAGCACTCACAATTCTCAAATTCTCAGCTACAGTGGCTGAGCACGGGGTCGAACACTTTATCCCCACAACGGGCCCACCCGTATTCGCCAAAGCTCGGCGCTTAGACACGACCAAGCTCGCCATAGCTCGGGATGAGTTTACCACCCTTGAAAAACTAGGCATTATCAGGCGCTCAAAAAGCCCCTGGGCGTCACCGCTTCACATGGTCCCAAAATCCGACGGTTCTTGGAGACCGTGCGGCGATTACCGCAGATTAAACAATGCGACAGCGCATGACCGCTACCCTATTCCTCACATCCAAGATTTTTCACTACATCTGGCGGGTGCGCGCATTTTTTCAAAAATAGACCTGGTCCGCGGCTATCATCAAGTCCCCGTTAGAGCGGAAGACATTCCTAAAACAGCTGTAATAACCCCCTTCGGTCTTTTTGAATTTTTGCGGATGCCTTTTGGCCTCAAAGGCGCTGCTCAAACCTTTCAGCGGATGATGGACGCAGTATTACGCGACCTCCCTTTCGTGTTCGTCTACCTCGACGATATGCTGGTAGCCAGCTCGTCTGAGGAAGAACACGAACAGCATCTCACTATGGTTTTTCAGAGACTAGAAGAGCAGGGGTTAATAATCAATCCAGCCAAATGCAAATTCGGCGTGTCACAAATTGATTTTTTGGGACACAGAGTTTCACCGAAGGGGGCAGTCCCACTGCCAGACAAAGTTCACGCAGTAAAAAGTTTCCCACGGCCACAAACGGTCAAATCACTGCAAGAATTTTTGGGAATGGTTAATTTTTACAACCGTTTCCTCCCCCGCGCAGCTCAGCTCATGCAGCCCCTATATGACGCGCTCAGAAAACAAAAACCTTCCTACGCGGTCGAATGGACCCCGGAGCGCGAACGCGCCTTCGCGGAAGTAAAAAGTGCCCTAGCTAATGCCACATTGTTGGTTCACCCTGATCCCTCAGCCCGCATTGCGCTAACCACAGACGCTTCAGACCTGGCCATAGGGGCGGTTGTAGAACAACACGTCGGCGGAACCTGACAACCTTTGGCATTTTTCAGCAAATCACTAAACCAAACTGAGCGTAAATACAGCACCTTTGACAGGGAGCTGCTAGCGCTTCATTTATCCATCCGCCACTTCCAGTTCTGGTTGGAGGGGCGGCGTTTCACGGCTTTTGTAGACCACAAACCACTCACCTTTGCCATGGCTAAAATTTCTGAACCGTGGTCAGGCAGGCAACAAAGACAGCTAGCTGCGATTTCAGAGTTCACCACAGACATTCGACATGTGGCAGGCAAACTTAACGTGGTAGCAGACTGCCTCTCTCGCGCTGTGACATCGCCAGAGCGTGAGGAGACAGATTATACTACCTCAGCCGCAGAACTCTTCGCCAACGCGGACACATACGCAGCCCCAATCCACGTAGGGATAGATTATGCAGCCATGGCGGAGGAGCAAAGTAGTGACGCGGACGTGCGCGCACTCCTGTCTGGACCAACAGGGTTAAGGCTGGAGGAAAGGGGTTTACGCGACGGTGTACCCCTCCTAATATGCGACATCTCAACCGGCCAACCTCGCCCAGTAGTCCCAGCTGCATGGCGCCGCCGTATTTTCGACTCAATTCACTCCCTCGCACACCCAGGTGTGCGCGCTTCGGTTAAAATGGTCGCCGAAAAGTTTGTGTGGCCTGGCCTGCGCAAAAACGTAAAAGAATGGGCAAAGACTTGCATTTCTTGTCAGCGCACCAAAATACACAAACACACAAAAGCCCCTCTAGAGCCTTTTCGAATCCCAGCCAGAAGGTTCGACCACGTTCATGTCGACCTCGTGGGACCACTACCTTCCTCCCAAGGTTTCACACATCTGTTAACGATGATAAACCGCACTACGCGCTGGCCTGAGGCGGTCCCTCTGGCGTCAACCACAGCGGAGGAAGTCGCTCGCGTTTTTTTGACAAACTGGGGGGCACGTTTCGGCGTCCCATCGGACATCACGTCCGATAGGGGGCCTCAATTTGTCTCGGAGCTTTGGTCAGCCATGGCCAGCAGCTTAGGAGCGACAATTCACCGCACCACCGCTTATCACCCTCAGGCTAATGGGTTATGCGAGCGTTTTCACAGGTCTTTAAAGGCCGCCCTCAGAGCCTCACTAACGGATACAAATTGGGTAAATAAACTTCCTTGGGTTTTATTGGGGTTGCGTGCTGCACCTAAAGAGGATCTAGACGCCTCCCCAGCAGAATTAGTTTTTGCACAACCTCTCAGGCTCCCAGGTGAATTTTTACCAGAGAACCCAGAGCTAGGGCATCTTTCAGCCCCGAGGTTTTTAGGCAGCAACGGACCGGACTCTCTCCCCGGGCCGACACATTACTCTTTTCCACGGGTTTTTGTCCCCCAAGCTTTAAAAAACACTGAATTCGTTTTTGTTAGGCATGAAGCTTTAAAACCAACCTTCCGCCCACCATACGATGGACCATTCAGAGTGCTGGAACCTGGTGATAAGCATTTTGTGCTTGATTTTGGGGACAGAAAAGAAACAGTCAGCATTGACAGACTTAAACCTACCTTCTTGTTGAGAGACGAGCCTGCACGGTTGGCGAGAGCACCTCGGCGGGGTAGACCCCCCAAGAGAAAAGACTCAGCCCCCCTGCAGGGAACAAATAATCACTCTCCTTCCCAAGCTGCAGATTCCTTACAGGAAGGTCCCACCAGGACGCCCGAACGGACCCACAGCAGATTCGGAAGAAGATTTAAGCCCAGACAGCACAGGGACTGATGCAAACTACTCAAAAGTTGTTCACTAATTGTGCTGTAACAGTTTAGGACTGATTTGTGATATTACTATGCTGTTATGATTACCACTGAATTCTCTACAGGAGCATAGCTGCTGGAAAGTTTCTTCTTTGTCAAGAGGTGTAGCAGTTAGTATGTCATAATAATTATCTTAAACTGTGAATTTTTCTATTGTCCTTTTCTTAGTCGTTTGGGGGGGGGGGGCTGTGGTCTATATTAATCATATATCCCATAACCTACATATGTATAAGCATGTGAGAATGTTTGGTGACTACATATGTAAGGCGACTTCACACCTCAGAACAGGACAAAGGGTCTCAACCGCCAGTGAAGATCAAAGAGCATCCGAGGCACTGCGGTGGAGACCAGATAGGTCGCCCTGACCTCCCAGGGCCAGGTGGAGGGGTACGGAGACAAAGGAGGGGATTAAGTTAATGGGGGATGTCAGCTTTGATATGCATGTCTTTTGTTGTGTGTGAGTATAAGTACACAGAGCCGAATGTGTTCGCTCTCTTACTTCTTCTGCTGCTGCACTAGATGAGACTTGTTAGAGGAGCGAAGCTGATAATAAACTTTGGTTTATAAGTCACACCGCCTCGTTATTCCGAGCTCTTCTACAGTCTTCCCATTTATTGGTAGCTCTATTCTTCAAGTAATCAATTCTTCAGGTTCAGGTTCAGGTTACTTTATTTGTACCCGTAGGTAGATTTGTTTTGCAGTCTGGTGACATCCATATTTACAAGCCACAATTACATTCAACATAAACACAAACACAGGCACACATGAAGTTGACTATAAACATGATAAGAATACTCAAGGCTCCATCAATCAGGGTATAAAGACAAAGAGATGAGAGAAAAACCAGAGATAAGAGAGAAGGGTCATATTAAAAAATTAAAGACTAGTCAAAGAGGTTAAAAACTCAAAGGTCTAAAACCCAATAAAAGATTTAGAACCCAAATAAAATCCTACAAAAATAAGTAAATATAAAATGGAGTTAATAAATAGGTACCTAAATTATGTGCAATATATTGTTACAACTTGTTCAACTCTTTGACAGCAGCAGGAACAAAGCTGTTTTTGTAGCGCTGAGTTTTGCTTTTTGGGACAGCAAACCTCCATCTTGAGGGAAGAAGCTGAAAGTTGCAGTGCAAAGGGTGGGAGTCATCATTTAAAATGGAGGTAGCAATCCTCTGTACTTGTCTGGTGTACAGGGATGTCAGGCTCAGCTGTGACTCACCAAGCAAACGACTGGACCATCTAACTACCTGATCCAAGGATTTCCTCTCAGTTTTATCTGACCAAACCATGACACTAAAGAAAAGGATAAAACAGATTCAATAAAAGCCCGATAAAACATTGTCATTATGGTTCTGTCAATTTGGAAGCGTGCAAGTTTCCTCAAGCAATGCAAATGTTGCTGACCCTTTTTGCACACCCTTTCACAGTTCTCTTTAAAGTTTAAATTACTATCAATAATCGTCCCAAGATATTTGTAGGATTGTACACATTCAGTGGTCTGACCTTTTAGTACGGTGACTTTGTGCCTGGGAGTTTTCCTCCTAAAGTCAATAATCATATCTTTAGTTTTTGTCGTATTCAGCTGCAGGTAGGAATCCTCACACCAGTGAACAAAATCATCAACTACTGGGCCGTGGCCACTATCACCATCCTGTAGGAGACTGACAATAACTGAATCATCAGCATACTTTATAATGTGTCTGTTGTCATGTCTGCTCCGACACATGTTTGTGTACAGGATGAAGAGTAGTGGTGACAACACACACCCCTGAGGAGAGCCAGTAGAAGAGCACTTTAGGTCAGACAATGTACCATTGACCCTTACTCTCTGCGTCCTGTTGGTTAAGAAATCCAGAATCCAACCCACCAGATTATTGCTCAAATCAAATTGTTGCAGGAGCCTTTCAACTAAAACATGAGGTTGGATTGTATTAAAGGCGGAGGAAAAGTCCACAGATAAAAGCCTGGCGTGTGTCCCATTAAAATCCAGATGTTTAAAAAGCATGTTAAGCAGAGTGACAGTGGCATCCTCCACTCCTCTGTGAGGCCTATAGGCAAACTGCAGAGGATCCAATGCATGCTCAGTCTGCTTTAGGACCTCACATCTGGCCAGTTTTTCAAAAATTTTCATTAAAATTGAAGTCAAAGCAACTGGTCTAAAGTCGTTTACCGTTTTAGGACAGCTGGATTTTGGAACGGGAACAACCACGGCATCTTTCCAGATCTTGGGCACATGTTGTGTCTGTTGGGACTTATTGAAAATGTAATGAAATATAGGACTCAGTTCATGTGCACAGGACTTTACCAAGCGCCCACATATATTATCAGGGCCCTGACTTTTGTTCACTTTTACAGCGCAGAACTCCCTTTTAATATCCTGCACCTCAATATTAAAGTGCTGATTGTCTTTGAGTTTCTGTTTCAAATCTTGGGTTTCTGGGCTAAAATCAAAGGGGTCAAAATGACCATAAAAGACAATTAAGAGCATTAGTCAGCTCTGTGTCTGAATTAAAACCATCTAAAAACACACGATTACTGCGCTCTGTGCTCTGAAGGCCTGCAATAGTTTTCATACTGGCCCAGGCTGAACCAAGTTTCTTTGTTGCCATCTTACTTTCCAATTCTGATTTATAATTCTGTTTTGCTTTTAAAATTTCGGACTTCAGCTCTTTTGTGGCAACCTGTAGCTCAGAAACAGACCCCTGTTTAAAGGCAAGTGCTTTCCTCTGTAAGCAGGATTTAACTGATTTTGTAACCCATGGCTTGTTGTTGGGATATATTTTGGCACGTTTACGTGGAATGATCATATTTTTACAGAAAGCCATGTATGAGCATGTGACGTCTACCATAGAGTCCAAATCATCCCCGCAGGGCAGTGTGAAAACCTCTCAGTCCGTACAGTTAAAGCATTCCTGGAGGCAGTGCACTGAATCCTCTGTCCACACGTCTATGTCTCTGGTCTCCACCTTGCCTCTTCTGAGAGCAGTTTTATACGTGGGCAGCAAATGTACACAGTTGTGATCTGAGGATCCTAAAGGGGGAAGGGGAAGTGGTTTATAGGCCCTCTCAATGGATCCATAGCACAGGTCCAATGTCTTTTTTCGCCTGGATGGGCAGGAGACATACTGATAAAAGTTTTTAAGTGTCTTCTTTAAAGAAACATGGTTAAAATCCCCAAGAATAAAGTTTGGCGCCTCTGGAGAAATTGACTGCAGCCGCTGTACCACATCAAAGACGGTGCTGGAGGCGGAGTCAGCGTCTGCCCTTGGGTGGATGTATACAGTTGTTATGAAAAGTTGGGGGAACTCGCGAGGCAGATAAAAGGGGTGTAGCCATACGGACAGAAGCTCCACATCGGGTGTACAGATGCGCTCTCTGACCGTGACAGATGTGCAGTACTGCTTATTAATATATAAACATACGCCCCCCCCCCCCCAACGTTTCCCTGTTACCTCTTCCTGCCAATCCGAGCGGAGTGGGGCTCCGAAGCCGTCAATCCACAGGTCCGCGTCCCGGTCATGCGCAGTAAGCCAAGTCTCGGTGTAAGACTTGGCTTTTGTGGGGAGCGTGAAATGAAGAAGCTGAGTGATTTTATAATTCAGATTTAATGTCGGCTTCACATCCCCAACATGTCTCACCAAAGGCAGAAAGCAGAAAGAGGCTGATCGCAGTCAGACCCCCATACTTATACATCACACAACAAAAGCCAACATCACACATCCTTGTCATATCCTTCTAATCATCCAATGTCTCTTTCCAATGTCCTCCCATTCCTTCGCCTGACCCTAGGGGGTCAGGAAGTCTTTTCAGGTCTTCACCGCCGCGCCTCCATCTCCTCGTTGTTCTCCGCAGGCGGTCCAGACCTATTGTCCTCTTCTGAGACGTGAGGTCATTCCACACATGTAATCACAAAACATTCCCCTGTGTCTATACATATGCAGATATGGATAAATGAACTACAGCCCCCCCCAAACGTCTAAGAAAAGGACAATATATGTAGATTCACAGAATATGGTGACATCACTGGCATAACTATACAAGTTGATCACGTTAAGATAAGATAAGATAAGATAAGATAAGCCTTTATTAGTCCCACAACGGGGAAATTCCAGGATCACAAAAAAAAACACAGTGATAACAGTAACAGTACAGTCTATGCCCCATGTCCGCCTTAAAACTGCCATGATAACCCCGACAGCATATCTTAAAACACATTATCACATTCACATCAGTCTGTGTGTCGTCTGGGTTTCAACCGTCTTCCAAATCTGCTGAACGCCTGCTTCGGCGTCCCAGCGGCGCTGTCTTGTCTCCCTGCGGGGGGGGGGGGGGGGGGGGGGCTGGGACGTGTCCCTTGGGGGGTCTACCACGTCGAGGTGCTCTCGCCACCCATACAGGCTCGTCACTCAACATGAAGGCAGGCTTGAGTCTGTCAATGCTGACTGTCTCTTTTCTGTCCCCCAAATCCAGCACAAAATGCTTATCTCCAGGTTCCAGCACTCTATGTGGACCATCATATGGTGGGCGGAGGTTTGGCTTTAAAGCCTCGTGCCTAACAAAAACGAACTCGGCATTTTTTAAAGCCTGGGGAACAAAAACCCGCGGAAAGGTGTGATGAACCGGGCCCGGGAGCATGTCCGCTCCGGTGCTGCTTAGTGGCCTCATAGCTGGGAGGCGCCTCGGCTCTGGATGTTCTGGTAAGAATTCACCGGGGAGCCTGAGAGGTTGTGCAAAAACTAATTCTGCTGGGGAGGCGTCTAGATCCTCCTTGGGCGCAGAACACAACCCCAATAAAACCCACGGTAGTTTGTTAACCCAATCTGCATCCGTTAGTGATGCTCTGAGGGCAGCCTTCAAAGACCTATGAAAACGCTCGCATAAACCATTAGCCTAGGGGTGATATGCGGTAGTGCGATGGATTGTCGCCCCTAAGCTGCTGGCCATCGCAGACCAGAGCTCTGAGACAAACTGAGGCCCCCTATCGGACGTGATGTCTGACGGGACTCCGAAACGCGCTACCCAGGTCGTTAAAAAAACACGAGCCACCTCTGCGGCCGTAGTTGATGTCAGCGGGACCGCTTCTGGCCAACGTGTGGTTCGGTCCACCATTGTTAAAAGATGTGTGAAACCCTGTGATGACGGTAGGGGGCCTACGAGGTCGACATGCACATGGTCAAACCTCCTGGCCGGGATTCGGAACGGTTCTAAAGGAGCTTTCGTATGCTTGTGAATTTTGGCACGTTGGCAAGACATGCATGTTCTTGCCCACTCCTTTACGTGCTTGCGCAGGCCCGGCCAAACAAACTTTTCCGACACCATTTTTACCGAAGCGCGCACTCCCGGGTGCGCCAGGGAGTGAACCGAGTCAAAAACGCGGCGGCGCCATGTGGCCGGGACTACCGGGCGAGGTCGCCCGGTTGACACGTCGCAGATTAAGGGGGGCACACCGTCACGCAAACCCCTGCTCTCCAGCCTTAACCCTGTTGGTCCAGACTGGAGTGCGCGCATGTCCGTGTCACTACCCTGATTCTGTTGCCATGGCTGCGTAATCTATCCCTACGAGAACTGGGGCCGCGTACGCTTCCGTGTTGGTCTTGCGCCCTGCGGCTGTGGTAGTATGATCTGCCTCCACGTGCCCTGACGATGTCACGGCGCGGGAGAGGCAATCTGCCATCACGTTGAGTTTGCCCGCTACGTGCCGAATGTCCGTGGTAAATTCCGAAATTGCGGCCAGCTGCCTTTGTTGCCGGCCCGACCAAGGTTCTGAGATTTTAGACATCGAAAAAGTGAGCGGTTTATGGTCGACAAAAGCCGTGAAACGCCGACCATCCAGCCAGAACTGGAAATGGCGAATGGCCAAATGAAGCGCTAACAGCTCTCTGTCAAACGTGCTGTATTTGCGCTCGGTTTCGTTTAAGGATTTGCTAAAAAATGCTAGCGGTTGCCAAACCCCGTCAACGTGCTGTTCCACGACCGCCCCTATGGCCAAATTTGATGCATCTGTGGTAAGCGCTATGCGGGCCGAGGGGTCGGTGTGGGCCAAAAGCGCAGCGTCAGCCAGGGCTCTTTTTACCTCCGCGAACGCGCGTTCCTGCTCGGGGGACCACACGACCGCGTTGGAGGGCTTTTGCTTTCTAAGTGCGGCATATAATGGCTGCATGAGCTGAACTGCGCGGGGGAGGAAACGGTTGTAAAAATTTACCATTCCCAAAAATTCCTGCAGCGATCTGACCGTTTGTGGTCGGGGAAAATTTGCCACTGCGCGCACCTTATCAGGCAATGGGACTGCCCCTTCTGGGGAAACGCGGTGTCCCAAAAAATCAATCTGCGCCACGCCGAATTGGCACTTGGCTGGATTAATTATTAACCCATGTTCTTCCAACCTCTGAAAAACTGTAGTGAGGTGATTTTCGTGTTCCTCCTCAGACGTGCTGGCGACTAAAATATCATCGAGGTAGTCAAACACGAAAGGAAGATCGCGTAACACAGCGTCCATCATACGCTCAAACGTTTGTGCCGCGCCTTTAAGGCCAAACGGCATGTGCAGAAACTCAAAAAGACCAAAAGGGGTTATTACGGCCGTTTTAGGGACGTCCTCAGGTCGGACTGGGACTTGGTGGTAGCCGCGGACCAGGTCTATTTTAGAAAAAATACGCGCACCCGCCAGATGTAGTGAAAAATCCTGGATGTGAGGGATTGGGTAGCGGTCATGCGCTGTAGCATTGTTTAATCTGCGGTAATCACCGCAAGGCCTCCAGGAGCCGTCGGCTTTCGGGTCCATATGCAGTGGCGAAGCCCATGGGCTTTTAGAGCGCCGAATAATGCCCAGCTTTTCCAGGCTGGCGAACTCGTCGCGTGCTATGGCGTGTTTGGTTGCGTCTAAGCGCCGAGCTTTAGCGAAGACAGGGGGGCCCGTTGTGGGGATGAAGTGCTCCACCCCGTGTCTCGCTACTGTTGCCGAAAATTTGGGAACTGTGAGTGCTGGAAATTGGGTGAGGAGTTTGTCAAACTTACCTCCTGCTGTGGCAACGTTGGTCTGCACGGATTGTGGGGACACTCGAGCTGCACAGGGGATAGAAGAGAATGACAGTGCATTGATTAAGCGTCTGTTTGCAAGATCAACTAACAACCCATGTGAACATAAGAAATCAGCACCTAACATGTTGAAACTCACCGCCGCTATGATAAAAGTCCACTCATAAGTGCGGCCGTGTAAGGACAGAGACAAGGTCCTTTCACCATAAGTGCTGATGTTCGAGCCGTTCGCCGCCGTTGCCCCGTTGCCGCGGGGTCCAGCCACTCGGTCAGCATAGGTCGGGGTGATGAAGCTCACCTGAGCTCCGGTGTCTATGAGGAAATGTCGCCCGGAGCCTTCATCAGTGATGTAGAGCAGCTTGTTGGCCTCGCCGAGAGCTGTAGCTGCTAACGGTTCCCGGCTTTGGAGTTTCCCGAGCTCTTGAAACTGCACGGTGGCACACACTTCTATGCCCTCTCAGCGAATCGCCGGTGGTAGTAACAGAGGTCGTCTCGTCTGTTGCGTCGTGGCCGCGTCGCTGCCATGGTGGGCGGGGTTTCCTCTGCTGTCTCCGGCTCCCCGATGCCCTGAGCTTCCGCACCGAGGTCCGCCGCTGCTGCCGTGGCCATCTGCTCGCCGCAGGAGTTGAGGAGCCGCTGTGCTTCCCGGGCCAGCGCGCGGAAATCCTGCTGGGTCTTACAACGCATGCTGGCCAGAGTCCCTCTCATGTGCGCCGGGAGATTGCTGAGGAAGATGTGCTGAAAGAGGAAGCTGTCGTGGTCTGCCTCCCTCAGCTGAAGCATGTCTTCCATCAAGGCCATCGGTCTGCGCCCTCCTTGGCCATACATCGCCAGTAGTCTCTTGGTCCTTTCCTCGGCCGAGGGCAAGAAGCTCTCGATGAGAGTAGCCTTCAGCTCCTCGTATTTGTCGCTGGCGGGCGGCTGCTGTATCACGCTCCGCACGCATTGTTCTGTGGCGGCGTTGAGCCTAGCGATGACGTGGTAGAACTTGGTTTCATCTGCCGTCACCCCTGCGAGCACAAACTGTGCCTCAGCCTGCTTGAACCACGAGTTCGGGTCGTTCTGCCAGAATTCTGGGAGCTTGATGGCGACAGCGCTTGCTCGGGCCGCCTCCGACGAGTCTGCAACGGGGGAACGCCTTTCATCCATTCTCACGTACTGGTCACCAATGTGGGGAGCGTGAAATGAAGAAGCTGAGTGATTTTATAATTCAGATTTAATGTCGGCTTCACATCCCCAACATGTCTCACCAAAGGCAGAAAGCAGAAAGAGGCTGATCGCAGTCAGACCCCCATACTTATACATCACACAACAAAAGCCAACATCACACATCCTTGTCATATCCTTCTAATCATCCAATGTCTCCTTCCAACGTCCTCCCGTTCCTTCGCCTGACCCTAGGGGGTCAGGAAGTCTTTTCAGGTCTTCACCGCCGCGCCTCCATCTCCTCGTTGTTCTCCGCAGGCGGTCCAAACCTATTGTCCTCTTCTGAGACGTGAGGTCATTCCACACATGCAATCATAAAACATCCCCCTGTGTCTATACATATGCAGATATGGATATATGAACTACTGCTTTCATTATTATTAGGCCATGTACCGCAGGCTTTTAAAACTGCTGTAATTAAACCCTTATTCAAAAAGCCAACGCTGGATCCAGGAGTTTTAGCTAACTATAGACCAATCTCTAATCTGCCTTTCATTTCAGAAATCTTAGAAAGAGTTGTTGCTACGCAATTATTTGACCACTTGCAGGGAAATTGTTTATTTGAAGAGTTTCAATCTGGGTTTAGAATCCATTATAGTATGGCGGCACATGGGGAGAGCATAATTGTGTAACATCTTAGACAAGAACAAAGAGCAGAGGTTCCCTGGTGAGATAACAGGGAGGTGTGAAGGATGAATGAAGTGAATGCAATGTGACCTTTTGTGTGTTAGAAGCTTCTAGAGGAATGGTGAAGGATGAAGGAAGTGAATGCAATGTGACCTTTTGTGTGTTAGAAGCTTCTAGAGGAATGTCATGTTATTTAAGAGAAGAGTCTCTGCTGAGATGTCATTCTGTCTATGCTTCTTGTGTAAGATGTGTAATAAATCGTCTGAGCCAAATACGCCTCTTTATTTACACGCTCCACAATAGTACTGAAACAGCTTTAGTGAAGGCCACTAATGACCTCCTTATCGCATGTGATAATGGACTTGTTTCTGTACTTGTCCTTTTAGACCTTAGTGCAGCTTTTGATACTATCGATCATAATATTCTACTTGATAGATTAGAACACTATGTAGGACTTAATGGAACTTCGTTGCAGCGGTTTAGATCTTATTTATCTGATAGGTTCTAGTTTGTTCATGTCAATAATGAGTTTTCTTCCAACTCAAAGCTCAGTCATGGAGTTCCACAGGGATCTGTGTTAGCCCCTACTCTTTTTAGTTTATATATGCTTCCGTTAGGCAATATTATTAGAAAGCACTGTATACATTTTCATTGTTATGCAGATGACACATAATTATACCTGTCAATGAAACCAGATGATAGTAATCAATTAGCCAAGTTAGAAGCCTGTCTTAAGGAAATCAAAGCTTGGATGACTTATAATTTCCTGCTATTAAATTCAGATAAGACAGAAGTCATTCTAGTTGGTCCAAAAAAACCTTACAAATACCTTTCCAAATCAAATTCTTAGTTTGGATGTGGTTACTCTTTCTCTGAATAGCTCTGTGAGGAACCTTGAAGTTATTTTTGATGAAGATCTGTTTTTCAATTCATATATTAAATTTGTTTCTTAGACTGCCTTCTATCATTTGCGTAATATTGCCAAGATTAGGAGCATCTTGTCTCAGAGTGATGTTGAGAAACTGATGCACACTTTTGTTAGCTCTAGATTAGATTATTGTAACTCTTTATTATCAGATTGTCCTAAAACATCTTTACCAAGTCTTCTGTTGATCCAAAATGCTGCAGCAAGAGTTTTAACAGGTACTAGAAAGAGAGATCATATCTCTCCAGTTCTGGCCTCCCTTCATTGGCTTCCCATAGAGTTCAGAATTAAGTTTAAAATCCTTCTTCTCACTTATAAAGCTCTAAATAATCAGGCCCCTTTTTGTTTAAAAGATCTGATACTACCCTATCATCCTAACAGAATACTACACTCCCATACCTAGAATCTCCAAAAGTACAATGGGAGGCAGAGCCTTCAGGCATCAAGCTCATTTCCTGTGGAGCCAGCTGCCAATCTGGATTTGGGAGTCAGATTTGATCTCTGTTGTTAAGAATAGGATTAAAACCTTCCTTTTTGATATAGCCTACAATTAGGGAGGGATCATGTGTCTCTGAACCCTCCCTTAGTTATGCTGCTAATGGGTTTAGACAGCCAGGGGACCTCCAACAATGCATTGGGCTTCACTCCATTCTTCACTCTCAATTAAATATTTTTGCTGGTTATTAACATCTGTTTGTTCTCTCCCATAGATTGAGTCCCCATCGTGCTGTTTGCTCTCTACATGTCTGTTCTTTTCATCTTCTCTATCCCCTCACCCCCCAGCCAGTCCCAGCAGATGACTGCCCCTCCCTGAGCCTGGTTCTGCTGGAGGTTTCTTCCTATTAAAAGGGAGTTTTTCCTCTCCACCGTCGCCAAGCACTTGCTCACAGGAGATCGCCTGATTGCTGGGGTCTTTCTGCAATTGTGGTGGTTTCCGCTACAGTTGAAAGTGCTATGAGATGACTGTTGTTGTGAAATGGCGCTATTGTGGTCTATATTAATCATATATTCCATAACCACATATGTTTAAGCATGTGAGAGTGTTTGGTGATTACATATGTAAGGCGACTTCACACCTCAGAACAGGACAAAGAGTCTCAACCGCCAGTGAAGATTAAAGAGCATCCAAGGCACTGCGGTGGAGACCAGATGGGCTGCCCTGACCCCCCAGGGCCAGGAGGAGGAGTACGAAGACAATGGGGGGATTAAGATAATGAGGGATGTCAGCTTTTGATATGCATGTCTTTTGTTATGTGCGAGTATAAGTTCGTAGAGCCGAAGATGTTCGCCCTCTTACTTCTTCTGCTGCTGCACCTAGATGAGACTTGTTAGAGGAGCTGATAATAAACTTTGGTTTATGAATCACATCGCCTCATTATTTCAAGCTCCTCTACACTGGTGACCCTGATGCGAGAATGGACCAGAGGCGTTCCCCCGCAATCGACTCATCTGTGGCGACCCAGGCAGACGCCGGCGCCCATGCAGACAGGGGAACAGATGGACGATGTTCCCCCACGGCAGAAGTGATAGAGAGGGCTCAACCGAGCACCAGCACCGCGGAGAGAGCCGAAGCAAGGCACTCTCAGCCTGCGGACACAGCAGTGACGGTCTACACAAACGCCATCACCATCAACCTGCCGGACTTCTGGCAGGAAGACCTGCTCGTGGTTTCAGCAAGCTGAAGCCCAGTTTGCACTTGCGGGCATCACGGCTGACGATACAAAGTTCTATCACATCGTCGCCAAACTCGACGCCGCCACTTCGAGATGTGCGCGGAGCATAATCCAACGGCCGCCAGCCCAGGACAAATATGAAGAACTGAAAGCGACCATCGTGGCAAATTACGTCCCCTCTGCCGAGGAGAGAGCCGAGAGGATCCTGGCGGTCTACGGCCACAGAGGAGGCAGACCCTAGGCCCTCATGGAGGACTTGCTGCAACTTAAAGAAGAGGACAATGACAACTTCCTCTTCCATTTCATATTCCTCAGTATGCTGCCGCCACACATGAGAGGGACGCTGGCCAACATGCGATGCAGCACCCAGCAAGACTTCCGCACGCTAGCTCACGAAGCTCAACGGCTCGTCAACGCCTGCAAGGAGCAGACACCCACAGCAGCATCCGCAGACCTCAACGCTGATGTCCGGAGCCACGAGGAGCCACAAATCACTGAGCAGAGCCAGCCCGCGGTGACAGCGACACGGCCAGGACGCAACAGACGGAGCGACGTTTGTTATTACCACCACCGCTTCGCTGAGAAGGCTTACAAATGCGTTCCCCCCTGCAAATTCACAATTTCGGGAAAACGCCGAAGCCGAGAGCCATTAACAGCGGCGGTTCTTGGCGAAAAAAGCAAGCTTTTATATGTGACGGACGGACACACCGGCAAGCGGTTCCTCATCGACTCGGGAGCTCAACTAAGTTTTGTCATGCCCTCCCAAGCAGACCGGGCCATGGGCCCCCGGGGCAACGGAGCGGTGGCAGCCAACGGCTCCACCATCGACACTTTTGGCGAAAAGAGCCTGCACCTCTGCATCCACGGCCGCAACTACAGATGGACATTTGTTGTAGCAGCGGTGAGTTTTAACTTGTTGGGCGCAGATTTTTTGTGTGCACATGGGTTATTAGTTGATCTAGCGAACAGGCGCTTGGTTAATGCACTGTCCTTTGCTTCTATTCCCTGCTCAGCTTGACTTTCTCCACCACCCGTGCAGGCTAGCGTCACCACAGCAGGAGGTAAGCTTGATCAACTCCTCACCCAATTTCCAGCACTCACAATTCCCAAATTCTCAGCCACAGTGGCTAAACACGGGGTTGAACATTTTATTCCCACAACGGGCCCACCCGTTTTTGCCAAAGCTCGGCGCTTAGACGCGGCCAAGCTCGCCATAGCTCGGGACGAGTTCACCACCCTTGAAAAATTAGGCATTATCAGACGCTCGAAAAGTCCCTGGGCCTCACCACTTCACATGGTTCCGAAATCCGATGGTTCTTGGAGACCGTGCGGCGATTACCGCAGATTAAACAATGCGACAGCGCATGACCGCTACCCAATTCCTCACATTCAAGATTTTTCACTGCATCTGGCGGGTGTGCGCATTTTTTCAAAAATAGACCTGGTCCACGGTTATCATCAAGTCCCAGTTCGAGCAGAGGACATTCCTAAAACAGCTGTAATAACCCCTTTCGGCCTTTTTGAATTTTTGCGAATGCCTTTCGGCCTCAAAAGCGCGGCTCAAACTTTTCAGCGGATGATGGACGCAGTATTACGCGACCTCCCTTTTGTTTTCGTCTACCTCGACGATATGCTGGTAGCCAGCTCGTCTGAGGAAGAACACGAGCAGCATCTCACTATGGTTTTTCAGAGGCCAGAAGAGCACGGATTAATAATCAGTCCAGCCAAATGCAAATTCAGCGTGTCACAAATTGATTTTTTAGGACACAGAGTTTCTCCGAAGGGGGCAGTCCCACTCCCAGACAAAGTTCACGCGATAAAAAGTTTCCCACGGCCACAACCGGTCAAATCGCTGCAAGAATTTTTAGGAATGGTTAATTTTTACAACCGTTTCCTCCCCCACGCAGCTCAGCTCATGCAGCCCCTATATGACGTGCTCAGAAAACAAAAAGCTTCCAACGTGGCCGAATGGACCCCGGAGCGCGAATGCGCCTTCGCGGAAGTAAAAAGCGCCCTAGCTAATGCCACATTGTTGGTTCACCCCGATCCATCGGCCCGCATTGCGCTAACCACAGACGCTTCGGACCTAGCTATAGGGGCAGTTGTAGAACAACATGTCAGCGGAATCTGGCAACCTTTGGCATTCTTCAGCAAATCGCTAAACCAAACTGAGCGTAAATACAGCACTTTTGACAGGGAGCTGCTAGCGCTTCATTTATCCATCCGCCACTTCCAGTTCTGGTTAGAAGGGCGGAGTTTCACGGCTTTTGTAGACCACAAACCGCTCACCTTTGCCATGGCTAAAATTTCCAAACCGTGGTCAGGCAGGCAACAAAGACAGCTAGCTGCGATTTCAGAGTTCATCACAGACATTCGACATGTGGCAGGCAAACTTAACGTGGTAGCAGACTGCCTCTCTCGCGCTGTGACATCGTCAGAGCGCGAGGAGACAGATTATACTACCTCAGCCGCAGAACTCTTTGCCAACGCGGACACATACGCAGCACCAATCCATGCAGGGATAGATTATGCAGCCATGGCAGAGGAGCAAAGTAGTGACGCGGACGTGCGCGCACTCTTGTCTGGACCAACAGGGTTAAGGGTGGAGGAAAGGGGTTTACGCGACGGCGTGCCCCCCCTAATATGCGATATCTCAACCGGCCGACCGCGCCCGTTAGTCCCAGCTACATGGCGCCGCCATATTTTCGACTCAATTCACTCCCTCGCGCACCCAGGTGTGCGCGCCTCGGTTAAAATGGTCGCCGAAAAGTTTGTGTGGCCTGGCCTGCGCAAAAACGTAAAAGAATGGGCAAAAACTTGCATTTCTTGTCACCACGCCAAAATACACAAACACACAAAAGCCCCTCTGGAGCCTTTCCCAATCCCTGCTAGAAGGTTCGACCACGTTCATGTCGACCTCGTGGGGCCACTACCTTCCTCCCAAGGTTTCACACACCTGCTAACAATGATAGACCGCACCACACGCTGGCCAGAGGCAGTCCCTCTGGCGTCAACCACAGCGGAGGAAGTCGCTCGCGTTTTTTGGACAAACTGGGGGGCACGTTTCGGCGTCCCATCGGACATCACGTCCGATAGGGGGCCTCAATTTGTCTCGGAGCTTTGGTCAGCCATGTCCAGCAGCTTAGGGGCAACAATTCACCGCACCACCGCTTATCACCCTCAAGCTAATGGGTTATGCGAACGTTTTCACAGATCCTTAAAGGCCGCCCTCAGAGCCTCACTAACGGATACAAATTGGGTAAATAAACTTCCCTGGGTTTTATTGGGGTTGCGTGCTGCGCCCAAAGAGGATCTAGACGCCTCTCCAGCAGAATTAGTTTTTGCACAACCTCTCAGGCTCCCAGGTGAATTTTTACCAGAGAACCCAGAGCCAGGGCATCTTCCAGCCCCGAGGTTTTTAGGCAGCAACAGACCGGACTCTCTCTCCGGACCGGCACATCACTCTTTTCCACGGGTTTTTGTCCCCCACGCTTTGAAAAACGCTGAATTCGTTTTTGTTAGGCATGAAGCTTTAAAACCAACTTTCCGCCCACCATACGATGGGCCATTCAGAGTGCTGGAACCTGGTGATAAACACTTTGTGCTTGATTTTGGGGATAGAAAAGAAACAGTCAGCATTGACAGACTTAAACCTGCCTTCTTGTTGAGAGACAAGCCTGCACGGTTGGCGAGAGCACCTCGGCGGGGTAGACCCCCCAAGAGAAAAGACTCAGCCCCCCTGCAGGGAACAAATAATCACTCTCCTTCCCAAGCTGCAGATTCCTTACAGGAAGGTCCCAGCAGGACGCCCAAGCGGACCCACAGCAGATTCGGGAGAAGATTGAAACCCAGACGGCACAGAGACTGAAGCAAACTACTCAACAGTTGTTCACTAATTGTGCTGTAACAGTTTAGGACTGACTTGTGATTTTACTATGCTGTTATGATTACCACTGAACTCTCTTAGGAGCATGGCTGCTGGAAAGTTTCTTCTGTGGCAAGAGGTGTAACAGTTAGTATGTCATAATAATTATCTTAAACTGTGAATTTTTCTATTGTCCTTTTCTTAGTCGTTTGGAGGGGGCTGTGGTCTATATTAATCATATATTCCATAACCACATGTGTTTAAGCATGTGAGAGTGTTTGGTGATTACATATGTAAGGCGACTTCACACCTCAGAACAGGACAAAGAGTCTCAACCGCCAGTGAAGATTAAAGAGCATCCAAGGCACTGCGGTGGAGACCAGATGGGCTGCCCTGACCCCCCAGGGCCAGGAGGAGGAGTACGAAGACAATGGGGGGATTAAGATAATGAGGGATGTCAGCTTTTGATATGCATGTCTTTTGTTATGTGCGAGTATAAGTTCGTAGAGCCGAAGGTGTTCGCCCTCTTACTTCTTCTGCTGCTGCACCTAGATGAGACTTGTTAGAGGAGCTGATAATAAACTTTGGTTTATGAATCACATCGCCTCGTTATTTCAAGCTCCTCTACAGCTATATAAATAAAGTTGAATTCAATTCAATTGAATTGAAAATCTTTAATTGACACCCCTCAGTGTTCTTCATTATATACAGTGGATACAAAAAAGTCTACACATTCCTGTTCAAATGCCAGGTTTTTGTGATGTAACAAAATGAGACCAAGATAAATCATTTCAAAACTTTTTCCACCATTAATGTGACCTAAAACCTGTACAACCCTATTGAAAAACAAACTGAAATCTTTTAAGGGGAAAAAAAAAAAAAAAACTTACAATAACCTGGTTTCATAAATATGCACACTGTGGTGGGTTGGTGTAACCCCCACAACAGACTAACTAACTAACCTGCACTTATATAGCGCTTTTCTAGTCACAAAGACCACTCAAAGCGCTTTCACTAGTACTAACACTCTATTCTAAGGGCCTATAGGAAACATATCTAGGGACAATTTAGAACAGCCAATTAACCTAACATGCATGTCTTTGGATTGTGGGAGGAAACCGGAGCCCCCAGAGTAAACCCACGCAGCACAGGGAGAACATGCAAACTCCACACAGAAAGGTTCCAACCCCTGCCACCCTGGGGATTTGAACCAGGAACCTTCTAGCTGTAAGGCAACAGTGCTAACCACTGCACCACCACAACAGACTAAGGACAGACAGCTCGCTGCTCCCGGTTTTTTCCGCTGCACTACTGAGATGTAATGTGCCATACATGCATTGTGATGTTAATGTGCCATTCATTCATTGTGTTCATGCGTCCTGTCCTTACTGTGACCTAGAGACTGAGATCAATATGTAGGTGTGCCTTGTAACCTCTTTGTCCTGCAGCTGGAGCAGAGGCCAGCAATCTGCCTATTGCGATGTATGTCTCAAATGCAAATGTCTCATGCCTGTTCTGCAGTCTCTTTGATCATACCCACTGCTGGGAATGCTCTTTTATGTATTGTTGTAGTTGGGTATATATACTGCACTGTAATCCATGCTCATCCTCTGACTCTCAATCTGATTCCTGCAACTGCTGCTGACACACACTGTGTCTCCTCTCTGAGAGCCTGAGGAATTCAGCTTCAGCCTGCTCACACTATGGGCTGGAGCCGAGTTCCCGTGAAGGCGATATGATTTAATAAACCTGCTTAAAACCTTCACCAACGCTGCCTTTATTTTATCATCCGCTTCACTGGTGACCCCGAGAATGCACACGCTTTGTGCAACGCAACCTTCTGGTCTGGACGGCCACGCTGGCGACCCGACGCTGAAAAAAACACGCTGCCAGCGAACACAGCAGACTGACGCAAACGATCTGCCCTCCCTTCTGCTTCAGGGAGACCTCGACGCAGAGCCAACACAGGCGAGCTACTCTCCGGACATCACCCATGACCGGGAAAACTGCAGAAAACGTCATGGCGTGACCCTCGCCTGAGATCGGGACGTCCACGCTGGACCGGCCGAGGGACACAGAACGTTTTCTCCCTCTCACCGCTCCTCCTCCCTCTCAGCGATCCCACGCATCTACCCGAGCCTGAGGGACAAAGATCGTCTATTTCCCCTCAATGCTCCAACGCACCATGACTAATCTGCAGCCACAGCTCAACATAGATGTTTATCGGCGCCGACTGCGCCAATCTCCACCAAGTTTCCTGACCCTGGTTCTCCTCTCCAGCAGGCCCACCCATGCACGGAGCCCCGGCACACGCACCGGGGGTTACGAGGATGCCGCACCACGCATGGGACAATAACGGCTCCAGAGACCGCCATCGCCTCCGCCGCTGTACGCAGAACCTTCAGGGCTGCGCACTCGCCTGAAGCAAGCACGCTCGCAGCTCGCACACAGGATTTACTAATGGTCTCAGCCACGGCGCACAAGGGATTCAGCTGTCAGCTTTTCCCGAAGGCTTTAGGGCTGCGCCCGCACCTAAAAGTCAAACACGCCAAGTCCCTTTGCTACCTTTTTTTTCTTACAGCTGCTCCTGCTTTTCTTCATGGCCACGAGAGGAGTCAGAGACTAATTTTTCTTCTTGTGATCTCCGCAAGTTCAACGGGACAGCCCCTCAACATCGCGGAACAACAAGCAATTTTTGCGCGGCCAGGACGATTTCACCGCTCCCGGCCGGCACTTACCCCCCCACCCCACCCCTCCGCCTGCACAGAGCTTCTCCTGCTCACTGCCCAAGCTGCATGATCAAGACCTCGGCCGCCTGCCGAGCCCTCTGGGAGGGAGCGTGTGGCGGGTTGGTGTAACCCCCACAACAGACTTAGGACAGACAGCTCGCTACTCCCGGTTTTTTCCGCTGCACTACTGAGATGTAATGTGCCATACATGCATTGTGATGTTAATGTGCCATTCATTCATTGTGTTCATGCGTCCTGTCCTTACTGTGACCTAGAGACTGAGATCAATATGTAGATATGTAGCGCTTTGAGTGGTCTTTGTGATTAGAAAAGCGCTATATAAGTACAGGTTAGTTAGTTAGTTAGTTAGTTAGATGTGCCTTGTAACCTCTTTGTCCTGCAGCTGGAGCAGAGGCCAGCAATCTGCCTATTGTGATGTATGTCTCTCAAATGCAAATGTCTCATGCCTGTTCTGCAGTCTCTTTGATCATGCCCACTGCTGGGAATGCTCTTTTATGTATTGTTGTAGTTGGGTATATATACTGCACTGTAATCCATGCTCATCCTCTGACTCTCAATCTGATTCCTGCAACTGCTGCTGACACACACTGTGTCTCCTCTCTGAGAGCCTGAGGAACTCAGCTTCAGCCTGCTCACACTATGGGCTGGAGCCGAGTTCCCGTGAAGGCGGTATGATTTAATAAACTCTACTTAAAACTCTCATCGCTGCATTTATTTTATCATCCGCTTCACACACCCACTTTGTTGCAGCGCCTTTGGCTTTTATTACAGCACTCAGTCTTTTTGGGTAGGAGTCTATCAGCGTGGTACATCTTGATGTGGCAATATTTGCCCACTCTTCTTTGCAAAAATGCTCCAAATCTATCAGATTGCGAGGGCATCTCCTGTTCACAGCCCTCTTCAGATCACCCCACAGTTGTTCCATCGGATTCAGGTCTGGACTCTGGCTAGGCCATTCCAAAACCTTCATCTTCTTCCGGTGAAGCCATTCTTTTGTTGATTTGGATGTTTGCTTTGGGTCATTGTCATGCTGAAAGATAAAGTTCCTCTTCAGCTTTCTAGCAGAAGCCTGAAGGTTTTGTGCTAGCACTGACTGGTATTTGGAACTCTTCATAATTTACTCCACCTTGACTATGGCCCAAGTTCCAGCTGAAGAAAAACGGCACCAAAGCATGATGATACCACCCCCATGCTTCACTGTAGGTATGGTGTTCTTTTGGTGATGAGCAGTGTTGTGTTTACGCCAAATATAAAATATAAAAGCAAGATGGCGCCTGTTGAGGCAGACGTCTTTGCTCATTCCATTCACGAATGCCAACTTTTTCTCATTTTTTGCATGTTTGCTGCTCTTTCTACAGTGCATGAAGGTCATGCACTGCTAACATATGACCGACGGACACTACTGGACATCGCCAAAACGAGCAGTCATACGGAATTTACTGGCTTCATACCACCCGATCTACAATGCATTGTGCATCCATGCAGCGATCAGCACCATCCCCCAGGAAGACTCCGAAGCACCGAGCCCGCATAAGCATGCTGACCCCAAGATAGCGCGTCGAAGGCGGCGCTGGAGATGAAGTAAAAGAGGAGGGCTACATGCTAGGCTAAGGGCTTGTGCCTGCCAACCACCCCTGCCCAGCCTCTTGCTGGCTAACGTACGGTCTTTGGAAAACAAGCTAGACAAACTAAGACTAAGGATTGAAGACCAGCGGGAGATAAGAGAGTGCTGCGCCCTAATTTTCTGCAAGACCTGGCTCTCGGACAGAGTCCCGGAGTGTGCCATTCAACTACAGACACACTCAACACATCAAGCAGACAGATCTGCAGCCTCAGGTAAGATGAGGGGAGGGTGTGTGTGTGTGTGTGTATGTTTATAAACAACTTGTGGTGTAAAGATGTACAGACTGTTTACAAGCACTGTTCACCTGATGTGGAGTTTTTACTGCTGAAATGCTGTCCCTATTATCTATTGAGGGAATTTATTGCTGTGTTTTTGGCCACTGTCTACACTCGCCCATGTTTACTCCAACATACGCAGTGCATACAGAGCGGCACTCCGCCTCCACTTTGGACAGTCGGCTCACATCTCCCTGTTTATGTACCCAGCCTACAGACAAAGGATGAAGGCTGAAACAAACAAACAAACCCTGTTATTAAGTAAATTAAAAGCTGGACCCCAGAGGCTGAGAGCACCCTGCAAGACTGTTTTGCCTGTACAGACTGGGATGTATTTAAAGCTGGAGCCACCCGAGAGGACTCTTCTGTAAACATACAGGAATATGCTGAGTATGTGACTGGGTACATCAGCATGTGTGTTGATACCATCGTACCCACCATACAAATCAGGAAGTTCCCCAACCAGAAGCCCTGGATCAACAGTCAGGTACGTCAGATGCTGCATGCTCGCTCTCATGCATTTAAATCAGGCAATGAGGTTGAGTACAAAGCTGCAAAGTATGGACTGAGGAAGGCTATAACAACAGCCAAGAGGCAGTACAGGGAAAAGTTGGACAGCCTCTACTCCACTCCTGACCCAGGGCGCATGTGGCAAGGCCTGCAACACATCACAGACTACAAGAGGTCCAACAGCAACACCACTAGCTCCACAGACAGCCTGCCAGATGATCTCAGCATCTTTTACACTCACTTTGAGACCACCAGCTACAGTGCAGAGAGGAGACACACACTCACGTACCCCCCCCCCCCCCCCACTAAAAGTCTTACTAGGCCAGGTAAACAAAACAAAGCACTGAGGAATATTACCCCCCCCCCCCCCCCCAAAGCAGCAGGACCAGAGAACATCCCTGGGCGGGCCCTCAGAGCATGTGCTGCCAAGCTGACTGACATTCTCACATCCATCTTCAACCTCTCCCTCAACCAGAACATAGTCCCCTCCTGCTTCAAAACCACAACCATCATCCCCCTCTCCAAAAGGAGCCCGCCGACCTGCCTGAATGATGACAGACTGGTAGCACTCACTCCAATCATCATAAAGTGCTTCGAGAGAGTGGTGCTGCCCCTCATTCAGGAGGGCATACCGGATACCCTGGACCCCCTGCAGTACGCCTACTGGCCCAACAGATCCACCTCAGATGCCATTGCTGCAGCACTCCATTATTCTCTCTCCCACCTGGAAAATAAAGACTCCTACACTAGGATGCTCTTTGTCGACTACAGTGCTGCTTTCAACACGGTCATCCCCCACAAACTCACCAACAAACTGTATTCACTTGGCCTGCACCCCACCCTCTGCGACTGACTACTGGACTTTCTAACTAGCAGGCCCCAGTCTGTCAGAATGGGTAACAGGACCTCAGCCAGCATCATTACGAACACAGGTGTCCTACTGTTCTCAGCCCTATCCTCTACAGCTTCTTCACTTATGACTGTGTTGCCTCCCACAAAGACAATATCATCTTAAAGTTTGTGAATGACACATCAGTGATAGGATGCATCACTGGTGATGACGAAGCATCCTATTGGAGGGAGGTGGCCAGCCTGGTGTCATGGTGTGAGGACAACAACCTCACCCTCAACACGGACAAGACAAAGGAGATGATAGTGGACATAAGGAAGGGGAGGAGGAGACCCCATCAGCAGCTGTTCATTTGGGAGCTTGAGGTGGAGAGGGTGAGCAGCTTTAAATATCTGGGCATCCACATCAGCGAGGACCTTACATGGACACACAACACCACAGAGCTGACTAAGAGAGCTCAACAGTGGCTGTACTTTCTGAGGAGGCTGAAGAAGTTCGGCATGTCCACCAGGATCCTCAACAATTTCTACAGCTGCATCATTGAGAGCATCCTGACCAACTACATTACTGCATGGTACGGCAGCACTACTGCCCTGGACCGCAAACGCTTGCGGAGTGGTGAAGACAGCGGAGAAGATCATCAGGACTCCACTCCCCTCTCTGCAGAGCATCTACCACCGCAGAATTCAAAGGAGAGCTGATGCCATCCTCCGGGACCCCACCCACCCCCAGCACAGAATGTTCACACTTCTACCCTCAGGCCAGAGGTACTGAAGTGTGAAATGCAGGACAACCAGACTGAAAAACTCCTTCTTTCCCACTGCCATCAGACTCCTGAACAAATAACAAACTCCCCAAAATTCCGCAACACAGCTTTGCAAATAGGAACTCAGACACCGGTTGCTAAATTTGCACATTGCTCACTTGTACAGTGTACATAGTCTCACGCCGTCTGATGTCCATGTCATCTCTGCTGCTAATTATCATGTACAGTCTACTGGCATTATCATTACAGAGGAATTCTCACACTGGGTACTAATTTGTAATTTGTATACTGCTCATTTGCACACTATACATAGGCTTATGCCATCTCAGGTTCATATCATCTTTGCTATCAATATACACTGTCCACTATAGTCATCCAATAAACTTTCAATTTCACACTTCTTGTTTCCTCTAGTTTGACTGCCTTAACTGCTTTAGCCGTTCAAATTGCCTAATGCGTGTTATTAGTATTCATTAGTATTAGCACTTAGTATCAAGGTGTGCTAAGGTGTCCTAATTGCCTAACTGTGTGAATAGTGTGTGTTATTAGTATCCATTAGTATTAGGTGTGTTATTACCTTATTAGTATGTTGTGCACCTATTACCTTGGCATTCGTTCAGAGAGCAGAGTAAGAATTTCATTGCTCAGGAAATGTTGCATTTCTTAACTGTGCACATGATAATAAAGGCTTTGACTCTTGAATCTTGAAATATTACCTTTTGGAATTAGAAAAAGTTCAACCTTGGTTTCATCAGACCATAACACATTTTCCCACGTGTTTGGGAGATTTCAAATGTGTTTTTGCAAAATGTAGCCGGGCTTGGATGTTTTTCTTCGTAAGATAAGGCTTCCGTCCTTGCTGCCCTAAACGGGAGATTGTTGTCACACGTACTTAACAGGCAGTACTTGCCAGAAATTCCTGCAGCATCTTCAAGGTTGCTGGTGGCCTTATTCCAGCCTCCCCGACCAGTTTTCTTCTCTTTTTTTTCATCGATTTTGGAGGAATGTCCAGTTCATGGTAATGTCACTGTTGTGCCATATTTTCTCCACTTGACGATGACTGTCTTCATTGTGTTCCATGGTATATTTAATGCCTTGGAAATTCTTATGTACCCTTCTCCTGACTGATACCTTTGAACACTGAAAACCCCCTTATGCTTTGAAAGCTCTCTGCAGACCTTAGCTTGTGCTATAAGATGTGACTACAAAAATATCAGGAAAAGCCTCCTAGAACAGCTGGACTTTATTTGGGGTTAATCAGAGGCACTTTAAATGGTGGCAGGTGTGTGCTGACTCCCATTTCACATGAGTTTGAATGTGATTGGTTAATTCTGAACACAGCCACATCCCCAGTTATAACAAGGTGTGCATATTTATGCAATCTATTTATGTATCTCATGGAGTGGCAAATGCTGAGAAACATTCACAAACATTGCACTTTTGGGTTTTGCTAGGGTTAGTACAAGGTTGCCAAACAGTTCACCAACAGTTTTTAAGATCGCCAACTGTGTTTCTTCTTGCAAATGTATTTTTTCACAAACAGTTGCAAAATAGTTGTAAGCATTTGCAAAACAGTTGTAACAAATTTGTAAATGGTTGTAGTGAACACTAGCCACTGTTTAAGACCCTTAACGATAAAACTGTTGGTGACCTTAAAAACAGTGTGTGAACTGTTTTGCAACCTTTTACAAACCTGACAAAACCCAAAAAGCACAGCATTCTTGAATCTTCTTCAGCATTTGCCGCTCCATTTTCGCCATCCGCTGCACCATGAGATACAACCCTGAGAGAATGGTAGCATCTTAACTTGTAGCTTATCATGGAAATTTTCTGGCTTTTTGAAGACTAAAGGTGCCTTCACACAAAACGCGAATGGGCAATTTTTTTGCGCAGCACGATTACATTATAACTCAATGTAAACACACAAATAGACATGAATTTACCATCTGAGTGAGATGCAGACAAGTGAAGCCGCCTTTATAACTTCTGCAGCAGTGTTCAACCTACTGTGGAAATCCCCAAAATAACATCATGCTTAGGTTTACATTATCCAACTGGGGGTGGGGGGTGGGGGGGGCTAGTTGTCCCCGTCTCCAAAACTTCACAAGATGATGGGTGTTTACGTTGGTAGTTTGCTAGCCTTGTTAGCACATCCGTGGAAGGAATCCGTGGGTAAATAACTCCGACATCCTGATTCAGCTGAAGAGCACCCGGTCCTTCTGTCCCCAGGTGAGTGTCAGTCTCATTTTCAAACTTGTGTACTCTCCGATATTGATGCGATTTCGCGTGTGCTCGCCTCTTTCCATTGACCTTGTATGCAATCGCGCCGCCCGTTCACGTTTGGTGTGAAGGCACCTTTAAGGGATGATTTTTCAGGATTCCAAAATTGCAGGTACTAAATTGCATGCACAGTCTTACCCTATAACTGTCCCAGTCGCCGTATGGTGACATAACCCCTAGTGGTCAAGAGTGGTAAATATTTTTTGTCAATAAAATAGTTCAGATTTCCAAGGCTATAACTTGAAAGTTGCAAGAGATAATGGCTTATTGTCAATTAGAAAGGTATAGATTATGATCTAAAGTTTCAGATAGGAATAAATTTATGCATCTAATTTGCATAATGTTGTGGCAGCTATATAAATTCCATAACTCAGTCAAAACTGGACTTTGGACATATTTACACAAAGTATGGTATAAATTTTTGAGAAAAGCAAATTTGAGAAAAAGTTGCAAACTTATGAGAAAAGTTGCAGTTTTCCCAAAGTCACAAATTTATGAGAAAAAAAGTTGCAAATCTACAAGAAGTTACAATTTATTTTTTTTTTTTTTTGCATTTCTGCTTAGAATTGGTGCATTGGGGGTATTCATTTTTATAATATGATATAGAAAGGTTTATGATGACACTGGTAGCAACAATTCTCCTGTTTTCCCCTGTCCCCACCTTGATTTACACCTATGAATTGGCATGGGGGAATGGCGTGTTAACAAGGGGGATGATTTGGGGTCATTTTGCTAACAGGAGGGTTGGCATCCCCACCCCCTTCCCCTTCAAATCACCTACTGTGTACACCTATGCCTGTGCCAACATGTGGAAAAAGCGCATTAATAGTCTCCTTTCAAACAAGTTTAACACTCATAATATTTGCATACCATATTCGTCAGCTCTCATTACAATCTGTGCTGCTTGAACTCGTTCAGATGTTTGCTTGGGTGAAGCCTCATTAGCACCAGTGACCCCATTAACTTCCTGTGACACGAACACATCCTGTCATAGAGAGACTGTCACTGTAACCAACACTTGTCCCCGAGGGGTAAATTATTCCACGATGTCATAAACAATGGAAGAACACTCTACCCCGTGTGTGTATGTGTGTTGCCTCCACTAGGTTGACAGAATGGAGACTGTCATTTAAATTGCCCTGAACCGTAGTCATCTGATTACATCCAGGATTACGCATGGCAGTTTCAACCTCTCGGAGCGAGTCTGTCGTTGATTGCAGGAGGGGAGTGGGGGCAGCAGTCACGAATTGTCCGAAATTATAAAGCTGACAATGTGGCGTGTCGGTTTGATCTCAGTGCTGCCTTCAGCATTTCTTCTGCAACCCTTCACGATCCTGTTTTGTTCCTTTTGAAGCCCCTTTTTTGGGGGTTTGTGCTTTGTTTCTCTGCCCGAAAAAGCATTTCATCACGGGTTTGTACACTCTATTCCTTCAGCGAGCCTGGATGACTTAAATGTTTGTGAAACTGTTCTGCTAAACAAATGGGTGACACACTCCAGTGAAAGCAGTCATGACATTTCATCAAAAAGAGCGAAATGTTCAAAAGAGGCAAACATAAGCAAATGCAAGCAAACACACACATGGTTACACAACAGGACGCACACAGAGAGCGCTAGTAAAAAGTTCCACCCACGGGGCAATTGACATGGATATGGTGCACCTCTGCCAAAAATCCCTTTTACCAGAACCCAGCTGACCTCCTTGACAGGATCAAAGTCGAATACCGTATTTTATGCCGGACTGACCGCAGTGGTGAGTCTCAGGAACACGTCTGTTCGGCCTGAGACACAACACCTGAGTTAATGATTAGGATGCTCCTAATGATTAGGAGCATCTTGTCTCAGAGTGATGCTGAAAAACTGATCCACGCTTTTGTTAGCTCGAGATTAGATTATTGTAATTCTTTATTATCAGGCTGTCCTAAAACATCTTTAAAAAGTCTTCATCTGATCCAAAATGCTGCAGCAAAATTTTTAACAGGTACTAGAAAGAGAGATCATATCTCTCCGGTTCTGGCCTCCCTTCATTGGCTTCCCATAGAGTTTAGAATTAAGTTTAAAATCCTTCTTCTTACTTACAAAGCTCTAAACAATCAGGCTCCTTTTTATTTAAAAGATCTGATACTACCGTATTATCCTAACAGAGCACTACGCTCCCAAAATGCAGGATTACTTGTAATACCTAGAATCTCCAAAAGTACAATGGGAGGCAGAGCCTTCAGTTATCAAGCTCCTCTCCTGTGGAACCAGCTGCCAATCTGGATTCGGGAGTCAGACTCAATCTCTGTTTTTAAGAATAGGGCTAAAACCTACCTTTTTGATATAGCCTACAATTAGGGAGGGATCATGTGTTTCTGAAGTTTAGTCAGCCGGGGGACCTCCAGTAATGCACTGGGCCTCACTCCTTTCTTCACTCTCAATGAAATATTTTTTTTTTGCTGATCATTAACATCTGTTTGTTCTCTCCCATAGATTGAGTCCTCATCGTGCTGTTTGCTCTCTACATGTCTGTTCTTTTCATCTTCTCTATCCCCTCACCCCCCCAGCCAGTCGCAGCAGATGACTGCCCCTCCCTGAGCCTGGTTCTGCTGGAGGTTTCTTCCTGTTAAAAGGGAGTTTTTCCTCTCCACCGTCGCCAAGTGCTTGCTCACAGGGGATCGCCTGATTGCTGGGGTCTTTCTGCAACTGTGGGGGTCCCCCCTACAGTTGATAGTGCTATGAGATGACTGTTGTTGTGAAATGGTGCTATATAAATAAAGTTTAATTGAATTGAATTGAATTGAATTAAAAGAAGACCCTATTTATTCTCAGTTAATCCCCCCGCTGATTGGAAGCAAACAACGCCTGTGTCGTTTCCCTGCAGCCATCACTTTTGTCTGCTCCAAACCACGGCAGCGGTAGCAGATTATAGAGAGGAATCCAGTAATCAACAACTGTCTGTGCGGTGCAGCATCTGGGAGAGAATCACAGGCGCGCATGCACACCTTGGATTTACAAAGGATTACATTACATGCATGCGCAGGCACACTTAAACACAGGACACACTCGAACAGCTGTTTAGAATTAGGTGACCTGGGTGATGAACTTGCTGACGGCGCTGCAGCTCGTGTGGTATTTGAAGACATACGAGGACGTGGGAAAACACAACATTCGTTGGTTTCTTGTAATGTCTCTACTAACCTGCACTTATATAGTGCTTTTCTAGTCACAAAGACCACTCAAAGCGCTTTCACTAATACTAACCCTCTATTCTAAGGGCCTATAGGAAATAAGATAAGATAAGATAAGATAAGCCTTTATTAGTCCCACAACGGGGAAATTCCAGGATTGCAACAGCACAGGGATAGCAACACTCAGAGCAACAATCAGAAGGCAAGAAAAAAAAAAACAAGCAAGCAAGAGCAGCTAATAAACATATGTACGTATTACTATAAAATATATATATATACACACACACACAGACACACAGTGCAGAGCATTGTAGCTGGATGGAATAAATATATGAATATATGAACACACAGTGCAGAGCATTGTAGCTAGATGGAATAAATATGTAAATATATAAACACCCACAGTACGGAGCATTGCAGCTAGGTGGAATAAATATGCAAGTATATAAACACACACAGTGCGGAGCAATGTAGCTAGATGGAATAATATGTAGATATATAAATATATAAACACCCACAGTACGGAGCATTGTAGCTAGATGGAATAAATATGCAAATATATAAACACACACAGTGCAGAGCATTGTTGCTAGATGGAATGAAACAGCATAACCGTCTACTTAGTTATCCTACATGGTATGATTATGTGCCCATACATATTCTCACCCTCCATAGCGACCGGTATGTTCCTAGTTGTATGCCGGAGAGGACCATTGTGTAAGTCTATTGCATCTTTTGCATTCAAAAAACTATTAGTTTGTTACGTCTTTTTGCTATCTCTGCGAGCAGCCCTGCTTAGGTTGTACAGTCTGACAGCCTGGTAGATATAGATATCTAGGGACAATTTAGAACAACCAGTTAACCTAACATGCATGTCTTTGGATTGTGGGAGGAAACCGGAGACCCCGGAGTAGACCCACGCAGCACAGGGAGAACATGCAAACTCCACACAGAAAGGTTCCAACCCCTGCCAGCCTGGGGATTCTGAGTGGACTGTCAGGTGCCGGTGTACGGTTAAGATCCCAAACAAGCAGGTGTCTGTTTCACCAAATCTGCCCCCGGGGTCCCGTCCGTGGATCGCCATCTTATCATGGTGGAGGGGTTTGCATGCCCTCATGATCCCAGAAGCTATGCTGTCGGGGGCAATTTGCCCCTTGTAGGGTCTGCCAAGACAATTTCATCCTGGGTGAAGGGCCAGACCAGAAGCGATCCAGTAGATCCCCATGAAGAAGTTAAAACAAGGATCCAGTTTACCCCATCCATTTTGGTGTTACCAGGGCTTGAGGGGGAGCACCTGGCGACCAGGTTTCTGTCGATAGAGTCAGGCTGGGAACAGCCTGAGTGAGCCACATGGGTCTGCCCTCCTGAAGGCCCACCAGGATCATAGGTGCTAAGGTGCTATGTGAACTGGGCAGTAGTCTGGCCATCTGGTTAGACTGCTGCCCCAACTAGGAATGGGAATTGAGAATCGGTTCCTCTTGGGAACCGGTTCTCAATTTTTCAAGACCCCGGAATCGTACATCACTGATGTTATCAATTCCTCTTATCAATGCTGCTGGTATAAACTCTTCCATGTTGTTTTTTTTTAAAACGGCATGCGTCATGATGTCACATGCTGCCGTTACCAAGCAACAGCACGATGCCGTTGCTACTTCGGGATAATGGCAGAAGCATATGGAAACACTAGCAAGCATGGCGTATGAGAAACATGAGTTGAAGCATCTCTTGGTGCAGCAGCATGAGATAAAATGAAAGAATGCAATGTGTTCAACAGTCTACGAAGCGCGCCCGCACCTGATTCCCAAACACCAGCGATGGTGATGAGGAGACGTGAATGGTGATGAATTTTTCAGGAAACGTGTGTAGTGGCACGGGGAATAGATGATTAGATTTTGGTGGTGATCCGGATCACCATCTGGATCCAGGAATTTTTTGAAGGATTCTTTATTTTTACCTCCGTCAAGGAGGTTATGCTTTTGCCGGCCTTGGTTTGTTGGTTTGTCTGTCTGTCTGTCAGCAACATAACTCAAAAAGTTATTAATGGATTTTGATGAAATTTTCAGGAAAAGTGTGTAATGGCAGGGGGAACAGATGATTAGATTTTGATGATGATCTGAGAGTGCATACCTCCACCAAGGGCTTTGTTTGTATTTGTGCAGCAGGATTACACAAAAACTGCTGGATGGATTTGGAGAAATTTTCACCAGAGGTCGTTCTTGGGCTACAGATGAACCTATTACATTTTGGTGATGATCTGAGAATGCATACCTCAGCCAAGGCTCTTATCTTATAGTAACACCAATACTCCAAAACTAATGGACAGACTTTGTCGCAACTTTCACCAGAAGTGGCTCTAGGCTTATACACAAATCCTTTATGTTTTGGAGGTGATCCATGAGGGACGGAAGGAGCCTTGTTGGAGGTATGCGCTATCTGAGTGTTTTTCTAGTTATTAATAGAATATTAGTGTGAGGCTAGTAGCCTTGCAGGCTAAGTTTAATCTGTTTTTTAACTCACAAAACCCAACTAAATACATCTGATATTTAAATATTATCTTATTCTGTTTAGACGATGACAGCAACAGGTAGCTCTGAGGTTTTACCAACCTGCTTCATAATATTTTTATTAAATTTTTCCCACAATTTTGTTGTACTGTACAACTGTACAATGACAATAAAGTTTATCCTATTCTATTCTAATAGAAGTGAAAGAAGTTCTGCTAAAATCAGTTATTTAGGCTAAAAATGTACTTTAAGCTATATAAACCAGTTAACCAGCTTTTTCAGCTTTTAAAATGTTTAGCTTTAAACCATTTTTGCTTTATTTTAAGCATTTTTGCTTTGTTTAAAGCTTTAAACTTCTAGTTTGCATTTTAAAGCCATTTCACTTTAACTTTTATGCCAACGCTATGTAATGTTGGGAGATTTTAGTCCTACTAGCTAACAGTCTCAAGTGTTTTATGAACATGTGCTTGTAACGTTAGATACAGAACATTCCGTACAGAACGCTACCTAGTCCTGCTAGCTCAGTGTTTTACTAACATGATAATATAATGTTGCTTACTTGTACATTTTCCGTAACGGCCCTGCTAGCTAATGGTCTGTACATGTTCTGTATGGTCCGTAGATATTGAACATTCCATACAGAATGCTAGAAAAATATTGGCATCAGAGACAGTTTATTTATAAAGGAGCGTTGTTGCTTTTTAATAAAACCTGACCTACCAGAAAAAACTTACATGGCTATGCACATGCATGCCTAGTGTCAACCACATTTTTTGGCTGACTGCCTGGATTAATGATTAATGGATTAATGGCTTAATGAACAAATACAACTGAGCAACCTGATAACCTACAAACCTTACGGTATGTTCCTTAATTTCTTATTGCATGTATTTATTTATTGATAATTGCAATTGCATTTATTTACAACTGTCAGGTACGGAACATGCTAAGTGTGGACTGCAGCTTATGACAAAGGCACACTGACATTGAACGGACAGCAGGCAGGACCGGCAGACGTCCCATACGGAACACGTACGGAACGTGCTTGGAACATTCTGTACTGTTCGTTCCGTGTTTTAGTAGGCATCAAACAAACAAACAAACAAACAAACAAACAAAAAAAACCCAAAACAGACAATTGGAACCTTGCAGGACATTAAAAAAAATAGGAAACTTACAATGGTGAAATAATGCTTGAAAATTGTAAATTGTAGCAACAGTCGTTTATTTTGTTGGTGCTGTAAGGTGATGGCATAAACATATTTAACAGAGATAAGGCACTGAAAAGCATACACACATTAATGAAGTCTTGATAGGGTTTAGTATGGTTTACATAGTGATGTTAAGACTGATTTACTCCTCTTGTACAAACCCATTTTGATCTGACAACATAAAGATGAGTAATGAGGAAGCGGCTCTTTGTGTTTTCTTGATACCTGTAGGCACACTATTTAAATCCCACACTCCAGCACTTGGCCCAGTGTTTGATTCTGATCCGTAAGTGTTTGTTCCACAGCCAGTCAGGGGTAGGCAGTAGCTTTACTGTAAACACAATTATGCTAACTGTGGCAAGATTCATTGACCACATGAAGGGAGATAGACTCACACGCAAAACACTTGCTCAGGCGCTCTCGCACACTATACTTACTGACTTGCATGCTCATAAAGCCAAACATGGCACTCATCCCCACCTGCAATCTCACGATATGGACCCACGGGGCCGTTCACACGGACACACACCTACATCGCTCATAAACAACTTCCTCTGCGGTCGGCGTGATTAGAAAGCACCCCTGAGAGAGTACAACGAGGCGGCCGGCCCCCTCACTGCAACCGCAACTGATGAAGGGAGGGTTTGGAGCGCAAACACTCCACAGGTGGCCACACCGACGGCGTCCAATGGGAGTGCCAAATCCCAGACATGCATCCACAAAATAAATGAAAACCAATGAAGAATGGGCTACTTGTACAGGGACTTAAATGGTTTTGGCCATATGGCTCTACTACTTCCAGCCTCTACATTTTTTACAGTGCTGTGAATGAGAATTTGACAAAGTTAAATATCTGTAATTTTCACACAGATAAGTGAGAAGTTCTACTATATTCACTGCTGTGAAAGTGGAAAATACATAATTGCTGTAACTACAGGACTATTTTAAGCTAATGCTAGCATCCATTTTTGAGTCTCTCTGCACGTCAGAAATGTTGGGAAAGTTATTGAAAATTTATAACTAATTACAGTGAATAGTTACTTCCTTTCAAAAGTAACCGAGTTACTTCACCAATTACTGCATGATTAAAGTAATTAGGTATTTCAAAAAGTAACTTAGCGTTACTTTTAAATGTATCCACCTTATTCCTAGCCCCATGATGCCTTGCGTGAATTATGTGTGCAACTTCCGGTACTAGTTTAGAACGTGGAGTTATCACGGAAACGGGACACTTTTCCTTGTTAAAAAACAATGACTTCGGCATCAAAAATGCAGGAACACGGTGTTTTGCACCTCAAAAAGAGTAATCATACCACTTCCCATGACTATTGGGGGATGGGAAGATGACCTTAAAAGTAGTCTCGCAAACAGTAGCTCCGTTAGTTAGCTTTGCTGCTAAGATGCTAACACTGTAAACAAATAAAAGCTCTGAGATATATCAATGTCTCCACATCAATAAAGTCAGTTACATTTTGTTAAAAGATATTGGACATAATCAAATTTACCTTAAAGCAGATGTAGAATCTAGTCAGAGCCACAAAGAACACAACACCATGCTTGGGTGTTTTAATGTCTGGGTAAAACAAACAGCTGCAGCTGTTTGTTTTACCCCAAAATTAACATGCTCATGCTGCTGTCATGCCGTGAATGCTTGTTATTTAACTTAACACATCCATACCTTTTCTGACAATTGTTGAAAATTTTATTGATCTATATTTTGTGATAATTAAAAAAAAAGTAATACATGCTGAAGCTGCTAATATCAAGTCCATATCATTCCAATGCAATGCAACGAATGCAAAAAGAAAAAAAAACTATTTGATATATTTCTTAAATCGTTAAGCCTTAGGAAGCATTTACTATTGCTATTATAGCAGTTACTATTTTTTTTATTACTTTACTTCATGCAGCCTTACATGTGATGACATAGATGCCACATAAACGTCAGATCTGTGACATGCATACAAGTGAAAACATACCTGGTGCTCTTGTGTCTGAAAAAAGTCATAAATTTATGAGGAAAAAATATTCCTCATAAATTTGACTTTTTTCTTGTAAATGTGCTAAATTTTTCTTGTAAATTTGTAACTCTTTTCAAGTAATTTTAAAAACATTTTCTTGCAAATTAACAAAAAAAAGTATTAAACGTATGATAAATAGATTGAAAATTCATGAGAAAAAAGTCCCACATTTATGAGGAAAAGTTGTAAGTTTACAGTAAAAAAAAAAAAAAAAGAAAATTATTGAGAAATTTCCAAATTTACAAGAAAAACGTCACAAATTTATGGGAAAAGCACTAATTTACAAGAAAATAGCAAATTCACAAGGAAAAAAGTTTATGATAAATTTATGAGAAATAGTTGCAAGATTACAGTAAAAAGTGGCAAATTTATGAGAAAGTTCCAACATTACAAGAAAAAATCTGCAAGAAAAAAGTTGCAATTTTCATCAATCACAAATTTATGGGAAAGTTTCAAATTTTCAGAAAAAAAAGGTATCATATTAGGTGGGAAAAGTCACAAATTTACAAGAAAATAGCAAATTTATGACAAAATACATTTAGAATACAGTGGTGTGAAAAAGTGTTTGCCTCCTTCCTGAGTTCTCATTTTTTGTAGGCTATGCTTGTCACCCTTAAATGTTTCAGATCATCAAACAAATTAAAATATTAGACAAAGTGGGCTGTACGGTGGCGCAGTGGTTAGCACTGTAGCAGCACAGTTTTATCCTCGGCCGGGGGATCGCGGGGATCGTGGGTTCGATCCCTGCCCCCGGCCAACAGTGATCTGTGTGGAGTTTGCATGTTCTCCCCGTGTTTGCGTGGGTTTACTCCGGGATTTCTCCGGTTTCCTCCCACATGTCAAAAACATGCAGGTTAGGGAGTTAAGGGGCGCTTGCGCACACAGCTGGTGGTTTGTCACCAGACTGCAAAACAAATCTACCTACGGGTACAAAATAAGTAATAAATAAAAATTTTTTTTAAAAAAAGATAACACAAGTAAACACAAAATGCAGTTTTTAAATGAAGGTGTTTATTATTAAGGGAAAAAAAAAATCAAAACCTACATGGCCCTGTGTGAAAATGATTGCCCCCTAAACCTAATAACTGGTTGGGCTGTGGTAACACAACAGGAGATCGCATTCCACCCAGGACTTTGGGGAATTGAGTGAAGGATGGAAATGAGGAGAAGAAAGGAAAGGAACCAAGGACCAGAGCGCTAGGGGGTAAGAAACCAAATGAAGATGCGCCTTTGCTCCCGGTATGCCAGGTGTGAACCTATTGTGTGGGGTGGAAGATGCTGTTCACACCTTGGGTATGCTGGGCATGAAAGTATTGTGTTGAGTCATGCTCTATTGTCATGTATGTTAATGTGTGTATTCCTGGTGCCAAGGGCGGGAATAAAGCTGTAATAAAGAGATTCGCTCTGGCACCCAGGTCAGTCTGGTTTGCTTGTTGGAGGAAATAAAGCGTGTGTCTTTAGCTGCTCGTGTTTCATCTGATCCATCCTCCACACTGGTGATCTAGAGACGTGAAAATGGAAAACGGACCGAGCACCTCCGTGGAGACACTCACGCTGGAGTCTCCCCCCACTGCATGTGCCGTAGCTGTCAAATTCCCGGACTTTTGGCTGCACAACCCAGCCGCTTGGTTTATCCACGTGGAAGCCCAGTTCGCCCTCCGGGGAGTCTCGACAGACAACATGAAGTACCATCATGTGGTGGCTTCGCTGGACTCGCGCTCCACTCAGCGTGCAATGCATCTACTCCGAGCTCCTCCAGCCCAAGGAAAATATGATGCTGTCAAGCAGCTGTTGCTGCGACGTTACACCCTTTCGGATGGAGAGAGGGCAGAAAAACTTCTCTCCCACACGGAGTTGGGGACAGATTGACTGTGGAGTTGATGGAGAGCATGCTCGCGCTGATGGGCACAGACGACAGGTCTTTCCTCTTCGCCCACCTCTTCCTCAAGAAGTTCCTGGCATTGGTGCAATTGATCCTAGCAAACTCACCACTGCTGGTGGCCAAGGATTATCGAGGGCTGGCAGAAGCAGACCCCATCATCCTGCCAAACAGGAGTTTCAGTGTCCAGGCAGTGAGACCAGAATCTCTGGTGGAGTCCAACGAGGTTGAGGAGCCGATGGTTGGTGGCTGGGACAGACACGCAGGAATGGGACAGCATGTTTTTATCACTGGCATTTTGGCGCCAAAGCGCAATGTTGTCTGCCTCCGTGTTTCTTCAAGAAGTCAGGAAATGGGCCAGCCAGCGGTCAGTAGCAGCTATGGCCACTGGCCACAGGGAGAAGCTGCTTTTCACTGAGGACACACGTTCTGGGAGATGGTTCTTGGTGGACTCTGGCTCCCAGAAGAGCCTCATTTTGCCAGTCAGCGCGGACAGGCTGGCAGAAGGCTGTGGTCCGTTGTTAATGGCCGCCAACGGATCCCCCATCAGGACGTTTGGTGAAAGTTCGGTGAGTGTTTGTTTGCATGGACGCAGTTATGAGTGAGACTCTGCAGTAGCTGCATGTTCGGTTCCAATTTTAGGTGCTGATTTTCTGTGTGTTTATGGTCTCCTTGTTGATATTGCTAACAGACGTTTAGTGGATGCTGTTTCCATTTCCTTATTATCCTGCATAGCTCAGGGATTTGGGCCACTAACACATGCAAATGTTTTAGCTCCGGGGGATAAGTACCAGCGTTTGCTTGCCGAGTTTCCCGCAATCGAGCACTTTATCACCATGAAGGGCCTGCCAGTTTTTGCGTGTCCGTGCCGCCTTGACGCAGCTAAGCTAGCCACTGCACATGAGGAATTTACTAACTTGGAACGCCTAGGGATTGTTAGGTGCTCCAACAGCCCTTGGGCGTCCCTGCTGCACATGGTGCCCAAGTCCGATGGTTTGTGGTGGTTGTGCAGTGATTTCCATTGCTTGAACAATGTCACCGAACATGACCATTACCCCATCCTGCACATCCAGGATTTTTCCGTGCACCTGGCTGGAACGCACATTTTTTCAAAAGTGGATCTGGTCCGCGGTCACCACCAGGTCCCGGTTCGCACCGAGGACATCCCCAAAATGGTGGTAACAACTCCCTTCGGTCTTTTCAAGTTTTTACGCATGCTGTTCGGGTTAAGGGGCGCAGCACAAACATTTCAAAGGATGATGGATGCAGTGCTCCATGACTTCGTTTTCATCTACTTAGACAACATTTTGGTGGGTAGCATGTCAGAGGAGGAGCACCTCACCCATCTCAAGCAAGTTTTCCAATGGTTGGAAGCACATGGGCTGATTGTTCATCTGAAGTGTCAGTTTGGGTTGCCGGTAATCGACTTCTTGGGCCACCACATCTTACTGAAGGGCGCAATCCGGCTGCCGGATAAGGTACGTGCAGTGTCAGATTTTCCGCATCCACAGACCCTGAGGGCACTCTAGGAATTTTTGGGGATGGTGAATTTTTACAGCCGCTTCCTCCCCCGTGCAGCCCAGCTGCTGAAACTGCTGTACGGTGTGCTCAAAAAGAAGAAACCCACGAATAACATTGACTGGGCTCCTGATTGGTCCAGGCTTTCACAGGTGCCAAAACAGCACTCGCCAATGTAACTTTGCTGGCCCACCCAGCCCCGTCAGCGTGGATAGCGCTCACCACAGATCATCAGATGTTGCGGTAGGACCTGTGGTGGAGTGATATGTCTCCGGTTTGTGGCAGCCCCTCACCTTTTTCAGCCGTACTTTGCGCAACAACAAGCGCAAGTATAGCACTTTTGACAGAGAGTTGTTGGCTCTCCACCTGGCTACATGTCATTTTCAGTTCTGGCTTGAAGGTCACTAGTTTACCGTGTTTGTAGATCCCAAACCACTAACCTACACAATGTCCAAAGTGTCGGAACCATGGTTGGCTCAGCAGCAGAGACACTTGGCCACAATTTCGGAGTTCATGACCGACATCCAACATGTAGACGGTAAACTTAACATTGTGGCGGACTGCCTGTCACGCACGCTGGTCTCTCCAGTCTACGGAGGTATGAATTTTTCCGCAATGGCCGCTGACCAAACAGATTTTGGTCTGCATGCTCCTGTCCTCAGGTACCAGGTTAAAACAGGAGAGCAGGGCGGTACAAGAAGGGTGCCCCCCCTGCTCTACGACATCTCCACTAGTCCTCCCCACCCAGTGGTTCTGAGCTCTTGGCTCCGCCGTGTTTTCGAGTCCGTCCACTCCCTTTCACATCCCGGCGTACGAGCTTCAGTTAAGCTGGTGGGGTCCAAATTCGTCTGGCCTCGCTTACACAGGGATGTGAAAGAATGGGCCGCAGCGTGCGTCGCGTGCCAATGGGCTAAAGTACAGAGGCACACCAAAGCCTCCCTCGAGCCTTTTCAAATTCTGGCCAGGAGAGTCGACCACGTACACGTGGATTTAGTGGGTCCTCTTCCGCCATCACAGGGGTTAGCACACCTTCTGACAATCATGGACCGCACTACGCGTTGGCCAGAGGCAGTTCCGCTGAATTCCACCATATCTGAAGAGGTAGCCCGTGTGTTTCTGTCATCTTGGGTCGCACGATTCGGAACCCCGTTGGACATCCCTTCCGACAGGGGTCTGCAATTCGTTTCGGAACTCTGGTCCATGATAGCCGAGAGCCTGGGGGCCAAAATCCACCACACCACCGCATACAACCCACAGGCTAATGGTTTGTGCGAGCGGCTTCACAGGTCGCTTAAAGCAGCACTCAGAGTCTCGCTAACAGACGCAAATTGGGTTGACTGCCTACCTTGGGACCTACTGGGGTTGCGCTCTGCACCTAAGGAAGATTTGGCAGCTTCCCCGCCAGAGCTTGTTTTTTCTCAGCCGTTGCGGATCCCCGGGAAATTTTTGCTGGAGAGCCCTGCGCCCGGTTCTGACCCGTCCGCGTGCCCTTTTTCCGGAGCAGAGGCTGGCAGTGTCCCAGGGCCGGCACACCATTATTTTCCCTGCACTTTTGTTCCAAAACGCCTGGAAAACACCAAATTTGTTTTCGTTAGGCACGATGCCCACAGAACACCACTACGTCCACGTACCACAGCCCATTCAGAGTGTTGGAAACGGGGCAAAACATTTTGTGTTAGACCTTGGGGGGCGTGAGGAAACCATCTGCACAGACAGGCTGAAGCCCGCTTATGTGCTGACAGATGGGCAGGTGGTGCTGGCCCAGGCTCTCCGGCGCGGATGCCCACCTATGGTGGGTCTGCAGGTTGGTGTTCCCCCTACAGAGAACTGTTTTCAGGATACTAAATCTTTCCCCGCCCCCTCCAGAAGACTGCTCGACGGAGGCGGAGTTTTTCTCCTACCCACCTTGACAGCAAGGCACTTCAGCCGGCCCGGCGGCTCCATGTTACAACCGTTACTGGTGCTTGCTGTGTGTACTCCGGGTGCCAAGGGTGGGAATAAAGCTGTAATAAAGAGATTCGTTCTGGCACCCAGATCAGTCTGTTCTGTTTGTTGGAGGAAATAAAGCGTGTCTTTAGCTGCTTATGTCTTGTCTGATTCATCCTCCACAGTGCCACCCTTAGCAGCAACAACTGCAATCAAGCATTTGTGATAACTGGCAATGAGTCTTTTAGAGTGCTGTGGAAGGATTTTGGCCCACTTATCTTTGCAGAATTGTAATTCAGCCACATTGGAGGGTTTTCGAGCATGAACCGCCTTTTTAATGTCATGCCACAGCATCTCAATCGGATTCAGGTCAGGACTTTGACTAGGCCACTTCAAAGTCTTTATTTGGTTTTTCTTAAGTCATTCAAAGGTGGACTTGCTGGTGTGTTTTGGATCATTCTCCTGCTGCAGAACCCAAGTGTGCTTCAGCTTGAGGTCATGAACAGATGGCCAGACATTCTCCTTCAGGATTTTTTGGTAGACAGCAGAATTCATGGTTCCATTTACCACAGCAAGTCTTCCAGGTCCTGAAGCAGCAAAGCAGCCCCAGACCATCACACTACCACCACCATATTTTACTGTTGGTATGATGATCCTTTTCTGAAATGCTGTGTTACTTTTACGCTGGATGTAATGGAACACACACCTTCCAGAAAGTTCAACTTTTGTCTCGTCAGTCCACAGAGTATTTTCCCAAAAGTCTTGGGGATCATCAAGATGTTTTTTGGCAAAACTGAGACGAGCCTTTATGTTCTTTCTGCTCAGCCGTGGTTTTCATCTTGGAACTCTGCCATGCAGGCCATTTTGCCCAGTGTCTTTCTTATGGTGGAGTCATGAACACTGACCTTAACTGAAGCAAGTGAGGCCTGCAGTTCTTTGGATGTTGTTGTGGGGTCTTTTGTGACCTCTTGGATGAGTTGTCGCTGCGCTCTTGGGGTAATTTTAGTTGGCCAGCCACTCCTGGGAAGGTTCACCACTGTTTCATGTTTTCGCCATTTGTGGATAATGACTCTCACCGTGGTTCACTGGAGTCCCAAAGCTTTAGAAATGACTTTAACCTTTTCCAGACTGATAGATCTCAATTACTTTGTTTCTCATTATTTTCCTGATTTTATTTGGATTACAGCATGATGTCTAGCTTTTGAGGATCTTTTGGTCTACTTCACTTTGTCACGCAGGTCCTATTTAAGTGATTTCTTGATTGAGAACAGGTGTGGCAGGAATCAGGCCTGGGTGTGGCTAGAGAAATTGAACTCAGCTTTCCAAAGATGTGATAAACCACAGTTAATTTATGTTTTAACGGGGGGACAATCACTTTCACACAAGGCCATGTAGGTTTGGATTTTTTCCCCCTTAATAATAAACACTTTCACTTAAAAACTGCATTTTGTGTTTACTTGTGTTTTCTTTGTCTAATATTTAAATTTGTTTGATGATCTGAAACATTTAAGTGTGACAAACATACAAAAAATGAGAAATCAGGAAGGGGGCAAACATTTTTTCACACCACTGTAGGTAAACAGGTAAAGTCCATGTGGGTAAACACAAATGGGGCCAACATCGAATCCATGGACAAACACACAGGGGACCCATAAGACAGCCCAGTTTTAACTTTTGGTGGAGCCCACATGGGCATACTGGCGACCAGGAAAATGGGGCACAGCCACACTCTGCATATTTCCTCTCCTGTCCTTAATTGTTTATGTACACTCATAATTCTTCTTATATCTGGGCAAAAACACACATTGTCAATAGGAACCGGATACAGAGAGGCTGTATTATCCAGAACCGGGTATACATGATGTTTGGTGCCATCACTTAAGTGTTGCACACTGGTTTATTAACACATTCCTTCTGTCTTTTTATTTTTTGATACACACGCACAAAATACCCGGCATCTCACCTCAGGGAAGCATCTGCTCGGTCAATAGTGTCGTTTACAGAATAACACATCATTTTTTCCACTGTGGGAGTGGGCAGGGCTCTCTTTGGTTTCAGAGTCACTGTTCCCCCTCCAGCCAACACACACGAACACACACAACGATATTCAACCTGACACACATCCTTGTGCCAGACGATTTTTTTAAAAAAAATTTCCTCAACTGCAACTTCAATGGTATCCTCAGCTGGCACGTCGTCACGGTGACACTAACACCACTGACCTCAAACAGGCACTCTGACAGATTTATCTCAATCTCAATTAGTTTAAACAACGTGCAGATTAATACTGCCAGAGGGAGGAAAAGTTCAGATTGCATGTCCCTGACTGTATGTGCCTTTCTCGTTTTGGCCCCGTTGACGATGAACAGACGTCGAACCAGAGAGGCTGGATGTTTACTAAAAATCGTTTGTGGGCCTGACATTTCCCACAGAGCAGAGAGCATTAGTTTTATTATCTACCACAAAGTCAAGTGAAAGGCTGTGTTTAATCAAACAAACTGCCACGAGGATTCTCAGTTAGCCCAAACCCCACTTGAACTGGAATGTGGCTGCAGATGTCACTGTTGTCCAAGGTGACTTCGCTCTGTTTGGTCACAAAGATAAGCTGAAGACCCCTGATGCTCCATTCAATTTTCTTTAAATTGGTCTTTGTAGATTTTTAAAGCGTAAAGCTGATTATTGCGGCGGCATGAAAAATAAAGGCAGCAAAGTGAAGGTTTTAACTAGGTTTATTATCATACCGCCATCACGGAGCTCGCTCCATGGGCGAGCCCGGAGACTCTCCAGCAAAGTGTGCAGATGAGCAGTCGTCAGAGTGAGAGAGAACATGGATTTCCGTGAGCTTATATACCCAGCTACAAACAATACATGAAAGGCATTCACAGCAGTAGGTATGGGCATTTGCATTTGAGAGACACACATAACAATAAGGAGATTGCTAGCCAGGATACGCCTCTGCTCCAGAGTTGCAGGACAAAAGAGGTTACAAGGCACATCTACATATTGTTATCAGTGTATAGACACAGTAAGGACAGGAAGCATGAACACAATGCATGAATGGCACATTAACATCACAGTAGTGAGCCGGAAAAAGCCAGAAGAAGCGGGGCTGCCTGTAGACATTAATACCCACATTGCTGTGCCTGTCCCAGTCTGTTGTGGGGGTTATCCCACATATCCCACACGCTCCCCCCCAGAGGGCTCGGCAGGCGGCCAAGGCCTCGATAGTCCGGCTTTGGCAGCGAGCAGGGAAAGTTCTGTGCAGGCGGAGGTGGAGGGGGGTGGGGGGTAGTAAATGCCGGCCCTGGACGGCGAAATCGTCTGGGCCGCGCAAAAATTGCTTGTGGATCCGCGATGTCGAGGTGCTGTACCGTTGAACGTGCGGAGATCCACAAGAAGAAAAATTAGACACTGGCTCCTCTTGCAATTAAGTCCTGCAAGGATTAATAGTGGCCGTGAAGAAAAAGGAAGCGGCGAGGATAAACAGCGGCCGTGAAGAAAAACAGGGGCGGCTGTAAGAAAAAAAAACAAAAGCAAAGGGACTTGGCGTGTTGACTTTAGGTGCGGGCACAACCTTAAAGCCTTCGGGGACCACAGACTGCTGAATTCCCGTTGTGCACCATGGCTAAGACCATAAGAAGATCCAGTGAGCAAGCTGCGTGCGTGCCTCAGGTGTACGAGCAACCCTGAAGGGTCTGTGTGCAGCGGCGAAGGAGGATGGGGGTCTGTAGAGCCGTATGCGTCCCGTGCGTGGTGCGCCGTCCTCGTAACTCCCCGGTGCGTGTGCCGGGGCTCTGTGCGTGGGTGGGCCAGCTGGAGAGGAGAACCAGGGTCAGGGAGCTTAATCATCCCTGTTCATTGTGTTTGAGCGGTGAAAGGAAGTAGACGATCTTTGTCCCTCAAGCTCGTGTAGATGCGTTGGAGCGGTGAGAGGGAGGAGACGATCTTTGTCACTCGCTCGGCCATGGTGCGTTCAGGTCCACGCGCTGCATTCTCCGTCGGCCATCGAGGTCGCCGTCGTGGAGAGAGGACGAGGTGCGTGCGCTCTCGTATGGAGAGAAGCTGTGAGAGCGGCCGGTCCAACGTGGATGTGCCGATCTAGGCGTGCAGATCCCAGCATGAAGTTTGCTGCGGCTTTCCCGGTCGTGGGTGATGTCCGAAGAGTTCCCTGAAGCAGAAGGGAGCTGCTGTGTTCGCTTGTAGTTGGAGCATCACCGCCGGGTGCTGCGTTCGCCGGCAGCGTGTTTTTTTCAGCGTCAAGTCACCAGTGTAGCTGTCCAGACCAGAAGGTTGCGTCGCACAAAGCGTGTGCATTCTCGGGGTCACCAGCGTAACTGTCCAGACCAGAAGGTTGCGTCGCACAAAACGTGTGCTTCCTCGGGGTCACCAGTGCGGCGGCATGAAAAATAAAGGCAGCGAAGTGAAGGTTTTAAATAGGTTTATTATCATACCGCCATCACGGAGCTCGCCCCATGGGCGAGCCCGGAGGCTCTCCAGCAAAGTGTGCAGATGAGCAGTCGTCAGAGTGAGAGAGAACATGGATTTCCATGAGCTTATATACCCAGCTACAAACAATACATGAAAGGCATTCACAGCAGTAGGTATGGGCATTTGCATTTGAGAGACACACATAACAATAAGGAGATTGCTAGCCAGGATACACCTCTGCTCCAGAGTTGCAGGACAAAAGAGGTTACAAGGCACATCTACATATTGTTATCATTGTATAGACAGAGTAAGGACAGGAAGCATGAACACAGTGCATGAATGGCACATTACCATCACAGTAGTGAGCCGGAAAAAGCCAGAAGAAGCGGGGCTGCCTGTAGACATTAATTACCCACATTGCTGTGCCTGTCCCAGTCTGTTGTGGGGGTTATCCCACATATTGCTCAATTATGTCCAAAGGTAACGGACCAAACCAGGACTTTTGCCGAAAACCAAAACAAAGCTGTAACTTGGTCACACCTCCTAACACCAGCCGTCACTGCATCCTCTCCCCCCTTCCCTCTGCTAGCAAAGTCAATGCTAACAGCTAACCACAACTCTGCCAGAGATGGGCCGGCTCCAGCTTTTATGCTGATATTCACCTATCAAGGGTCTCCCATCCTAGCCAGTGAGTCTTCTGTGGTTCCTTTAAGGCCTCCAATAAGTGGAATGGAATGGGAAACTATCAGAAGAGTCCCTGGGATTGGGGTCAGTGTAGTGCAAAGGCCTACTCCCACCATCTCCCACCCCTACATGCGACAGATGGCAGAAAAGGAACCAGTGTTGTGTCTGGAAATAGGACAGCGGAGGCAGGAATTGAACCAAACACAAACTTTATTACAAACACACAATGATATTACACGTGTTGTGACAATATAGCAACAAGCTAACACTGGGCTGATACAGGCTCTAGCTGTTTTGAAGGCGGAGCGCTAAAGACCGATTCCTGCCATCAGTCTCTTAATATAGGCACGACGTGATGACGTCACCTGTGCCTGCGTCCTCACGTCCGTGCGGCCTGTTGTTAATATGGGGACATATCTAATATTTATTTACACCCCCCCCCCCGAAAAAGCTCAAAACATTATTAACTCATAGCAGATTTTTTTTTTAATTTTTTTTTTTTTTTAACAGCAAGCAGAGAAATACCTGGGCCACCGAGTAAACTGCCAGTTAACCCTACATGACTGTGTGGATTATTCTGCCACTACTGAATTAATTGGACTGTTGGACCTGAACCTAATCAAGTAGCGCATGCAGTGGTTGGTTCAGCTGCACTCGGTGCTACTGCTCTCTCATATCCGATGCTGGTCGCTGCTGTGGTGGTGTGTCATCCATGCTGATGGCAAGACGTGCCCTTGGTTGGCATTGCTCTGCTGGGTCCTGCTGGGCCATGAACTCTCGATCCTGCTGTGCTGCAGCGGCTCCCTGAGGCTGATACTTGGTGAGAATGCGGGATGAGTTCAGCTTCTTCTCTCTCTCACCTGGTGCTGGCTGTGGTCGCACTGATGTGTCACTGTTGTTGGCGACAGGATGCGTGCCGGGTTGTCCTCGTTCACTGGGGTCCCCTTTCTCCACAAACTCCCTCTCCTGCGGCTTCACGGCGGCTGGTTGAAGCTCATGCTGGGCAAAAATCAGGGGTGAGTCCGATTTGCTATCTGGGGTAACAAACAATAGACGCGAAATGCTCCTCGCAGAAGTCAATAATGAAATAAGAGACATAACAGAGGGGTTGCACTGACTTCACACAGGTCATGTGTATTTTGTTTACTCTGCCATTTTGGATGGCAATACAAAAGGCTAACCACACAAGCGTGACAATGGAACAGTCAAATCACCGACAGCAAGCATGAGTGAGTGTAATCGAGATAAATAGCTACACACAAATCAACGCTGTGGTATTACGACAAGGTGCAAACTTTTCTGTTCTTGGTGGCTGATTAAAGAAATCCAGCGAGAGCTAGGTGGAGCGATCCGAAATGAATTCATGGCCACTGACTGGCGAAGGCAGACAGTAGGCAGAGTGGCGTCGACCCGACCATGGCATCATCATTGTTGAAAACCGTGATAGAGGATGGTGAGTGATGTGATATTATGCATGTTTTATGTTATTTATCCCAGTGGTGACAAGCTTTGAACAAACACCGTTGTCTCCTGTATGCAGACAATGAGCTAGCTACTTAGCCATCAAGCAGTAATTTGGTGCACAGGAAGCTAAACATTTCTTCAGACATTCTGAAGCTCTGCAACCACTGCGCGTTTGTGAGGCTGGGGTGACATCCCACCACTGCAAGGCTTGGTTGAACGCCCAGACTGACTGTTTGAAGTGATAATTTTGCTGCAAGAGAGCCATCTGAAACACACATAGCATACATATTTTCATACCTAATAGCGACAACTTGCCATGATTACAATGTAGTATAGGGGACTTATTAATGACTATTGCAAACTAGCATTAGCAACCATTAGCTTACCCTCACATGTGATCTAATTCGTATCCTCACATCTCCAGTACAGTGGTACCTCTACTTACGAAATTAATTCGTTCCGGAAGTATTTCCGTAACGTGAAAATTCCGTAAGTAGAGACGCATTTTACATGTAAATGCCCTAATCCGTTCCAAGCCCCCAAAAATTCGGGCATAAATTTTTTATAAATCATAAAAACGCATCAAAACATGTAACAAATACATGTTACAATTAGATTACTGCACAATAAACATAAAATGAGAGTTGTAATTTAAAAAAACAAAGAATAAAGTATAAAGTAAAGAATAATAAAAATTATGTTCATTTACCTTTTAACTGCTATCGTCGTTGTCGTCACCTTTTGCCTTCTTTGGTTCATGTTCTCTCTCATCAGTGGTTTTTGCCTGACGTTTTGTGAAGAACCGATCCAAGGACGTTTGCTTTTAGGGCTTCCTTTTGTTTTAATACCGTGCCGATCGTAGATGTATTACGGCCATATTCTTTGGCGAGATCAACCAAACGCGTCCCCTTTTCATACCTTTCTATTATCTCTTTCTTTGTTTGTATGGACAAAAAAACTCTCTTCTTCTTCTTTTCTCCTTTTCCACTTATCTCCATCACTTTCTTGGGGCCCATAGTGAATAAATGTTAATACTGTACTGTACACACACGTAAAACTGCCCGAACACTTCGTGGCCAATGGGATACCAGGAAGATGCTAGGCGAAAGCCAATGGCAGAGCAGCTACAGGTATGTTTACGTTCGGTAAACTACGGGAGCTGCGAGGAGCGCGTACTTTTTTGCCTTTTGTACCCTGAAATTTCTTTCGTAACAAGAGGCAATATTTTCCCGTTGAGGCGTCTCGTAACCTGAAAATTCTGTATATAGAGACGTTCGTAAGGAGAGGTACCACTGTACTTTCCCAGAGTGTTTTGTCTCACTGCCTGTAGCCTTCTCTGGCTCTCCTTTTTTGCCTTTACTCTGAAAAAAGCCAGTGAGCAGCAGGCTCGCCTCAGTATCCATCTTGTGTTTTGCTTGTCACATACAAATGATGTCATGGGAGTGTCAGGCCACCTTGCTGTAAAGATCTCACCCACTTGAGGTGGTACTCACTTGTAATGGAAAACCAACAACGCCGTGCTGAGTCGAGGTGAGTCGGGCTGAGTAGGTCCTAGTGGAATTATTATTATTCTTAACATGTCAACATAGCCCACGCTATGTGCCGTCCCAGAAGCCATCCAGTATGGCAGACAAACAATGTGTTACATGACCACTGACGTCACGTGCAACCCCTCTATAACTGGGAGTAAGATATACATTTCTGTGTGATTCACAGAGTCAACAACACACTAGCTAAGCAATATGACAACTAGCTTCCATAAGCCTTTACAGTATGATGGTGCCTAACATCATGCTACCATGTAACAGAGGCACACCAAAGGTTTTAAGGTCGTCGGCCTCCGTCGGTCTATGATGACCATGGAAGAGAATCCTAAACGTCTACTCTGCTGGAACAGCACCGCCTGTGGCTGAACAGGCCGATGCGCACTGGTGTTCTACCTTCCAGCGCTGGGCGTTGGTAGGATTCAAGCCTGGGCAGGAAGATATGGAGGACAAGATGTTACCCATGCAGCATGTCCCCCCTCTCCACGTCACTGATGAATCCAAAGGAACAGCAGGGCTGCTATAGTTTGGCACCAGCGCCGTCGCAGGAGCTGCCAGAACGATGTTGAGCACAACAAAGAACTGCCTTAGGGGCTCCGACTCCGGATTTTTCCTCAGGGTTGACTCCCAAAGCCTTTCTCGTGACTGGGTGTGCCGCAAGGCAGCGGAGGTTTGAAATCAGTGTTTACCTTCCCCTAGATGGGCTACCTTCCCAGGTTGATGAGCCACCATCTACCCGAAGCATCTGGTTTTAAGGCGCCAGAGATCCGCTCTCGCCCCTTCTCCTATTAGTAAAAACAGTTCCGCCGGGCTTAGAGACTAAACCTAGGCTAGGAGTTGGACTTAGTTGTCAGAGGCTTTTCGAGACGCACGCCGTAAGGAGCATTTTATGAGCACTGGGAGCTTAACCCCAGTGCCGCTCCTGGCTATGACAACCTTGGAACCGGTTTTAAGGTCAGGACCTAGAAAAATGGGTTTCTGGGCTTGCTATGTTAACAAGAATCTGTGGATAAATAGCAGGAGAGCTGACAGCACACAGCCGCTGTTTTAGATTTGAGTTGTCAATTTTAATAAAAAAGTGCGGCGGATGATAAAAAATAAGCAGCGATGCTGTAGGTTTTAAGTTGGTTTTATTATCATACAGCCGTCACGGGCTCCGCTCCCGGCGCCGCGCATGCGCGCCGGGAGCGAGCCCAAACGGCTCTCAGAGAAGAGGGACCCAAAGTCTGTGTCCAGCAGCAGCAGTTGCAGAAGTGGGAATGAGAGGCAGATTTACAGCACAGTGCAGCATATATACTCGACTCAAACAATAGATCAAAGACATTCACAGCAGTCAATCTGGGCATTTGCATATCAGAGGTACAGGATGCATGAACACAATGCATGGATGACACTTTAACCTCACAGCTGTAAACGCAGCATGCAGCGGAAAAAACCCAGGAGTGCGAGCTGACTGTCTCTGTGTTCTGTCTCTGTGTTGTGGGGGTTGAATTCAAACCGTTATACTGCTCCCCCCCAGAGGGCACGGTAGGGGACCGTGACCTCGATGTTGCAGTTTGGGCAGCGAGCAGGGAAAAGCTCTGTGCAGGAGGAGGGGGAGGGGGGGTAGCAAATGCTGACCGGGCGCGGGAAAATCGTTCGAGTCGCGCCAAAAGTGTTTGCTGCTCCGCGATGTCCCGTCTGAACATGCGGAGATCAGAAGAAGAAAAAAAATTAGTCTGTGACTCCTCTCGTGGCCATGAAGAAAAGCAGGAGCGGCGGCAAGAAAAAAATAAAAGCAGAGGGACTGGCGTGTTGACTTTAGGGCAGACGTAACCCTAACCTCGGGAACCGCAGACAGCTGAATTCCCCTTGTGTGCCGTGGCTAAGACCATAAAATCCAGTGAGCAAGCTGCGGGCCTCAGGTGTACAAGCAAGCCTGAAGGGCCAGTGTGCAGCAGAAGGAAGGCGGTCGGAAAAGCCGTATTTGTCCCGTGCGTGGTGCGCCGTCCTCGTCAACCCCGGTGCGCGTGCCGGGACTCCGTGCATGGGTGGGCCCGCTGGAGAGGAAATCAGGGTCGGAAACTTGGTGGAGATCGGCGCAGTCTGCGCCGAAAAACATCCCTGACGAGCCGTGGCTGCAGATTAGTCATGGTGCGTTCAGGTCCACATGTGCTCCGTCGGCCATGGGAGTCGCCCTCATGTGCTCTGATGTGGAGGAGCTGCGCAGCCGGTCCCGCGTGGATGTGCCGATCTCAGCGAGGGCGCGCCATGACGTTCTCTGCCGCTTACCCGGTCTTGGTTGATGTCCTGAGAGCGGCTCGCCCGCCGTGGGCTCTGCGTCGAGGTCTCCCTGAGGCCGCAGGGAGGGCAGACCAGTCAGGCCGCTGTGACGGAGCATTCATGCCCAGGTGCTGCGTTCGCTGGTCGCTCGTTTTCTTCAGTCTCGGGTCGCCAGCGTGGCTGTTCAGATCAGAAGGCTGTGTTTGCACAAAACGTGTGCGTCCTTGGGGTCACCAGTGAAGAGGATGATAAAATAAAGGCAGCGTTGGATTTTTAAATAGCTTTATTATCACCCGCCTTCATCGAAACACCTCCCCAGCCCTCGTGCTGCGGGCTGAGGTGATGTCCTCAGGCTCTCAGAGAAGAGGGACACAAAGTCTGTGTCCAGCAGCAGCAGTTGCAGAAGTGGGAATGAGAGGCAGATTTACAGCACAGTGCAGCATATACAGTATACTCGACTCAAACAATAGATCAAAGACATTCACAGCAGTCAATCTGGGCATTTGCATATCAGAGGTACAGACAGGATGCATGAACACAATGCATGGATGACACTTTAACCTTACAGCTGTAAACGCAGCATGCAGCGGAAAAAACCCAGGAGTGCGAGCTGACTGTCTCTGTGTTCTGTCTCTGTGTTGTGGGGGTTGAATTCAAACCGCTACAAAAGTGCAAAATCTCACTTATTGCACCTTTAAGGTTCTTGTGGCTGCAGCAAAGGTCTGCAGATATACAGTATATCTGTGTCAACACGTAAGTGAAAAATACTGATTGAAAGTGGAACCTCTTTAGAAAAAGTCATGAGGCTGAAACACCCACGGATAACCCAGTAGTGTCCTTATACTTTCTCATCTGTTTCCTGTGCGGGATGTGGTCACAGACGCCTTCAAATGAAAGTTGAGCTGCAAGTTCTCTTCAGGATAGACCTAGTCTGAATATTACCTAAAACAACCCAAATGATTATCATGTTTAAAAAGCAGCCTATGGTTTTTAAACATATGCATAATACAAAATCAGTATTCAAATTGGGATATTCATGAATCGTTTTCATCTCAGTTTTCTGTAAAACACCTTAAAAAAACAAAAATAAATTACTGTAATTAATGGGGTTTTATTCAAATCAGATTGAAAAGAAATTATGGATCTTTAGCCAACAACATTACAATTAAGACTTAGTTACACTTCCTATAGCTCCATCATGTTCCAACTTTCTCTTGTAGTAGTTGACAGATCAGATTTCCAGGATGGAGCCTTGTCACTGATCATTTTCTTCAACTTGGACAAGTTTTATCAAACCTTTTTTGAGACACAGAACCCTTTTTACACTGAAAAAAATCTCACAGAATCCCAAATATCTAAAATGATATAAAATGGCACATTATAGCCTATTAAGGCATATCTAATGACCATTTAGTCTTGTTTATACTCAGTGTCAAATGTGCCATGATTACATATGGTGTCAATGGAAAGATGCACACATGCATTGGCGTTGTTGGAATTAGATGAAAATGAGACAGCCACTTACTGGAGACGTCTCTCATGAGACGCGCGCTCCTGCGAATTGGGTCACGGGAAACATGCTTTTCTGTATCCACAGCTTGTTTGGTGCTGGGGGAGACTGATGTCAGGGTGTGGTTTCTGGGGGAGGTGGAGACATTTTCCCCGTGTTGTGGGCTCAGCAGTAGTAAACCTGAGAGTCCTGAAACTAGTGACCAGACTGTGACCAGAATCCCCAACTTGGGTGCAGCCTCTGTCAACAGGAAATAAAAGAGGGACTGCTTTGGTGTTGCCACCTGCTGACATGGAGGAGCCACTGCAGGCACCAGTGAACAACAATGACAGCTTGCAGGTTTTTGTTTTTGTTTTTTTGTTTTTTTTGGGGGGGGGGGGGTTGACCAATTAAGGAGTGAAATTAGACAATTTTCCCTTAACTTTCTCTCAAGGACCCCCAGGTGAAAAACATGAATTTAGACCATAAATTTTCAGTCAGACTCTGTGATCCAGACTGTTTGTTGATATCACTGAGTTGATATGTCTGTCCCAAAGAAAAATTTTCAAGCTCTTTGCTCTGTAGCAAGATGTATCGTCATCCTGAGAAATGACTTCATCATCACCAAACCAATTTTTGATTAATGGAATGAGAAAAGTGTCCAAAAAAATTCTGTGTCCACCTGTGTATTTACTGAAGAGGTAATGTCTGCCATCTCCCCTGGTCCTTTACTTGACGTTTAACCTTATATCTTCAGTGAATGTGGACATTTTTGTATGTTTCATTGGAATGACACCAATATCACTTTCATACAATCATCCTCAGTCCTTATGTTTTCTTCTGTTTGGGTGTTAATTGTTGTTTGGCTTTTCTGTATATAAATCCATTTTCTTTCTTTCTTTTTTTTTTTAGCTTAGTTCTTTTATTAAAAGAGAAAAAAAAAATACTTTCATTCAAATATTTGACTTATAGTAGGAAAATTACACTATATCAAAAATGCAACCAGCGTAAATAATAGTAAAATAACAGATGCGGTTTTTCCACTGCCTGTCATATTTACAGTGAATAGATGCAAAATGCAGACACAGAGATCACTTTAAAGAGTTCTAACAAGTGATTTTATTGATTGAGAATGTGTAATGATGAGAAATGGCAACCCCGTGGAGAAGGAGAGAAGAGAAAATGGTGAGTATGTTGAACAGTGAAGATGGTAATGTTATTAACTGAACTAATCTTTCCTTTCAGGTGATGATGTGTGGAATGGGGAGTATATTACAGGTGAGCCATCGCTCTTCATCAGATGGTGATCCTTCCAGTTTTGGCTTCAATAAGGTGAAAGAGGTAGGAGATGGTGCCCTAGGCCCGAGGACTTTAAGGGTTAAGATACTGTGAATATTGAATTCTGCCTTACTTGGAGGAGATGGTGGATTTCCGGATTGCAGTTCTGCTAGGTAGGAATCCCAGTCCACCAGGGAATGGTAAAATCAGGTTTCTAAGGAGATATGGAGGCAGAGGGAAAAGATTGAAGTTATAATGGTTGTTCTCACAGTTTCCAGGACTGGAAGAAGGTGGAGGAGGTAGGCATACAAGAGTTTAGAATAGTGATGGGCAGGTAGGCACCGGTGCTCCAAACGGTGATCCGATCTTATCCAGGAAATATTTGGCGAGGCGTGTTTCGAGGCGTGACTCGTGATGTATATGTTGATGTCGGACCACGTGACTGGGTCAGGAGAAATAAACTGAGCAGCGCTACCCAATGGAAATCCCCGTCCCTCATGTTTTGTTTTGTTTTGTTATGTTTGACTGTGTAAGGGATTTGTCACAGCCAATTTTCAGATGGAGCCAGCACCAAAAACACTTGAGCTTGTTTCTCCCATTAATGTATTTTTTGACAAATAGTGGCTTCTTGTTGCAACTGAGGTGATGGCTTAGTGGTAGTATATCCGTTTTAAAGGCGGGAGAACTGGGTTTGAATCCCAGCTGTCATTCTTTTAATTTCATTTTTATTTGCGAGGAAGAGCTTGGATCATTATTACACATTGTTATGCTGAGGCATTATTGCTATTGTGCCCTGCATGAGAATCAGGCCAGAGTTAAATATACTGGGACAGCATAAGACAGTTGAAAATTTATTATTTCTTAATAAAAATGGATAAGTAGTACAAGCTCACGAAATAACACAGACACATTCACTGTAGTCACCCCAGTTTAATTATTTCTTTTTTCCCTTATGATCATTGATATTTCTTAAAAGACAGCACATTTATTGAAATTGAAAAATATACATTTGTGGTGCACATATGTAGTTTCACGGGCTCACATGTATATGACTGTTCATATTCTCTCATGTATATTCCTGTGTGCTTATTTTGGCTCCACTTCTGAAGAGGAACAAAAGGTCTGGGCCTCCTGGGGATAAGAGGAGGACGAGAAAGTTGGCCTTTTGATATGCAAAGAGATGGACATGAATGATTTCCTGACCACCCAGGTTTGGGTGGAAGAGAGAGGAACTGCAGGGGGGATGCATTGTGTTTGGGATTTAAAGCCAATGGGATTTTGTACTCCCCCTCATGGATCGTCACCTTATCGTGGTGGGGGGGTTTGCGTGCCCCAGTGATCCCAGGAGCTATGTTGTCCGGGGCAATTTGCCTCTGATAGGGTCTCCCAAGACAAACTGGTCCTGGGTGAAGGGCCAGACTAAGAACGATCCAACAGACTCTCATGATAAATTGTATATCAAGGATTCAGTGTACCCCGCCCGGTATGGGGTTACCAGGGCCCCACCCTGGAGCCAGGCCTGGGGGAGGGGCTCGAAGGCTAGCGTCTGGTGGCCGGGTTTCCACCCATGGGACCCGGCCGGGCTCAGCCCGAAGGAGTTACATGGATCCGCCCTCCAGTGGGTTCACCACCTGCAGGAGGGATCATGGGGGTCCGGTGCTATGTGGATTAGGTGGCGGTCAAAGGCGGAGACCTTGGCGGACTGATCCCAAGCTTTCTAAACTGGCTTTTGGTACGTGGAATGTCACCTCTCTGGTGGGGAAGGAGCCTGAGCTGGTGTACAAGGTTGAGCGATACCGGCTAGACATAGTCGGCCTCACCTCAACACACAGCTCTGGTTCCGGAACCAGTCTCCTGGAGAGGGGCTGGAGCTTGGCCTTTTCTGGAGTTGCCCCGGGCGAGAGGCGACGAGCAGGGGTGGGTATTCTTGTATCGCCCCACCTTGCTGCCTCTATATTGGAGTTTTCCCCGGTGGACGAAAGGGTTGCTTCCCTGCGCCTTCGGGTTGGGAAACGGGTCCTGACCATCATTTGTGCCTATGCACCAAATGATGTTTCAGAGTACCCACCCTTTTTGGAGTCTGTGACTGGGGTGCTGGAGGGTGCTCCTCCTGGAGACTCCATTGTCCTACTGGGGAACTTCAATGCGCACGTGGGCAACGACAGTGAAACCTGGAGGGGGGTGATTGGGAGGAACGGCCTGCCCCATCTGAACCCGAGTGGTGTTCAGTTATTGGACTTCTGTGCGAACCACAGTCTGTCCATAACGAACACCATGTTCAAGCATAAGGGTGTCCATATGTGCACCTGGCACCAGGACACCCTAGGTCGCAGGTCGATGATCGATTTTGTTATCGTATCATCAGACCTGCGACCGTATGTCTTGGACACCCGAGTAAAGAGAGGTGCAGAGCTGTCAACTGATCACCACCTGGTGGTGAGTTGGATCCGATGGCAGGGGAGGAAGCCATTCAGACCTGGTAGACCCAAACGTATAGTGAGGGTGTGCTGGGAGCGTCTGGCTGTGGCCCCTGTCCGGGAGGTCTTCAACTCCCACCTCCGGAAGAACTTCAACCACATTCCGAGGGAGTCTGGAGACATGGAGTCTGAATGGGCCATGTTCTCCACCTCTGTTGTTGAAGCGGCGGCCCAGAGCTGCGGCCGCAAGGTGGTCGGTGCATCTCGTGGTGGCAACCCCTGAACCAAGTGGTGGACACCAGTGGTGAGGGAGGCCATTAAGCTGAAGAAGGAGTCCTATCAAGCTTGGTTGGCTTGTGGGACTCCCGAAGCAGCTGAGGTGTACCGGCAGGCCAAGCGGAGTGCAGCTCGGGTGGTTGCTGAAGCAAAAACCCGGGTATGGGAGGAGTTCGGTGAGGCCATGGAACAAGACTTTCGGTCGGCTTCAAAGAGATTCTGGCAAACTGTTCGGCGTCTCAGGAGGGGAAAGCAGCTCCCCGTCCACACTGTGTATGGTGCGGATGGGACACTGTTGACTACTACTACTTCAAGGATCTCCTCAATCCCACTGATACGCCTTCCACAGAAGAAGCAGGGTTTGGGGACGAGGGGGATGACTTGCCTATCACAGGGGCTGAGGTCACCAAGGTGGTTAAAAATCTCCTTGGTGGCCGGGCCCCGGGGGTGGACGAGATTCGCCCTGAGTACCTCAAGGCCCTGGATGTTGTTGGGTTGTCATGGTTGACACGCCTCTGCAACATTGTGTGGAGGTCGGGGGCAGTGCCTTTGGCATGGCAAACCGGGGTGGTGGTTCCTCTCTTCAAAAAAGGGGACCGGAGGGTGTGCTCCAACTTTAGAGGGATCACACTCCTCAGCCTCCCTGGGAAGGTCTATGCCAAGGTACTGGAGAGGAGAGTCCGGCCGTTGGTCGAACCTCGGATTCAGGAGGAGCAATGTGGTTTTCGTCCTGGCCGTGGCACATCGGACCAGCTCTTTACCCTCTCGAGAATTCTTGAGGGTTCGTGGGAGTTTGCCCAACCAGTTTACATGTGTTTTGTGGACTTGGAGAAGGCATTTGACCGCGTCCCTCGTGGATTTTTGTGGGGGGGTGCTTCGGGAGTATGGGGTATCGGGCTTGTTGTTACGAGCTATTCGGTCTCTGTACGACCGTTGTGAGAGTTTAGTTCGTATTGCCAACACTTGGTCGGAGTCATTCCCAGTGAGAGTTGGACTCCGCCAGGGCTGCCCTTTGTCACCGATACTGTTCATAATTTTTATGGACAGGATTTCTAGGCGCAGCCAGGGAATGGAGGGTGTCATGCTTGGTGACCACAGGATCTCATCTCTGTTGTTTGCAGATGATGTTGTCCTGTTGGCTTCACCCAGCAATGACCTACAGCTCTTGCTGGGACGGTTTGCCGCTGAGTGTGAAGCGGCTGGGATGAGTATCAGCACCTCCAAGTCCGAGTCCATGGTCCTCAGCCAGAAAAAGGTGGATTGTCCTCTCCGGGTTGGGGACAGGCTCCTGCCCCAAGTGGAGGAGTTTAAGTATCTTGGGGTCTTGTTCACGAGTGAGGGGAAAATGGAGCGAGAGATCGACAGACGGATTGGAGCAGCATCTGCAGTGATGCGGACGTTGTACCGGTCTGTTGTGGTGAAGAGGGAGCTTAGTTCTAAGGCAAAGCTGTCGATTTACCAGTCAATCTACGTTCCTACTCTCACCTATGGTCACGAGCTTTGGGTAATGACCGAAAGAACGAGATCGCGGATACAAGCGGCTGAAATGAGCTTTCTCCGTAGGATTGCTGGACTCACCCTCAGAGATAGGGTGAGGAGCTCAGTCATCCGGGAGAGGCTCAGAGTAGAACCGCTGCTCCTCCACATTGAAAGGAGTCAGTTGAGGTGGTATGGGCATCTGATTAGGATGCCTCCTGGACGCCTCCCACTTGAGGTGTTTCAGGCACGTCCCACTGGGAGGAGACCCCGGGGCAGACCCAGGACTCGGTGGAGAGACTATGTCTCCCAGCTGGTCTGGGAACGCCTTGGTATCCCCTCTGAAGAGCTGAAGCAGGTGGCTGGGGAGAGGGAAGTCTGGGCTTCTCTGCTTGAACTGCTGCCTCCGCGACCCGGACCTCCGGAAAAGAGGTAGAAGATGGATGGATGGATGGGATTTTGTACTTTGATGTCAGGGGTATAAGACTGGCAGATGTTGGGGTTTTTTCCTCTTTCTGCTTTTGAATGTTGGAGAGTGTGTTGTGAATAAAATGGAACCTGAGAAATAACTCTGCCTCATCCTTTCCACACAATCTCCACACTGGTGACCTTAAGACGTATTATGGCCGGAGACGATTCTCCTGCACCGGACTCATCAGGAGCCAACCAAGCTAATGCAGCTACCACAGTCCAGCTTCCGGACTTCTGGCAGAACAGTCCACGCTCCTGGTTTAATGCAGTTGAGGCACAGTTCCATCTTCGGAAGGTTTCGGCAGACGCCACGAAGTTCTACCATGTAGCTGCAAAGCTGGACAAGCACACAGCCCAGCGTGTAGAGAGCCTGATCAACCATCCGCCAGACGACGACAAGTACGGCACTTTGAAGGCTGCTCTCATCCGTTTTTTTCACCCTCTCGCTGGGAGAGCGAGCAGAGAAGCTCCTGGCGTTGACTGAGTGTGAGGTCGACAGACCTGCAGACCTAATGGCGAAGATGCTGAGTTTGAGAGACGCCGAAGATGATGGCTTTATTTTCGCCCACCTTTTCCTCAGGACACTACCGCCAGCGGTGAGAGTTACCCTGGCCAGTTCACAGCTGCTGGCCCACCGAGACTACCACGAGCTGGGCCAGGAGGCGCAACGACTCGTCGACGCCCATAGACGACACATGGCCACGACTGCAGCAGCGGAGCTGGGCGCAACATCCGGAGATGGCAGGGGGCCAGAGGCTGCAGCACCAGACTCACCGACGACGGCAGCGACGGGGGCCAGGAGGTGCGGAGCGGACGACGTCCTTTGCTTTTACCATCGCCGTTTCGCCGAGAGGGCACACAAGTGCATTCCACCGTGCCAATTCAAGCACTCGGGAAACGCCAAGACCGGGAGTCGGTAGCAGCTGCGGCTCTCGGTGAGGAGAACAAGCTGCTCTACTTGAGGGACGCGCGATTGGGGAGGCACTTCCTCGTGGACACAGGCTCCCAGCTGAGTTTCATCACACCTTCCTACGCTGACCGGCTGGCGTCTTCCAGTGGCCCTGTGGTGTCAGCAGCGAACGGCTTGGCGATTAAGACCTTCAGGGAGAAGATCCTGTCTCTGTCGTTACACGGCCGCACATTCGAGTGGACTTTCGTCATAGCGGCAGTCAATTTCAACATGTTAGGTGCTGATTTTTTGTGCTCACATGGTTTGTTGGTCGATCTTGCTAACAGACGCCTGGTTAATGCACTCTCTTTTTCTTCTATTCCCTGTACAGCGCGAGTGGCCCCGCCAACAGCACAAGCCAACGTCACAGCTGCAGGTGGTAAGTTCCACACACTCCTCACTCAGTTTCCAGCACTCACGGTGCCAACGTTTTCGGCGTCCGTGGCTAAACAAGGGGTGGAGCATTTTATTACTACCACTGGACCACCCGTTTTTGCAAAAGCTCGGCGCTTGGATTCAGCTAAACTGGACATAGCGCGCGAGGAGTTCGCCAACCTGGAAAAACTGGGCATCATCCGACGTTCAAAGAGCCCTTGAGCTTCACTGCTTCACATGGTCCCTAAAACTGATGGCTCGTGGCGGCCGTGCGGTGATTTTCGCAGGCTGAACAATGCTACAGCACACGACCACTACCCAATCCCACATATCCAGGATTTTTCAGTTCATTTGGCGGGGAGGCGCATTTTTTCTAAGATAGACCTGGTACGCGGTTATCATCAGGTCCCAGTCCGCGCTGAGGACATACCCAAAACAGCGGTAATAACTCCTGTCGGGCTTTTTGAGTTTTTGCGCATGCCATTTGGGCTTAAAGGCGCAGCGCAGACTTTCCAACGCATGATGGACGCGGTGTTGTGCGATCTCCCTTTCGTGTTCGTCTACCTGGACGACATTTTGGTAGCCAGTGCGTCCGAAGACGAACACGAGAACCACCTCGCGGCAGTTTTCCGGAGGTTGGCGGAGCACGGGCTAATAATCAACCCAGTGAAGTGTCAGTTCGGGGTGGCGCAGATTGATTTTTTGGGGCATCGCGTCTCTCCCGAAGGAGCAGTTCCTCTGCCTGACAAGGTGCGCGCGGTGGCAAATTTTCCCCAGCCACAAACGGTCAAAGCGTTACAGGAATTTTTGGGAATGGTGAATTTTTATAACCGTTTCCTCCCCCGCGCAGCACAGCTCATGCAACCATTGTACGCTGCGCTTAAAAAACAAAAACCCACAAATAAAAATCGAATGGTCTCCCGAGCGGGAGCGCGCATTCTCTGAAGTCAAAACAGCCTTGGCAAACGCTGCATTGTTAGCGCATCCAGTCCCAACGGCCCGCATGGTGCTCACTACTGACGCGTCAGATGTGGCCATAGGGGTGGTTGTGGAACAGTATGTGGCTGGAGCCTGGCAGCCGCTCGCGTTTTTCAGCAAGACTTTGCGAGATAGTGAGCGAAAATACAGCGCATTCGACATGGAGTTGTTAGCTCGCCATTTGGCTATTCGTCACTTCCAGTTTTGGCTGGAGGGACGCCGTTTCACCGCGTTCGTTGACCACAAGCCGCTGACTTTTGCGATGGCCAAGATTTCGGAACCTTGGTTGAGCCGGTAGCAGAGACAGCTGGCCGCAATTTTGGAGTTCACTACCGATATCCAGCATGTAGCGGGTAAACTTAACGTAGTGGCAGACTGCCTCTCGCGTGCCGTGGCTGCTCCAGCCCGCGTAGAGGTAGATTTCGCAGCTGTTGCCGCGGACCAGGGTAGCGGCGCAGAAGTGCGCGCGGCCCCAGTCCGCGTAGGGATAGATTACGCAGCCATGGCTGCGGAGCAGGGCGGCGACGCGGACGTGCACACGCTCCAGTCTGGACCAACAGGGTTAAGGCTGGAGGACAGGGTGCTGCAAGATGGTATGCCCCCCCTAATCTGCGATGTTTCCACCGGGCGACCCCGTCCGGTGGTTCCAGCCTCGTGGCGCCGCCGCGTTTTTGACTCGATCCATTCGCTGGCGCACCCGGGGGTGCGCGCTTCGGTCAAAATGGTAGGGGAGAAATTTGTATGGCCGGGCCTGCGCAAGCAAGTTAGAGAGTGGGCGGCAGCCTGCATGGCCTGTCAGCAGGCCAAAGTGCATAGACACACGAGAGCTCCTTTGGAGCCGTTTCATATTCCAGCTAAAAGGTTTGATCATGTCCATGTGGACCTCGTAGGCCCTCTACCTCCCTTGCAAGGGTGCACACATCTTCTGACAATGGTTGACCGCACCACGCGCTGGCCAGAAGTGGTTCCCCTGTCATCAACCACAGCCGAGGAGGTGGCGCACACTTTTTTAACTGCATGGGTAGCGCGTTTTGGAGTTCCGTTGGATATTACGTCTGACAGAGGCCCACAATTTGTTTCCGAACTTTGGTCAGCGATGGCCCGCAGCCTGGGGGCAACGATCCACCGCACGACCGCGTATCACCTGCAGGCTAACGGGTTATGTAAACGTTTTCACAGGTCGCTGAAGGCGGCTCTCAGAGCGTCGCTTACAGATACAAATTGGGTTGACAAACTACCATGGGTTCTATTGGGGTTGCGTTCTGCACCTAAAGAGGATTTAGACGCCTCCCCAGCGGAGCTAGTGTTCGCACAGCCACTTCGGCTGCCTGGAGAATTTCTCCCTGACAACCCAGCGCCAGAGTTCTCCTCGGCTCAACGGTTGCAGAATAGCAATGGCCCGAGTGTCCTACCAGGCCCCGTTCACCACAGTTTTCCGCGTGTTTTTGTGCCTAAAGCTTTAAAAAAATGCGGAGTTTGTTTTTGTCAGACATGATGCCCACTGCACAGCTCTGCGACCGCCTTACGATGGACCATTTAGAGTGCTAGAAACAGGCGATAAGCATTTTTTGCTAGATTTGGGGGGCAGAAAGGAGATGATTGGCATAGACAGACTCAAACCTGCTTTTGTGATGGCTGACGAAACTGTGCAGTTGGCGAGGGCCCCGCGACGTGGTAGACCCCCTAGGGAGCATTCCCCAGTACACTCACAGAGACTGTTTAACAGTTTTAATCCCCAGACAGTAGCTTCACATCAGGAGGACGCCGCGGAAGAGGTTAAGCCCGCCTGTAGCAGATACGGCAGACGGTTGAGACCAAGACAGCATGTGGACTGATGTGTGGCAATTTTATTATGACATGCAATCTGTGTTTGTTTGTTCCATCTTAGACGTTTGGGGGGGTGTTATATGTGGTGCACATATGTAGTTTCACGGGCTCACATGTATATGACTGTTCATATTCTCTCATGTATATTCCTGTGTGCTTAATTTGACTCCACGTCTGAAGAGGAACAAAAGGTCTGGACCTCCTGGGGATAAGAGGAGGACGAGAGAGTTTGCCTTTTGATATGCAAAGAGATGGACATGAATGATTTCCTGACCACCCAGGTTTGGGTGGAAGAGAGAGGAACTGCATTGTGTTTGGGATTTAAAGACAATGGGATTTTGTACTTTGATGTCAGGGGTATTAAGACTGGCAGATGTTGGGGATTTTTCCTCTTTCTGCTTTTGAATGTTGGCGAGTGTGTTGTGAATAAAATGGAACCTGAGAAATAACTCTGCCTCATCCTTTCCACACAATCTCCACACATTGTAAAAATCTGCATGCTGTATACTTTGTCGACTACATGGCATAGTAGAGCAAATGAAGTTCCACATGAGGCCTCGTCTTTGTGAACCATTTTGATGAAAGGCTCAAGTGTTCAAGAAAGCCTCAAATACTCATGATTAAATAATAGCTTAGCAGTAAAATATGTCTCCTGCAATTGGGAAGCTGGGGTTCAAGTTCTAGCTGGGTCATTCTAATAATTTATTTTTATTTGCACAGTGAAGTGTCTATTGTGTTTGAAAGAGCTTGGATACAACAGTAACACATCATTATGCTGAGGCACTATTGTGCCCTGCATGACAATAAGGACAGAGATGAATGTACTGAGAAAGACCGTATGACTGCTGAAAAGTTATTATTTCTTTAAAAAAAGTGAATAAGTAGTGCAAGCACATTCACTGTAGTCACTTCAGTTTTATTATTTTTCTGCCTTATGATTATTGATATTTCTTAAAAGACAGCATTTATTGAAATTGAAAAAATACACATTAAACCAACAATACCCTTGTAAAAACCAGCATGTTGTATACATTTTGTCCACTAGATGGCCTAGTAGAGAAAATGAAGTCCCACATGAGGCCTTGCCTATGTGAACCATTTTGATTAAAGGCCTCAAGTCCTCCAGAAAGCCTCATTTGCACATCAGAGTGGATTTAGAAAAGGAAGGGGAACTATGGATCCTGTTGTGTGTTTGGAGACTGAGGTACGGAAGGCTCAGGTAAACAAAGAGTCGGTAATTGCGGTATTCTTTGACGTGGAAAAAGCGTATGACATGTTGTGGAAGGAGGGGCTGATGATAAAGTTAAGTATGTTAGGAATATCTGGGAGAACATTTAACTGGATAAAGGATTTTTTGTTTAATAGGTACATCCAAGTTAGAGTGGGTAGAGCCATGTCAGATAGGTACTTGGTGGAAAATGGCACCCCCCAGGGTAGTGTTATAAGCCCAGTCCTTTTTTCTATTATGATAAATGATGTTTTTTCTGTTGTGAACAATGACATTGGCCGTTCTTTATTTGCTGATGATGGGGCATTATGGAAAAGAGGGAGTAATTTTAAGTATATAAGAGGGAAAATACAAGAAGCGATAAATGCAGTGGAGGGATGGTCATATTCCTGGGGATTTAAATTCTCTGTTGAGAAAACAAAGGTGGTGGTGTTTACAAGGAAAAGGGTAGCGGATGCCCAGTTAACACTGTATGCTCAGGAATTGGAACAAGTCAAAGTTTTTAGGTTTCTGGGCATCTGGTTTGATGTTACTCTAACTTGGAGGGAGCATATTCAGAAGATGTCAGCTAGGTGCAAAAAAGTACTGAATGTGATGAGGTGTTTGACAGGGGTTGAGTGGGGTGCTAGCAGAACGGCTATGAGAAACATTTATGTTGCTTTAATTAGGTCTATATTGGATTATGGGTGTATTGTATATGGATCGGCTGCTAAAACTACGTTGAGCAAGTTGGATGTCATCCAGGCCCAGGCACTGAGGATCTGCTGTGAGGCTTTTAAAACAACTCCTGTTGCGGCCCTCCAGGTGGAAATGGGGGAAATGCCATTAAGCATCAGGCGTAAGCAGATGATGATGAGTTACTGGGTCAATTTGCAGGGGCACGCTCAAAAGAAACATCCTACAGTCGGAGTGTTGTTGCCTTGTTGGGAGGGGGAAAGAGGGAAAGGGGAGAATTTTGCATTTCACGCTGGGAGAGTGGCGAGGGATATGAAGTTATGTGATAGAACGTATATCCCATCAGTTCCTTTGCCAGTCACTCCTCCTTGGTTTTTCTACCCAGTATCAGTTGATTTGTTTTTTTTGGAAAAGATGCGAGGGTGCAGAGAATTTGGAAACGCTGCAATTTTAGTAGAGGATCGGTTGGGTACAATATATCATTCCCTTACCCCAGTATTCACAGATGGATCAAAGGACCCTGACACGGGCTGCACTGGATTTGCTTTCCATATCCCTGCCTTAAAAATATCTGATAGTAGAAGAACATCTTCCCATCTGTCTGTGTATACAGTCGAATTGTTGGCTTTGGTGGCTGCATTGCAGAGGATTGAGGAGCTGATGGTCAAGGGTTTAGTCCTTTGTTCGGATTCCAGTGCAGCCTTGCTGTCAATAAAATCAGGGTCATCTGATAGCAGACAGGACTTGATTTATGAGTTATATGAGACTTTATATAGACTCGGTGTTTATGTGGGCTCCAGCTCACAGGGGGATTAAGGGAAATGAGGTCGCAGATAAATTGGCTAAACAGGCTCTGGGACACTGGGAGGTGCGGGATATTTCACTGAGTAAATCTGAGGCAAAAACGCTGATTAAAGAGTGTATTAGGCAGGAGTGGCAGCATAGGTGGGATACAGGGGAAACAGGGCGACATTTGCATGCTATCCAGAGTGCGGTCGGAGTTGAATTTATTTTATTTTTATTTCGGATAATACAGTACAGGTTAAAGAAACTGTATAATATAACAACAAGGTCAAATTAGACAAAGACTCCTTCTACTAAACAATTCCACGTGAGTTATCCGAAATGGGTGATGGCTGAAGCCGCAGCTTATATTGCCCACCCATATTCCATCCAAGAATTCAAAGAAAAAAGAGTAAACAAGACAAGAGTGATTACAATTTAGAACAAAGCTAAGACAAAGTGTGACTGAGAGAAAAAAAAAAAAAAAAAGAAAAAAAAAAACTAAGCTAAGCTAAGTTAAGCAGTTACTATTCAAGACAAATCTAAGACAGAATGTCACAGAGAGAAAAAAAAACACAAAAAACTAAGCTACAACACAACACAGGCTGGATATGTCAATCCTTATGTGAGTTTACATGTCGTCTTGTAAATATGTTTGGAGTATTTCTTCCTTTAGTTTTTGTTTAAATTGTCCAAGCGTTGTACATGATTTTAATTCAGGTCCATAATCGTTCCATAATCTGACTCCTTGCACTGAAATACAGTGTTGCTTGGTGGTTGTTCTCACTGTAGGCTTTTGAAATATACATGTTCCTCTGAAGTGATATCGTTTCTCCCTTGTTTGGAACAACTTTTGGATATTTGCAGGCAGTGATAAATTCTTCACTTTGAACATTATTATTGCGGTTTTAAAGTCAACCAGATCTTTCAACTTGAGAGTTTTTTGTTTAAGAAAAAGTGGGTTTGTTGGTTCCCCGTAAGTTGCTTTGTTTATTATTCTAATAGCTCTCTTTTGAAGCATAAAGAGTGGATATATGTTTGTTTTATATGTATTTCCCCATACTTCATTGCAATATGTCATGTATGGGAGTATTAATGAATGATACAAGGTGTATAGTGTGGGTTGATTCAGCAAATATTTCACTCTGTGTAATATTGCAATTGATTTGGAGACTTTACCTTTAATATAATTAATATGTGACTTCCAACACAGTTTGTTATCAATTATTACTCCAAGGAATTTGGTTTCAGATACCCTTTCAATCTCTACACCATTTACACTGAGTTTGGGTACTGGATTGTTGTGATGGTTGTTAAAGACTATAAATTTTGTCTTACTTAAATTGAGCGTTAATTTGTTTGAATCAAACCACAGTTTAAGCTTTCCTAATTCCTTCCCGAGTGTATCCAGAAGTTGTTCCAAATTGTTTCCACTGCATAGCAGATTAGTGTCATCGGCAAACAATATTAAGTCCATTTTTTCTGAGACTTTACATATATCGTTTATATACATATTGAATAATAATGGTCCCAAAACTGAACCCTGTGGGACTCCACAGGTGACCTTCAGCAACTCTGAGTTTTTGTTGCTAACACATACATACTGATATCTATTCTTTAAGTAATTACTTAACCAGGACAGTGCTACACCTCTAATACCAGAATTTTGTAGTTTCTTTAATAATAAATTATGATCTACTGTATCAAATGCTTTTTTAAGATCTAGGAATACTCCAACTGAATACTCTTTATTTTCAATGGCTGTTGATATTTTTTCTGTAAATTCCATTAGGGCATATGCAGTTGTCCTCTTGTGTCTGAACCCATATTGCTGCTCACATAATAAATCATTCTTCAGTATGAAGTTGTCAATTCTCTCATAGAATATTTTTTCAAGTATCTTGGAAAATTGTGGTAATAGTGAAATTGGTCTATAGTTTGAGAGTTCCCCTCTGTCGCCCGTCTTGTATATCGGAATTACTTTAGCTATTTTCATTGCATTGGGAAATATACCTGATTGGAGAGACAGGTTGCAGATATACGTCAGTGGTTTTACTATGCATTCGATAACAGTTTTGACTAGTAGCATGTCGATACCATCACAGTCAGTAGATGTTTTACTTTTGAACGATTTAACAATTTCAATGACCTCTCTTTCGTCTGTGTTCTTTATGAAGATGGAGTCTTTTACAGCAGTGTTATTGCATATTGTATCACCTGTTGGCACCGTAGTGGGTATTTCTCGGGCCAGTTTAGGTCCAATGTTAACAAAAAAATTATTAAATTCATCTGCAGGTGAAGCGATATTCACACTCTGAGTCGTTTTATTATTTTTTGGAATATTAGTTGGGTAGCTTGTATTTCTGCTTTTATTTCCAAGGATACTGTTGAGTATTGTCCATGTATTTTTAATATTGTCTCTGTTTTTCTCCAGTTCTTTACTGTAATAGAGTTAAGGGCAGGATGGGGACAAGAAACACAAAGGAAGAGAATATTTTATCTAGGATAAGGATGGGACACACTAGGCTAAATAAAACTTTGCATCTGGTAGGTAAGCACCCGACAGGGATGTGCGATTATTGTGAGAGAGAGGAAGAAAGTGTGGAGCATGTCATTTTCCACTGCCAGAAGTATACCCAGGAGAGAGACAGATTAGTGGAGGGAATTAGAGGATTAGGGGTGGGTGATGTTAACCTAAGCATGATGGTGGGAGATGGGGTGAGAAAGTCGTTGGTCTTCCTTAAAGATGCGGGATTAATTAATAGAATATAGTGGGGTTTGTTTTTTTTTTGTTTTTTTTTTCTTCCTCCCTTGGGGTATAATGTCTGGTCCACACTCCAACGCTGGATGGCGGTAATGCGCCTTTAAGTTGGGTGCCCCCGCCAAAAAGCAGAAGAAGGAGAAGAAGAAGAAGCCTCATTTGGTCATCACTAGTTTAGAATGCCAAGCTGCTGGCATGTAGAGTCCAACATTCCTGTAATGAGGAAGCGGAAACACCCGCTTATAAAGGCTGTGGCTGATGATAGACAGGTGGTTAATTAGTGCAGCTGGGCATGATCAGGGAATCAGCAGTCAAAAATGTGTGCACAAACTTGATACTACACTGCCACCATTGTGTGAAAGTAATAATGGGACAAAATTCATTTTAAAATTGGCAAAGAGGCTAATCTCTTGATGACATGTTGCCTCAGGAGACCTGAATGCAATACATCGTGGTCACCACCACTATTATGTCGGACTTCTGGAGGTCTGCATGTTGAAAGTCATCCTTGGAAACTCAGGTAATTACTGATCAAAGGAAATTTAATATTTCTTGAAAATCAAAAACATGATTTTCTCATATGTATCACATGGTTGATTTGCTCTTCATGTGAAAAAAAAAACAAACAAACCTGAATTTAAAATGAAGCAGCAAGCCTGGAATTTAAACCTAAATTTGGCATCCACATACCTACTGCCACAGACCAGCACATGCAACTGATAATGGCCCCAAAAACCTCATGTGCAGATCAATTCTCTTGAGTCAAAATCAGTTTGTCAACGAGTACTGAAGAGCTGTGTGCGAGTGCCTGTCACAGCTCTGCATGTCAGCGGGCAGCCCTCTGGTACCAACATGTGGCTTTTCAAGTCAAGCCAAGCTCTCTACCGATTTGTCTTCCCATGTAATTGCAACAATTACATACAACTTTAACAAAACCCATCCACCCATCAATGGTCACGGCTAATTTTTCACGGTGCAGCAGATGGAGTGTGGGGGAGGACAAAGTATTTACTGTAAGAAATGACAAAGCAGTCAAGCTAGGTGTTAACATCCCTGACCTCAGGCAGATTTGGTGGATCCTGGATTGATTTGTTTCTGGTAAGGAGCAGAAGGCCAGGAAACACTCACTCACCAGCCTGTATGTTTTTGAGGTTTTGGGCATTAGTGGTTGTGGTTTAGAGCCCATGTATGAGAATATTAATCCCATTTGAGGGTGGCACCTTCTTGTTTCTGTGGTGTGTGTATATATATATATTTAGATTTCTATTTCTGTACTTCCAAACACAGAGATAAATAAGAGTGATGCTAAGACTAAATATTCGTCATGTTTTCCAGGGTGTGGCCTCACAGCACTCCTGGTGATGATTCATCAACATAAAAAATTAATTAGACGTGATCATAACAGAAATGCATGTAGACATGGTTTACTGGTTATGGTAATGAGCCTTTAAACCACACTGACAGAGGTGTGGTAAAATACCACATACTGTAAGTATTCACAGTATTATTATGACAGTGATTTGATATAACATACAGAGACGTTTCTGGCTATAAAGCAGAGTATGCAAATGCAACAGACCACTTAAGACACTAGGAGACCCTAAGCTACAAGTTTACTTTCAGCATTTTTATCTTCAGCATTTTGAGCAAGCATGCCCATGTGGGTCCCACAAAGGTTTAATCTGGGCTGTTTTATAAGTCTGATGTGGGTTTGTCCGCAGGTTCCATGTTGGCCACGTCTGTGTTTGGCCGCATGGCAGGTGATCGGTTTACCCACTGTAAACCCATCTGAGCCCCACGTAGGTTTAATGTGGGTGAGTGGGTTTCAGTAACACTTGCACCATAGGCAAAATTACACAAGAAAAAGGTCACAGATTTATGTGAAAAAAAAAGTGAACATTTATATGAAAAAAGGGACAAATTAAAAAAAGTAGCAAATTTATGAAGAAAAAGTAAACATTTAGGAGAAAAAAGTTGCAAATTTACAAGGGAAAAAATTGTAAAATTACTTAAACAGTTACAAACTTACAAGAAACATTTTACAAATTTACAAGAAAAAAACTCACATTCATGAGGAAAAAAAATAGAAAGTTACAAATTAACAAAAAAAGTAGCAAATGTATGAGTAAATAAATTGGAAATTTATGAGAAAAATCTCCCAAATTTATGAGGAAAAACTGTGAGTTTACAGTAAAAGAAAGTTGAAAATTTTTGAGAGTTCCAAATTTACAAGAAAAATGTCACAAATTTATGGGAAAACTCATAAGTTTACAAGAACTCAGCAAATTTATGAGGAAAAAAGTAACAAATTTATGTGAAAAAGTTGCAAATTTACAGTAAAAAAAAGTTGCAAATTTATGAGAGTTTCAAATTTTCAAGAATATTTCATCAGATTGGTGTGAAAGTCACAAATTTACAAGAAAATAAGTTGAAAATAGGTAAACCGGTAAAGTCCATGTGGGCAAACACAGATGGAGAATCCATGGACAAACCCACATGGGATGCATAAGACAGCCCAGAGTTAACCTTTGGTGGGACCCACATGCTGGCTGACGTAAAGCTCAATTCAGGGCACAAACTCCTTATTTTATTCAATTCTGGGTGTTCAAATTAGTTTTCTTAAGTATTGCTGTCATAATATGTGGACACATGTATCAATTATGCACAATCCAACTCTTGAAGCGCAAGTGCTGTTTCCGGTCGAACAGTTTCCAGCTGGACAGTCAAAATGGAGAAGTTCATGGCATGGACTCCTCATTTTGTTTAGCTCTGTGTTCGGATCAGTTTGCTGGAGTGTTGCTGTCATGCTATGTGGGCATATGGACTGTGTCAGTGCACGGTCGCAGCCCAGTTGCTTGGAGAAAAGAGGGAAGGCCAGTTCCCTGCTGCTGCAAACAGTGAAGCCATGTAGGGCATGTCTGCCATGAAAAGCAGATATGAAAGGAGCTGACAGGTATGTTGAAGGCTAACCGCTAAGCTAGGGGCTGGCTCCGGGATTCCATTAGTTCTGTTCACGGGTGTCCGCTCTCTGGAGAATGGACTGGACTGTTGACTACTGGAGCTCACATCAAAGTGGGTGGTGAGAGCATACTGTATTTGTCCGCTCCCATGCGCGGTGGCAGAGTGGTTAGCACTGCGGCAGCACAGCAACTCACCCTTGGCCCGGGGATCCTGGGTTCGATCCCAGCCCCCGACCAACAGTGATCTGTGTGGAGTTTGCATGTTCTCCCCGTGTCTGCGTGGGTTTACGCCGGGATTTCTCTGGTTTCCTCCCACATGCCAAAAACATGCAAGATGGGTTAATTGGCATCAAACTGGGGATTCTAAATTGTCCTTAGGTATGACTGTGAGTGAATGGTTGTCTGTCTCTCTGTGTTGGCCCTGCGATGGACTGGCAATCTGTCCAGGATGTACCCTGCCTCGCACCCAAATATGCTGGGATAGGCTCCAGCCCCCCCACGACCCGAAAAGGATTAAGCTGAAGAAGATGGATGGATATTGGGGGAAAAAAAACTTTACTTTTAATCACGAATAAACTCAAAATCTTGGAGATTTATCACAATTAAGATTTCTTCTCTTTTTTTCATTTTAAAGCATTTGAACTTTCCCCCATTTCAAAAGTAGGGCCTCCCAAATACAGTCTTCTGTATTTCATAGCTATATTATTATACCTGCAAAAAAAAATGGCTTGGCAACCAAAAGTTAGATGAGTAAGTTATTGGATCTGAAGGAATATGTAATAATGGAAATCGTACCGAGATCAGAGAAAAGCCACCCTGCTGCAGTGACCTCAGACGTGTTAAAACCAAACACCTCCTCTTGAAGCGTCAGCACACTTGCACATTACATTTCACCCTGGAAAACATCCCCACCACATGGTTGGGGTCTCTGTTCTGCCAGTATTCCACTTTTTCATCTAAATTTGCACCTTTTTCTTCAGAAATGTTCAGCTTTTTTCTCATACATTTGTGACGTTTTTTAACAAGAATTTTGCCACTTTTTTCTTTTATTTTGTATTTATACTTTATTTGGTTTATAATCCATGATAAAAGATAAAAGAAAATATAATAATAAGAAACCGAAAAGGGTGTAGGCTGAAGCTGAGGCTTATAACGCCTACCCCTAATACTGTACAACAACATTTAATTCATTCATTCATTCATTCATCTTAATGATTCATCTTAATAATCTTAACCGCCCAATGCCTTATGGGTCGCAGTGGGGCTGGAGCCCATCCCAGCATCCCCGGGTGGAAGGCGGGGCACACTCTGGACAGATCTCCAGTCCATCAGACAACAAAAATTTAAACTTGCAAAATAAATCAAATCCATCTTAAATGAAAACAGAAACAAATTCCAGCAAAGAAGTACCAGTCTTACAGAATCAGCATAAATATGATATCAAATTAATTAGCTACTTAAGAGCACCATTTCTCTACTCAACATGACAATACCAAGAAATTATATTTTCTTTATACATTTTTTTAAACATTTCAAATGTACTACATGTTATGTCTGATATTACCTGCTGAACAGAAGAGGCAAGGTGACTGGGAACACAGCTTTATTTAGCTTTACTCACACTGACAGCTATTGACAGATCACTGGCTAAGCTCAGGCAAGAGAGAGTAATAAGATGGCCGACCTGGCCTTATATAGGGCGGGGCGGAGGCGCCACCTGGAGGTGCGTGTCCATCTTACATATCTCACATTCCCCACCCCACCCCTTTAAAGTCCAAAACCACTCACTCAGTTAAGACTCTCTTCAATTTGGGACCCGAATCACGCACTAATAAGCGAAAACTAATGTCTGTAAATGGCCTAACGCATTCACACAACAAAACCTAAAATAGGGTGGATGGGTGAACTGCCGTTCTCCCCACACGGCAAGGTGGATTATTCTGCCACCTGCTGGGGTAAATTAGTCCATTAATAACAAAAACTGCATGTTGTGCTCCTAAACTAGAACACCCCCCCCCCCCCCAACACAACACCAACAACAGAACTTCAATATATACTATGTACAACCCAAGTGTTCAAGTAGAAAGGGCATAACTGGTATGGGGGCCTAGGGCACCTTCTCAGCCGATGCGCCCCTGGAAACAGACGGTGTTCGTAGTGATGGCTGACCCTTCGGATGCTGAAGCTGTTTCTCCTCTCCATTGACCTCGTCCCACGTCCAGCCACATTTCCCAGGGCCTCCTCCCTACACGCCGAAGCTGGTTCACGTGCCACACCGAGCCGTCAGAGAGCCTGAAGTGTGCTGCGTCCAGTCTGGCCATTATGCGCTGATGCTCCCGATGCTCCTGGGGTTGTCATCTGGCCCATCTTTGCTACGGGTGCTCCTCATCTCGCACCCGGACCCGATCCAGGACCCTCAACGGGGCTCGGTTTGAGGCGCTGTTACCGAGCCCACCGATCCCTCATGCTCATTGGTCTTGTCCCGACCTCTTCCAATGTTGGTGTCACATGCGCCATCATAGCCGCAGACCCTCCGTCCCATTTCGGCCAAACTCAGGAGGCATCTGGGGCTAACTCATTGGTGCCACTCACCAGCGCAGGTGCCTTGCCATCACGTTCGGTACTCCCCTCGACCGTTTCCCAAGCGCCAGCACTGAGACCCTCCTGCGCTGGCCCTGAGCAAAATTGGTCCTGCTTGACCACCATGGCGTCCGGTAGTTCTTCATCCCACACCACATCACAGCCCGACCACTCTTCCCCAGCGTCGTCTTTGATGGTGAAACCCAGCCCATAAAATAATTCACAGCCCATGATGTTATTGCCCCATGCTGTCACGTGGAATGTGAAGTCGAACACCATAGCGGACTTGTACCGAACGGTCAGCTCCAAAGTCCCGACCGTGTCTAGCCTTCCACCTCCATAACTATATAACGGCGCTGGGTTGCCTCTAACCCTGTGGTGGTGAAGAAACCTCTTCACTGTGGCCCAATTCAGCAGTGAACCCTCCGCTCCCATGTCAATCAACAGTGACACCTCCACATCCTCCAGCCTCACCATGCAAAACGTGTACCCGTTTGTGTCTGGGAACACAGTGTGGATGGTTGTCTGGGGTGGGCAGAGCGATTTCTTCCATGGGCTCTCCGGTTTAAATTCATGGCGCATCCTGGCAAAATGGTCCAAGCAACCACATCTGTTGCACCGTGCTCTTCTCACTGGGCAGTCCTTGGCCTTTTTCCAGTGCATCTTAGACCCACAACCCATACAAAGGGACTTTCCCAGGGCCGACCCCAGGCTAGTGGTGTTGGCTTCTGTCTCTTTGTCGTCAAAGCTATCGTCGCTGTCCAGGTCCGTGGCATTTGCCGCGACAAGAGGCTCTAGCAGCTGCTGTGACTAGCTCCCAGTTTGCTCTAGAGCTAGCTTATCCATGGCTTCCATTTGGCACGCTAGCTTGGTGGCTCTGGCCAACATGAGCTCATTTGGTGCCTTAAGTAGCCTAGCTTGCAATGTGGCGGTACAGGTATGCTCTGCCAGCTCGTCACGAATCATTTCATCCTCCAAGGTTCCAAAACGGCACTCGCTAGCAAGCTGTCTCAAATCGGCGACAAACTGCCAGACGGGTTCACCTACCCCGTTGATGTCGCTGCCGAAAGCGGATCCTCCAGACGGTCACATTATCCGGGATGTTGAAATGGCTAGCTAGCAGCTCCGCTACCTCTTTGTAGGTGTCCGCAGCACCAAGCGTTCGCAGGATCTGCTGGCCCTCTATGCCCAAACTGTGCACCAATAGCACCAGGGCTCTCTGCTTGTCGAGCTCCCCGAGACCCAGCGCGGCAACGTAATTCTGAAAGGCCTTGTACCACCTAGGCCAGGGTACTGGCGGTTCTTCGGGTGCCTCGAGGAAAGGGCGGCTAGGAACCATGCACGCCTCCATGGTTTAATCCGACGTCGCCAATGTTATGTTTAATATTTCCTGCTGAACAGAAGAGGCAAGGTGACTGGGAACACAGCTTTATTTAGCTTTACTCACACTGACAGCTATTGACAGATCACCGGCTAAGCTCAGGCAAGAGAAAGCAATAAGATGGCCGACCCGGCCTTATACAGGGTGGGGCGGAGGTGCCACCTGGAGGTGCGAGTCCATCTGACATATCTCACACTACACATTTTAATTTTGTTTGGACAACAGTTCCATAAAATACTGCCAACAACAGAAACAGTGTTGTTTTGTGTTTGTCCTGAACTTGGGTTTAACCAAAATATAATTTCCTCTCAAATTATATGTACTTTTTCTAATTTTGAACAGCTTTTGAATATTTGATGGTAGTGTTTTTCTGACTGATTTAAACGTAATTTGAACTATACTATATTGTACTAAAGCTTTAAATTTTAGTGCATTTAACCGAGTAAATAGTGGATTAGTTGGCTCACGATATGGTTTTATTACAATTATCCTAATAGCTTTTTTGCTGTAAAAAAATTGGGTGTGTATTGGTCTTGTATTTCCCCACACCACTGAACAGTAGGACATATGGGGAACAATAAATGAATTATACAAAATGCATAATGATTTTTTACATAAGAGATTCTTTTACTTCATGCAATATTGCAGTTGATTTGGCCATTTTGGTTCTGACATAGTTTATATGGGATTTCAAGTTTAGTTTATCAACAATTACACCTAAGAATTTAGTTTCAACAACTGTATCTATTACAACATCATTTATTTTAATTTGTCTATGATTATTTGTAGTCTGATGTCCAAATATTATACCTTTAGTTTTTCCTAGGTGAAGATATAATTTATTTAGGTCAAACCATTTTTAAACTAGAAAAGCACTCGGAGAGTGCAGACCTCCGCCAAGCGCCACAGTTCCCCCCATACAATGTTTGTGTGTACGTTTTCAGATTCCTTGACCACGAAAACATATGACTAGTGTAATGTAGTAATGTGGTCTGCCACTAGGGGCGCTGTTAAGTGTTGTATGCAGATTAAGAAAGAGAGTAAAAAACGGTTGTTGTTGACGTTACTGAAGACCTCGCTGTCCTGTCTGTTTATTCCACTTGCTCTCCTTAAAAACACACTAAAATACATTACATGGTGTCAGAAGTGTCACTCATACGAAGATGGACCAACTAAAACCGCCGAACAGTCTGTCGCTGGAAGGAAACCTCGCAGAAAACTGGCATTCGTGGATCCAGAAGTTTGAGCTGTACCTGATTGCTAGCGGCATAGCTGAAAAATCAGAGAAAATAAAATGTGCTACGTTTCTTCATGTGGCAGGTGACGAAGCTATTAAGGTATTTAATACCATGGACTTTGATGATGTGGATGATTTTTTTTTTTTTTTGTTACTTATTTGTACCTGTAGGTAGATTTGGTTTGCAGTCTGGTGACAAGCCACCGGCTGCCGGTCGCTGCGTGCGCGAGCGCCCTAAACCTACATGTTTTTGGTATGCGGGAGGAAACCGGAGAAATCCCGGAGTAAACCCACGCAACACGGGGAGAACATGCAAACTCCACACAGCTCACTGTTGGTTGGGGGCTGGGATCGAACCCACGATCTCATGATCCCCGCAATCCCCCGGCCGAGGGTAAAACTGTGCTGCCACAGTGCTAAACCACTGCGCCACCGTGCAGCCCAAGACTGTGAGTTTGGACTGTTAACTGATTCACTCATAAGAGATCGTATTGTGTGTGGAGTCACCAATGACCAGGTGAGAGCAAGATTGCTTAGAGAACCAGACTTATCCCTGAGTGAAGCTGTGGATATATGCAGAGCTAATGAAGCCACACAAAGCCATATGAAAGCGTTACAAGAAGAAACAGAAGTTTCAGTAAACAAGCTAAGCAAAATAAAGCTAACTAAGAGGTCTAAAGAAAGTGACGTCCACGCAAAAAGAGAATGCAATAAATGTGGGTATAAACATGAGCCTCGCAAGTGTCCTGTATATGGGCAAACATGTAAAGTCTGCTCACGAAAAAACCATTTTGCTCGCATGTGCCACACAAGGATGCACAAAGAAAGCAGAGAAAGTTCACACAGACTGGAGAAAAATGTGAATGAGATAGAACAAGAGGAAAAGGAAATGTTTATTGGAACCATTGAGCCAAAGAAAAGAGAAAATAAAAAGCCAGCTCATGTTGATACGATGAATATCGAAGAAGCTGAAAAATCAAGATGGACAGAAGTTCTGACAATGAATGGTGAACAAGTCATCTTCAGATTAGATATGGGTGCATGTTGCAATGTGCTACCTCTCAAAATCTTAAAGAAAGTGACCAAAGGAAATACAGTGATCCCTCACTACTTCGCGCTTCACCTTTCGCGCCCTCAGTGCATCGTGGATTTTTCAAAAATATTCATCAAAAATTCAAAATTGAGAAATAATGGGCGGGCGCTAGCAGAAGGCAGGGAGACTACATTAGACCATCAGGTATTAACACGGAGAGCCCGCACAACTCAAAAATCCACCTCTCTGTTCGCTGTTCTCGTGTTGGCTCGGCTCGGAAATCTCGCAAGCTGATTGGTCGAGACGTTTCACCCCGCAAGCTGATTGGCCGAGACGTTTCACCCACCTTCTCTCCCTGCCGAACGCCCATGCAGCGAAGGAAGACCGCATTCATTGCTCTTTATCGCTCGTGTTGCTTAGTCTCGCCGCGTGGAACTTTTTGCTGTTCTCTTGTGCCATTTTGTGCGAAATAGTCTTCCCGTCGAGCCACTACGCCGCCTCCTGCAGCTTCTCCAGCTCTATCGAAAGCTGCCCTAGACGATGCTGCGCCTCTAGCACCTCACGATGAGGCGTCACCTGAGGAGCAGTAAAGCTCTCATTAACCTGTGCAGTAAATCATCTTCATCTTGAGTTACGTATCTTGTTATAAGAATAAAAGAGTTCTAAAAACATATTTATGTACACTTTATTTACATCTACGTATGTATGTACACTTACACACACACACACACACACGTATCATATGAGAGAGAGAGAGTGAGAGAATGAACGTACGTATTATTTATGGGTGACGTCATTAGGGGTGACGCTACTTCGCGGTTTTTCACTTTTCGCGGTCGGTTCTGGAACCCATTAACCGCGATAAGTGAGGGATCACTGTATGCTACTGTTTGAATCCAGAACAAAGTTAGTATCATATTCTCACCACAAGATGGAACCAGTGGGCATGGCAAAGCTGAAATGTGAATACAAAACTCAAGAACAGGACCTTGAATTTCAAGTTATAAAAGCTGATTTGCCAGCGATCCTTGGAGGGGATTCATGTGAACAACTGGGACTGATAACCAGAGTCCACAAGGTGGATAGAGAAGAGGAAACTGACATTCTGACAGAATACAAAGATATGTTTACAGGACTGGGGTGTGTACCGGGACTACATCACATTCAGGTCGACCCAGCTGTAACTCCAGTGATTCACCCACCCAGAAAGGTGCCTTTAGCACTGAAGGATGATATAAAAAAAAGAACTAGAAAGAATGGAGACTCTGGGTGTGATTGAGAATTGAGAAATACTCCAAACATATTTACAAGACGACATGTAAACTCACATAAGGATTGACATTTCCAGCCTGTGTTGTGTTGTAGTTTAGTTTTTCTTTTTTTCTTTTTTTTCTCTGTGACACTATGTCTTAGATTTGTTTTTGAATAGTAACCGCTTAACTTAGACTAGCTCAGTTTTCTTTTTTCTCTGTCACATTTTGTCTTAGCCTTGTTTTAAATTGTAATCGCTCTTGTCTTGTTTTCTCTTTTTTCTCCTTTGAATTCTTGGATGGAATATGGGTGGGCAATATAAGCTGCGGCTTCAGCCATCACCCATTTCGGATAACTCACATGGAATTGTATAGTAGAAGGAGTCTTTGTCTAATTTGACCTTGTTTTATATTATACAGTTTCTTTTAACCTGTAATGTACTATCCTATCTGAAATAAATAAATTCATTCATTCATTCATTCATTCATTCATTCAGAAGCAAACAGAGCCAACTGATTTGGTCAACAGCATGGTCATTGTCAAGAAAGCAAATAAAAGAATAAGAATATGCATAGATCCTCAAGATCTTAACAAAGCTATAAAAAGAGAGCCCTATCCCCTACGAACAGTGGAAGAAGTCGTTGCAGAGATGCCGAATGCAAAGGTGTTTTCAGTGCTAGATGCAAACCATGGCTTCTGGCAAATACAGCTTGATGAAGAAAGCTCCAAGTTATGTACCTTTAACACACCATTTGGTAGATACCGATTTAAGAGGCTTCCCTTTGTTGTGTCATCAGCCCCAGAAGTCTTCCAAAAGTACATCGCCCAGAGACTGGAGGACCTGGAAGTAGTTGAGAATGTTATGGATGACATCCTGGTGTGGGGTGTGAATAAAGAACAACATGACAAAAGGCTGAGACAACTACTGGAAAGAGTGAAAAGCATTAATCTGAAACTGAACGAGGACAAATGTATGATTGGCATGACTGAAATACGATATATTGGACACATTTTGAGTGCAGAAGGCCTGAAGCCAGACCAAGAAAAAGTCAGAGCAATAGTTAACATGCCTCAACCAGAAGATGTGGCTGCACTCAGAAGATTTCTCGGTATGGTGCAATACCTTGCAAAATTCATACCAAACCCATCAGAGGTAAGTGCACCACTCAGAAAACTTCTGGAAGGAGAAGTTGCATGGCACTGGGAGTCACAGCAACAAAAGAGCTTTGAACAGCTGAAGTCACTTGTCAGTGAAACCCCTGTGCTGAGATTTTATGACATAAATAAACCAGTTACATTGTCTGTGGATGCAAGCTCTGAAGGATTGGGAGCTGTGATATTGCAAGAGGGTCAGCCAGTGGCTTATGGTTCAAGATTGCTAACAGACACACAGAAAAGATATGCACAAATTGAAAAGGAACTTTTGGCTATTGTGTATGGCTGTGAGAAATTCAAGCAGTATCTGTATGGAAGACCAGTACAGGTTGAGTCAGACCATAAACCACTGGAAGCTGTGTTCAAAAAAGGGTTGCATAAAGCTCCACCCAGACTACAACGTATGCTGATGAGTCTGCAGCCTTTCAACCTGCAGGTTACATATAAACCAGGCAAAGACTTGTACATTGCAGACACTCTGAACAGAGCTTTTCTTAAAGAGCAGACAGAAAAACTATTGGAGGAGGAACTTGAAGTTAATCTCCTTACAGCACACCTACCTGTCTCAGAGGAAAAGCTGAAGTTATTCCAGAAAGCAACAGCAGCAGATGAGGAACTGCAAATGTTAATGAAAGCAGTTCAGTCAGGATGGCCAGCACAAGTCAGTCAAGTTCCAGCTGAGATAAGGAAGTATTGGACATTCAGAGAGGAACTCACATGCTCAGAAGGACTAATATTCAAGAACTCCAGACTTGTGGTGCCTCAAAGTCTGAGAAAGGAAATGCTTCAGAAAATCCATGAAGCACATCTTGGCGTTGTTAAATGCAAAGAAAGAGCAAGAGATGTTTTGTTTTGGCCCAGTATGTCTAAACAAATAGAAGAAACAGTGCTAAGGTGTTCTATCTGTAACCCACACAAGAGGAACAATGTCAAAGAACCACTTCAGAGTCATGACATTCCCAGCAGAGCTTGGACAAAAGTTGGTGTTGATCTTTTTCATTTTGACCAAGGTGATTATCTACTGTGTGTAGATTATTACTCAAAATATCCTGAAATTGCCAAATTGCCACAAACAACAAGCAAACATGTCATTGTAGCTCTTAAATCTATGTTTGCCAGACATGGAATTCCAGACGAGCTCATGTCAGACAATGGACCACAGTTTTCAAGTGCAGAGTTCAGACAGTTTGCAGAAACGTGGGAGTTTAAACACACCACATCGAGCCCAGGATACCTACAATCAAATGGGCAACGTGAACGTGCAATTCAAACAATAAAAAACCCACTGAAGAAGGCACAAGAGAGCCAAGGAGATCCTTATATTGCTCTTCTTGAATACAGAAATTCGCCCTTGGATGGAGTCAAATTGTCTCCAGCACAATTGTTGATGAATCGGAGACTGAAAACAAAATTGCCAACATCAGGTCAGCTGTTAATACCACAGCTGAACAAGAATAAGCAAAAACAACTGAAGGAGAGACAGATAAGACAGAAACATTACTTTGACCGTGGAGCCAGTGCCTTACCTGCTCTACAAGAGGGAGAGACAGTTAGATTCAGAGCTGAGAATACATGGCAACCAGCTATTGTGGTAAAGAGCCACAACACACCAAGATCATTTGTGATTCAGACCCCTGGGGGATGTAAATTCAGGAGGAACAGGCGCCATCTACTGAAGTGCAGAGAAGAAAGTGTTCCTAAAACCACAAACACTGATCAGGAGGATTTCCCGACCCCTGCTTGTGAGCCAACAGAGACCATCTCATTGGAGCAAGCACCTGTTCATTCTCCTGTAAAGGAAACTGAGAATTCCAAAGCAGTTACTGAAGAGCCAAGGAAAACTTCACGCTTTGGCAGACTGATTAAACCCACACAACGTTATACAATGTGAAACAGCATAAAGAAATGTTTAAGTGTATCTTAAGGGATGTTAGCCCTGTAATGAAAAGAAAAGCAGTTGTTCAGGTTAAAACCATACTTTTAACTTGTGAGTCATATTAGGATTTATTGTTTTTCTGTAACAATATATTATGATATTCTACTTCTAAAGAAGGGAGATGTAATGTAGTAATGTGATCTGCCACTAGGGGCGCTGTTAAGTGTTGTATGCAGATTAAGAAAGAGAGTAAAAAACGGTTGTTGTTGACGTTACTGAAGACCTCGCTGTCCTGTCTGTTTATTCCACTTGCTCTCCTTAAAAACACACTAAAATACATTACAACTAGCAATTGGATTGACAATGATAGGATTAGTGGTTCAGTAGTTATTCACGAAAATGGCATTTTCCGTAATGGCGGCCACAGTTCCCCCCATACAGTGTTTGTGTGTACGTTTTCAGATTCCTTGACCATGAAAACATATGACTAGCAATTGGATTCACAATGATAGGATTAGTGGTTCAGTAGTTATTGACGAAAATGGCGTTTTCCGTAATGGCGGTTTAGCGCCACAGTTCCCCCCATACAGTGTTTGTGTGTACGTTTTCAGATTCCTTGACCATGAAAACATATGACTAGCAATTGGATTCACAATGATAGGATTAGTGGTTCAGTAGTTATTGACGAAAATGGCGTTTTCCGTAATGGCGGTTTAGCACCACAGTTCCCCCCATACAGTGTTTGTGTGTACGTTTTCAGATTCCTTGACCATGAAAACATATGACTAGCAATTGGATTCACAATGATAGGATTAGTGGTTCAGTAGTTATTGATGAAAATGTCATTTTCCGTAATGGCGGTTTTCTTCTGGACGGTGATCCAGATCACCACCAAAATGTAATCATCTGCAGGATACCCCATTTCTGGCAATCTGTGAAAATTTCATGAAAATCCATCCATAACTTTTGAGTTATCTTGCTAACAAACAAACAGACAAACAGACAGACAAACCAATGCTGATGATCACATAACCTCCTTGGCGGAGGTAACTAGAAAAGCACTCGGAGAGCGCAGACCTCCGCCAAGCACCACAGTTCCCCCCATACAGTGTTTGTGTGTACGTTTTCAGATTCCTTGACCATGAAAACATATGACTAGCAATTGGATTCACAATGATAGGATTAGTGGTTCAGTAGTTATTCACGAAAATCACATTTTCCGTAATGGCGGTTTTCTTCTGGACGGTGATCCGGATCACCACCAAAATCTAATCATCTGTAGGATACCCCATTTCTGACAATCTGTGAAAATTTCATGAAAATCCGTCCATAACTTTTTGAGTTATCTTGCTAACAACCAAACAAACAGGCAAACAGACAGACAAACCAACGCCGATGAAAACATAACCTCCTTGGTGGAGGTAATAATTGATAATTCCCTATTCACTGTATCCACAAGCTGCCCAAAATTATTTCCACTATAAAAAAAAGTTGTCATCAGTAAATAAAATGCACCTCAGTTCCTTGGCAACCAAACACAAATTATTAATATACAATAGAAACAACAATGGTCCCAGCACTGAGCCCTGAGGCACTCCACATGTCATTTTTAACAAGACAGAAACAGCATTGTTTACAGTATGTGTACATGTCGGTGTCTATCATCTAAGTAGCTACATAACCAGTCATATGCAAGTCCTCTGATGCCATGCTTTTGTATTTTCCTTAAAAGTAGTTCATAATCAACAGTATCAAATGCTTTTGTAAGTCCAGAAATATCCCTACTGTATGCTCTTCCCCATCAATTTTTCTAAGAAAAAAATGCACTATTTTTTTCTCATAAACTTTTATCATGTAAATTTGCCATTTTTTTCTTTAAATCTGCAACTTTTTCTCAAAAATTTGACCTTTTTTCATAAATTTGCAACATTTTTCCCTGTGAACTTTCAACCTTTTTCTCATAAATTTACAACTTTTATCCTCATAAATTTGCAACTTTTTCCCTCATGAATTTGCAACTTTTTTCTGATAAATTTTCAACTTCTTTTCTCATAAATTTAGAACTTTTTTCTCATAAATGTGACTTTTTTTTTACAAAAATTTGTCACTTTCTCATAAATCTGCAAAATTTTTTTCTCATAAATCTGCAATTTTTCCTGTAAAACTGAATTTTTTTCTCTAACAAATCTGAGACTTTCTCATAAATTTGTGACTTTTTCACAATAATTCACACCTTTTTTCTTAAGTTTTTAACTTTTCCTCAAAAATCTGACTTTTTCTCATAAATTTTCAACTTTTTCTTATGAATCTGCATTTTTTTGTCATAACTTTGACTTTTTTTTTTTTTTGTAAAAATTTGTGACCTTTTTCTCATAAATTTGCGACTTTTTCCCTCATGAATTTGCAACTTTTTTCTGGTAAATTTTCAACTTCTTTTCTCATAAATTTAGAACTTTTTTCTCATTGTTATGCAGATGACACACAATTATACCTGTCAATGAAGCCAGATGATACTAATCAATTAGCCAAGTTAGAAGCCTGTCTTAAGGAAATCAAAGCTTGGATGACTTGTAATTTCCTGCTATTAAATTCAGATAAGACTGAAGTCATTCTTGTTGGTCCAAAAAACCTTAGAAATTCCTTTCCAAATCAAACTTTCAGTTTGGATGCAGTTACTCTTTCTCTTAATAGCTCTGTGAGGAACCTTGGAGTTATTTTTGATCAGGATTTGTCCTTCAATTCACATATTAAATTTGTTTCTAAGACTGCCTTCTATCATTTGCGTAATATTGCCAAGATTAGGAGCATCTTGTCTCAGAGTGATGCTGAGAAGCTGATCCACGCTTTTGTTAGCTTGAGATTAGATTATTGTAATTCTTTATTATCAGGCTGTCCTAAAACATCTTTAAAAAGTCTTCAGCTGATCCAAAATGCTGCAGCAAGAGTTTTAACAGGTACTAGAAAGAGAGATCATATCTCTCCGGTTCTGGCCTCCCTTCATTGGCTTCCCATAGAGTTTAGAATTAAGTTTAAAATCCTTCTTCTTACTTACAAAGCTCTAAACAATCAGGCTCCTTTTTATTTAAAAGATCTGATACTACCGTATCATCCTAACAGAGCACTACGCTCCCAAAATGCAGGATTACTTGTAATACCTAGAATCTCCAAAAGTACAATGGGAGGCAGAGCCTTCAGTTATCAAGCTCCTCTCCTGTGGAATCAGCTGCCAATCTGGATTCGGGAGTCAGACTCGATCTCTGTTTTTAAGAATAGGGCTAAAACCTACCTTTTTGATATAGCCTACAATTAGGGAGGGATCATGTGTTTCTGAACCCTCCCTTAGTTATGCTGCTAATAGGTTTAGTCAGCCGGGGGACCTCCAGTAATGCACTGGGCCTCACTCCTTTCCTCACTCTCTATGAAATATTTTTTTTTTTTTTGCTGGTCATTAACATTTGTTTGTTCTCTCCCATAGATTGAGTCCCCATCGTGCTGTTTGCTCTCTACATGTCTGTTCTTTTCTTCTTCTCTATCCCCTCACCCCCCAGCCAGTCACAGCAGATGACTGCCCCTCCCTGAGCCTGGTTCTGCTGGAGGTTTCTTCCTGTTAAAAGGGAGTTTTTCCTCTCCACCGTCGCCAAGTGCTTGCTCACAGGGGATCGCCTGATTGCTGGGGTCTTTCTGCAACTGTGGGGGTCCCCCCTACAGTTGATAGTGCTATGAGATGACTGTTGTTGTGAAATGGCGCTATATAAATAAAGTTGAATTGAATTGAATTGAATAAATGTGACTTTTTTTTTTTTACAAAAAATTGTCACTTTCTCATAAATCAAATTTTTGTCTCCTAAATTTGCAACTTTTTTCCTGTAAATTTGCAAATTTTTCTCATAAATTTGCAATTTTTTTTCCTGTAAAACTGATTTTTTTCTCTTACAAATTTGAGACTTTCTCATAAATTTGTGACTTTTTCACAATAATTCACACCTTTTTTCTTAAGTTTTTAACTTGTCCTCAAAAATCTGATTTTTTTCTTATAAGTTTTCAACTTTTTCTTATAAGTCTGCATTTTTTTGTCATAACTGACTTTTTTCTATAAAAATTTGTGACCTTTTTCTCATAAATTTGACTTTTTTCTAAAAAAATTTGCAACTTTTTTCTCATAAATTTGCAGATTTTTTCTGCAAACTTTCAACTTTTTTCTCATAAATTCACTGCCTTTTTCCTGATACTTCTGCATCTTTTCCTCAAAAATCTGACTTTTTTCTTTATAAATTTGTAAGTTTTTTCCCTGTTAATTTTCAACTTCTTTTCTTATAAAGTTGATTTTTTTTTCTCAGAATCTGCAATGTTTCTTCTCATAAATTTGAAACTTTTTGCTCATAAATCTGACCTTTTCACAATCATTTGCAACTTTTTCTTATAAATTTCTAACTTTTTTCCTTATAAATTTGTAACTTTTTCCTGTAAATTTTCAATTTTATTCTTTTCAATTTGCAGCCTTTTTTCATAAATCTACATTTTTTTGTCATAAATTTGTGACTTTTTTTTTTTATAAAGATTTGTGATATTTTTCTCATAAATTTGTGACTCTTCTAAAAATTTGAAACTTTTTTCTCATAAATTTGTGATGCTCATCTGGATGCTGGTTGCATTTTCATCCATTGTAATTAAATTGTAATTTGGGATTTTCAAACTGTTTAAATTGGCATCTTTTATCATAGCCTTGCACCTTTGTTCTTGCAAATGTTTTAGTCAATTTACATTTATACATTCGTACATCATGCTAAAATGGTGAAAACCCCATCTCCTTTGTTAAAAAAAATAACAAATCCCCTACTGAATACAAAGTATAAACAAAACCAATCAAATCTGTGATGGACAGTTACTGACTTATCTGGCTTCCACCAAGGAGGTTAAAACAAACCAAAACAACAGAGTGAGAGACTGACATGATGGTATTAAACAGAAAACAAGATACCACAGTTAAAGACAAAAAAAAAAAGGACAAAAACCAAACAGTGATTGTTGTGCTTGGTCCGATCTCACAAGAAATGACCCCTGTCACCACAGAGGAGTTATCCCTCCACTGAAAAGGATTTACAAACACTGTGGAGGCAACTCACACAGACACTGACAGGGCTTTCCCTGGGCCCTGCTGCAGTCACCAGTTTACACCAACTCAACTTTGTTGGCTGGGTAAATAACTGTGAAAAATGTGTTCTATTATGTAAAATGAATACACTGTGAGGAAAAAAAGAGTTTTGTATTGCCTGTAACCACCATGTACTGTCAGGGGTCTGTAACATTGCCTGTGGAAAGAGCAATAGAGTAGTCTAATTTGTGGTCAGAAATAAAAAAAAAAAAACTGCATGGAGCCACAGAGCATATCAAAACACATTTAAGCCTTAAAATGAAGGTAAAACAGCCAAGTCATAAATACAAAATGGCCTGTCAACATTAGCAACAGAGGTTTTTGTTTCATTTGATTATGGAACTTTTACCTCATGTTTGCCTCGTTGTAAATTTGAAGAATTCTTTCTTACAAAACTTGAAATTTTGACTGGAATATACTTTTTTTCTTGTAAATTTGTTGGGCTTTCCCCCTAAATTTGTCATTTCTCATAAATAAGAGATATTGCAGCCCTTCAGTTGGCTTCTTTTTGCTTGAAAATAAGACTGTACAATTGTTGATACCACTTGACAGTAAGGCTATCCTAATAAAGGAATTAGGAAAAGTCTATCAGTAGCTTGATAATTAGGTTGTAATAACTTAAACTTAATAAATCATTAATAATTAAGCAATGTACACAAGAGGGAGTATGGTGCCAATGAATATATAACTGGGGATTCATCATAGGCCTGACCGCAGTTGCATATTCATAACGTACGACCTCAACTGTAATATGGCTTTTATACAACAGCTCCACAAGCACAGTTTATTAAATGACAACAATATAGAACAAAATATGATGCACCTCAATGAGAATAATACAGGTGCAGCTCAATAAATTAGAATGTCAACAAAAAGTTGATATATTTAGGTAATTCAATCCAAAAAAATTAAACTTATATAGAGTCATTACACAGAGTGATATATTTCAAGTGTTTATTTATTTTAATTTTGATGATTATTGGTTACAGCCCATGAAAACCCCAAATTCAGTTTCTCAAAAAATTAGAATATTACATAAAATTAATTACAAAAAAGTTTTTAAATAGAAATGTTGGCCAGCTGAAAAGTATGTCCATGTAGACACTCAGTACTTGGTCGGGGCTCCTTTTGGATTAATTACTGTATCAATGTGGCGTGGCATGGAGGTGATCAGCCTGTGGCACTGCTGAGGTGTTGTGAAGGTCTAGGTTGCTTTGATAGTGACCTTCAGCTCGTCTGCATTGTTGGGTCTGGTGTCTCTCATCTTCCTCTTGACAATACTCCATAGATTCTCTATGGGGTTTAGGTCAGGAGAGTTTGCTGGTCAGTCAAACACAGTGATGCCATGGTCATTAAACCAGGTTTTGATACTTTTGCCAGTGTGTGTGGGGGGGTGCCAAGTCCTTCTGGAAAATGAAATCAGCTTCTCCATAAAACTTGTCAGCAGAGGGAAGCATGAAGTGCTCTAAAACTTCCTGGTAGACGACTGCACTGACTTTGGTTTTGATAAAACACAGTGGACCAACACCAGCAGGTGACATGGTTCCTCAAATCATCACTGACTGTACACTAAACCTCAAGTAACTTAGATTCTGTGCCTCTCCACTCTTTCTCCAGACTCTTAGACTTTGATTTTCAAATGAAATGCAAAATTTACTTTTATCTGAACAGAGGTCATCTGCTGGTGTTTGTCCACTGTGTTTTATGAAGACCAAAGTCAGAGCCGTCGTCTACCAGGAAATTTTAGAGCACTTCCTGCTTCCCTCTGCTGACAAGTTTTATGGAGAAGCTGATTTCATTTTCCAGAAGGACTTGGCACCCCCCACACTGCCAAAAGTATTAAAACCTGGTTTAATGACCATGGCATCACTGTTTTTGACTGACCAGCAAACTCTCCTGACATAAACCCCATAGAGAATCTATGGAGTATTGTCAAGAGGAAGATGAGAGACACCAGACCCAACAATGCAGACGAGCTGAAGGTCACTATCAAAGCAACCTGGACCCTCATAACACCTCAGCAGTGCCACAGGCTGATCACCTCCATGCCACGCCACATTGATACAGTAATTAATCCAAAAGGAGCCCCGACCAAGTATTGAGTGTGTACATGGACATATTTTTCAGTCGGCCAACATTTCTATTTAAAAACTATTTTTTTTTAAATTAATTTTATGTAATATTCTAATTTTTTGAGAAACTGAATTTGGGGTTTTCATGGGTTGTAAGCCATAATCATTAAAATTAAAATAAACACTTGAAAGGGATCACTCTCTGTGTAATGAATCTATAGAATATAGAAGTTTAATTTTTTTGGATTGAATTACCTAAATAAATCAACTTTTTGTTGACATTCTAACTTATTGAGAGGCACCTGTATATGAAAGAATAGGTCTATTGTCATTTCACACGCACATGTAAATAAATTAAATATTGTCCGGTGCAGAAGTCAGTGTTTAAAATACATACCGGTTAGCTGTTGAGTTAGGTTTGTGGGTCACCATGACATCGCGCTGGTGGCTAGTTAGTATGCTAGTAATTTGGCTTTGGCACACCTCACTTACTTTTTCTTGGTATTTTCAGATGAAATAAAGAGTCCGTCACCACAAAGGTATTATAGATAGATACATACATACTTTATTTCGAGCAAAAAAGTAAAACAAAACAAATGACAAATGCAATAAAGTAACAGTATACAGTGTTTGAAAGGGAGAAGGAAGAAGTGAACATTTATTAATTCCAACTCCTCTTTTCCATAAATACACCCATGTGAATTATATACAAATTACCACATTTAAGACCCCAAGTAAACAATTAACTGTATTTTGTACATATCAACATTAACACCCATCCATCCTAACATACACTGATGTCCATACATCAAAACCAGCCTCAAACAACACAGATATACACAATACTGTCCCACCCACCATTCCATAGTGTCCCAGAGTGAGCATAGTGAATCGTACATATAAATACTACCCTTCTAACATATATCCTTTCAGCAAATAATGTTTATACCTCTTTTTGAAATGATTTCTGTTTGTACATAGTTTCAGTTCCGGCTCCAGACTGTTCCACAAATCCACCCCACAGACAGATATGCACAGACTTTTCTTGGTTGTTCGTATCTTGGGTTTTGTAAAGTTTAAGTCTCCTCTCAAATTATAATCATTGTCTCTTTTTTTAAAAATATTTTTTGTATATTAATTGGGAGTTGATTATTAATTGCCCTGTACCTGACTTGTGCTGTCTTAAATTTAACTAAATCCATGAACTTTATGACATGTGACTTTAAAAACAATGAACTGGTGTGCTGTCTATATCCTACATTATTTATTATCCTTATAGCTCTTTTTTGTAATGTGCATATTGACTGTAGGTTGGTCTTGTAGGTGTTTCCCCAGACTTCTACACAGTAGTTAAGATAAGGTAGAAACAGTGAATTGTACAGTAAGAACAATGATTTATAGTCCAAGATGTGTCTTGTCTTCCCCAGTATCCCTCTACATTTTGTCAACTTGGCCCGGATGTGACTGATGTGATGTTTCCAGCAGATTTTATTGTCTAGCGTCACCCCCAGAAACTTATTACCTCCGCCAAAGGGGGGGAGGTTATGTGATCATCGGCGTTGGTTTGTCTGTTTGTCTGTCTGTTTGTCTGTTTGTCTGTCTGTTTGTCTGTTAGCAAGATAACTCAAGAAGTTATGGACGGATTTTCATGAAATTTTCACAGATTGTCAGAAATGGGGTATCCTACAGATGATTACATTTTGGTGGTGATCCGGATCACCGTCCACAAGAAAACCGCCATTACGCAAAATGCCATTTTCGTGAATAACTACTGAACCTATCCTATCATTGTGAATCCAATTGCTAGTCATATGTTTTCATGGTCAAGGAATCTGAAAACGTACACACAAACACTGTATGGGGGGGAACTGTGGCCACCATTACCGAAAAGGCCATTTTCAAGAATGACTACTGAACCACTAATCCTATCATTGTCAATCCAATTGCTAGTCATATGTTTTCATGGTCAAGGAATCTGAAAACGTACACACAAACACTGTATGGGGGGAACTGTAGCGCTAAACCGCCATTACGCAAAATGCCATTTTCGTGAATAACTACTGAACCACTAATCTTATCATTGTCAATCCAATTGCTTGTCATATGTTTCATTCATATGTTGTGATCATCGGCGTTGGTTTGTCTGTTTGTCTGTCTGTTTGTCTGTTAGCAAGATAACTCAAGAAGTTATGGACGGATTTTCATGAAATTTTCACAGATTGTCAGAAATGGGGTATCCTACAGATGATTACATTTTGGTGGTGATCTGGATCACCGTCCACAAGAAAACCGCCATTACGCAAAATGCCATTGTCGTGAATAACTACTGAACCACTAATCCTATCATTGTCAATCCAATTGCTAGTCATATGTTTTCATGGTCAAGGAATCTGAAAACGTACACACAAACACTGTATGGGGGGAACTGTAGCGCTAAACCGCCATTACGCAAAATGACATTTTCGTGAATAACTACTGAACCACTAATCTTATCATTGTCAATCCAATTGCTTGTCATATGTTTTCATGGTCAAGGAATCTCAAAACGTACACACAAACACTGTATGGGGGGAACTGTGGCCGCCATTACGGAAAATGCCATTTTCGTGAATAACTACTGAACCACTAATCCTATCATTGTCAATCCAATTGCTACTCATATGTTTTCATGGTCAAGGAATCTGAAAACATACACACAAACACTGTATGGGAGGAACTGTGGCTGCCATTATGGAAAATGCCATTTTCCACTGAAACACTAATCCTATCATTGTCAATCGAATTGCTAGTCTGTATGGGGGGAACTGTGGCGCTTGGCGGAGGTCTGCGCTCTCCGAGTGCTTTTCTAGTTTTCGTACTGTTTCTATTCTGGTATCATCTATCGTTACCATTATTTCATGATTTATTTTATAATTTCCAAACAACATAATCTTTGTTTTTTATAGATTTAGAGATTATTTATTTTTGTTGAACCACTGTGTTAACTTTTTCATTTCAGTTGTGACCACCTCTAAAACCTGCTGCAAATTCTCACCAGTGCAAAGGATATTTGTGTCATCCGCAAACAAAATAAATTTCAGAATTTTTGATACTTGGCATATGTCATTTATATACAAGATAAAGAGTTTGGGTCCCAAAACTGACCCCTGGGGCACACCACAAGTGATGTCCATGAAGGGTGATTTGTGCTCACCAATTTGTACAAATTGTTGTCTGTTACTTAGATAACTTTACACCCAACTCAGTCCGACCCCTCTTATCCCATACCTTTCCAGTTTCCTTAGTAGTATTCTGTGGTCAATGGTGTCAAAAGCTTTCTTTAAATCTATAAATACTCCTACAGCAAACTTTTTTTTAATCTATGCAACTAGTAGTTTCTTCAATAAGTTCAATCAATGCCAAAGATGTAGATTTATCTGCTCTAAAACTATACTGGCTGTCTGTAAGGAGGTTGTGTTTTTCAATGAAATCATCCAGTCTCTTAGTGAAGATTTTTTTCAAGTATTTTGGAGAATTGTGAGAGTAAAGAGACCGGCCTGTAATTTGTGAAACAATGACTGTCTCCTGTTTTGTATAGAGGTATTACTTTTACTATTTTCATTTTGTATGGAAATTTACCAGTTTGAAATGACAGATTACAGATGTGGGTGAGTGGCTTAACAATTCCTTCAATTACTTTTTTCACTATTGTCATGTCAATTTCATTCCAGTCCGTTGATTTTTTTGTTCTTAAATTTACTCTCAGTCTCGATAATTTCCTTTTCAGTAACTGCACCCAAAAAGATTGTGTTTGGATTTCTATCTTCTATTTCATTTACAGAACCACTGTTGTTTGTTTCTGCTGTCACTATTGATTTTGCTAATTCAGGACCAACGTTTACAAAAAATTTATTGAAACCACTGACCACATCCTCCATATTATTTATCAAATTGCCATTTTCAATAAAATATTCTGGATAATTAGCATTCTTAGGTCAATTACTAATAATCCCATTGAGTACTTGCCATATTCCTCTTAAGTTATTTTTATTATCCTCTAATATTCTGTTGTAGTATTCTTTCTTACAGGTCCTCATTATATTAGTAAGCTTATTTTTATATCTTTTATATTTGATCTCAGCCTCCACCATTCTGCACTTAATGAATTTTTTATATAATGTATTCTTCTTTTTACATGGATTTATTAACCTCTTGGTGACCCAAGGAATATTTTTCTTTTGTTTGTCACTGTATTGTTTTATAGGACAGTTTTTATTGTACAATGATTGAAATATTTGTAAAAAATTTATCATATGCCTCATTTATATCATTTTCATCATAAAGTATCTTCCAGTCTTGTATTAATAATTCCTTTGTCAGTAAATACATAGATTCTTCAATTCTTATTCTTTTATATTTAATATTTTTGGTATACTTTTTCTTCCTATAATCACATTGATAGACAACAAAAATCAGCAGGTGGTCACTGATATCATTCAATAAAAGCCCACTCCTGATATTATTTTCCATAATGTTTGTGAATATGTTATCTATTAGTGTGGCACTGTGTGACGTGATTCTGCTAGGTTCGGTAATTGTTGGATGTAAGCCCATACTGTACATTGTGTTGATAAATTCTTCTGTCAAACTATGTTGTTTTGAATTCATCAAATCTATACTGAAATCCCCACAGGTGAACATAACTTTGAGTTAGTTTTGCATACATTTTTTCCATCCAGTCCTTAAATAAGTCAATGTTTGATCCAGGTGTCCTATATACACAGCTCACTACTATATTCTTCACATTGTCCAGACAGATTTCTATTGTAATACATTCAAATAAATCATCCACAGTTACTGACAGATTTTCAACAACCTTGTATTGCAAGCTCTTGTCAACATAAATTGCAACTCCTCCTCCTTTTTTCACTTTTCTATTTATATAATTTAATTCATAGCCATCCATGGTAAAATCCACTCCTTTCTCTTCACTGAGCCACGTCTCTGATATTGCCACAATATTGAATGGCTCTTTAAACTGATGTAAATAATCTTTAATGTTATTAAAGTTGGCATAGAGACTTCTGCTGTTGAAGTGGATTATAGAAATACTGAAATCAGATGTGACCATTGTGTTAAACTGTTCATCTGTGTAGTAACTACAGTTATTATTGATGAAGCTAAATAAATTATTATCAGGGTCTATTATGGTTATTATTATGGTTTGCTAATGGAGACCACCCTAACAGCACACACAGCCTAATAACGACGTCTAGCCAATGTCTTGCCAGTGAGCAAAGGACCTCCATAAGATGTATTCCCAATGTAAACTTGCCGATGTTGGCTCAACATATGTGCACTATTGAGGAATAAATCCAGTTTGTCTATTTGTTTTAACAGACGTGAAATATCTTGCAGATGTTTACAAGAGCAGGGCTTCCGGGTCACTGATCAATGATCAGTGACCGGGTCAATGATTTCCGGGTCAATGATTTCTTTTTAAATGGTGCCTCACTGCGGAAATTAAGATATCCAGCATAGTATTGCAATTGTCATATATGTTAAGAGTTGACAGTAAATAACAGTTAGTAATAGTGGTTACTAGAACACCTTTGAAGTGGACTGATACATAATCAAGTGAAACATCACAGTGCGATTACTGGGGATGATAGTAACTCCTGGAATCCCTATTGTCCAATGAAATTACTCAGTCAGAACTAACTGTTGTATAATATACAGTAGTTTATTTTCTCTAACCGAGACCCAAGGCAGCTATCTGATGCTAGCAGTTTAGGGACCGGTCAAATCGACCACTAAAACCACACACTCCTGTCCACCAGTGATGCTTTATTTCATTCATTCTTTAAGATGAATTTACATTTGTTGGTTCAAACTCTGAGCTAGGAGTTAGCCACAAAAATTAGCAACAGTGAGAAGCACATGCACTGAAATGAATCATTCTGAGGAAGGCTGCAAGAGATGATCCTCAATGATCCTGCAATAATTAAATAATTAAAGGCTATTTGGCCAAACTGTGTCGCAAACTGTCCACTAAGACCCATGTGAGCTGCCAACATGTGGACGTAGTGCAGTAAATGGAACCTTTAAGAGAAAATTATAAATATTCTGCGTCCATGCACTCAGTCCCCACAAGCGCCTCCCTTTCCCCCGTTGCATTCCCACACTTATTCACAGAGAGAGACAGACAACAGTCCTGTTACCCAAAATATCTGATTTAGAAAGACGAAAACCACTAAGAGACAGAGGGGAGGGCAGACGGTGAAGACGGTTTCAAAACTCATCGACATTCTTAACAGAGAGCATTTGCATAATGTAGCCAATCTACTCTGGTAAGACGTGACCGCATGAAAATATACATCACAATTACTCTGCTTCACGTCTGATTTATTGTACGAGATGGCTCTAGTGAAACGAAGCTCTGTGTGCACAACAGTTGGACCGGCAGAGTCTTCGGAGACCTGTTTTGGTAGGAAGACCATAATTGCCTTGAATTGGCCTTGCGCAAATGTAGCTGGCTGCAGTGTGCTGAGAAAGCATTATAGTGTGCAAATGTGTGTGATGAAGTGAGCCCAGAGAGCCAGAGCGTTGCTGAGAGTTCAGAGTTGTCAGCGAGGATCCTAGAGAGACAGAGAGTGACCGCAGGTTTGGTCAGGACATGGTCAAGCTTGGGTCAGGGCAGGGTCCGCGGGGAGCAGCTATATTAAGTCACTGAGTTTGTTTCAGGGAATGTTTTTAGGGAAAGCAGCTGACCCATGTTTCTGGGTTTGTTGTACTGTAAGCTGTTTGTTTTGTTCTCTCTCTTGCTCCTGAATCAAGCCGTCCCGGACCGCCTTGACCCTGCAAATCATTCCGACTAAACGTGAGAGCATTGTGGAAGTTTGGGAATGTTATGAGGCTTCTGTACCAGAGCTTGAGTGCAGTTCTAAATCTTTCTGAATCATTTCTGTTTTTAACCACAGAAATGAGGCATTTTTTTCCCCCCAGTTTTTTTTTTTTTGGAACCCATTAATTCTTCATAACATTTAGTTGGATAGGGAATATTGGTACTGTTGCACAGGAAGAGGTTCATCTCATATTGTCCTCCTTTCTTCCACAGGATGACACATCTGCCACAGGTGTTAATGAAATATCTGTGGCATGCTCTGGTCAAAAATACCGCAGGATGTAAATATTGCAGAACCATTTTCTACCCAGATTAGACAAACTTCTTTGCAACACCCATTCCAGTTTCTTTAAATGCTAATGAGGCCCAGTTCACCCCACTCTTCCGCTTTCATCACCATTGAGATCCATGGTTCATGCCATGCTAATGTTAGCTGTTAGCCTCAGCTGTTTGGCCCAGGCTGAGATAACTAACATAACACTGGATGAATGTGAGAATGTAAAAGCCAAAATAAAGCGTCTCTAGGTAGAACGGTGTATAGTTTGAGGAGAGCAGTATCACCTAAAACTAGTGCAAATATTATGATTTTCCACCTGCTAAAAAGCCTACAACAGGTACATGTGAGCAGGAGAGCAGCAGAAATGGCACCTTACAGGAATTGTGAAAATACAGTGTTGTGAAAAAGTGTTTGCCCCCTTCCTGATTTCTCATTTTTTTGTGTTTGTCACACTTATTTTAGATCATAAAACAAATTTAAATATTAGACAAAGATAACACAAGTAAATACAAAATGCATTTTTTTAAATGAAGGTGTTTATTGTTAAGGGTAAAAAAAAATCTAAACCTACATGGCCCTGTGTGGAAAAAGTGACCCCCCCCCCCAATTAAAATATAAATTAACTGTGGATTATCACATCTTTGGAAAGCTGAGTTCGATTTCTGTAGCCACATCCAGGCCCGATTACTGCCACACCTGTTCTCAATCAAGAAATCATTTAAATAGGACCTACCTGACAAAGTGAAGTAGACCAAAAGATCCTCAAAAGGTAGACATCATGCTGCGATCCAAAGAAATTCAGGAACAAATGAGAAACAAAGTAATTGAGATCTATCAGTCTGGAAAAGGTTATAAAGCCATTTCTAAAGCTTTGGGACTCCAGCAAACCATAGTGTGATCCATTATCCACAAATGGCAAAAACATGGAACAGTGGTGAACCTTCCCAGGAGTGGCCAGCCCCAGGAGTGGCCGGCTGACCAAAATTATCCCAAGAGCACAGCGATGACTCATCCAAGAGGTCACAAAAGACCCCATAACAACATCCAAAGAACTGCAGGCCTCACTTGCCTCAGTTAAGGTCAGTGTGACTCCACCATAAGAAAGAGACTGGGCAAAAATGGCCTGCATGGCAGAGTTCCAAGACGAAAACCACTGCTGAGGAAAAAGTACAAAGGCTCGTCTCAGTTTTGACAGAAAACATCTTGATGATCCCCAAGACTTTTGGGAAAATACTCTGTGGACTGACAAGACAAAAGTTGAACTTTTTGGAAGGTGTGTGTCCCATTACATCTGGCTTAAAAGTAGCACAGCATTTCAGAAAAGGAACATCATACCAACAGTAAAATATGGTGGTGGTAGTGCGATGGTCTGGGGCTGTTTTGCTGCTTCAGGACCTGGAAGACTTGCTGTGGTAAATGGAACCATGAATTCTGCTGTCTACCAAAAAGTCCTGAAGGAGAATGTCTGGCCTTCTGTTCGTGACCTCAAGCTGAAGCGCACTTGGGTTCTGCAGAAGGAAAATGATCCAAAACACACCAGCAAGTCCACCTCTGAATGGCTTAAGAAAAACAAACTGAAGACTTTGGAGTGGCCTAGTTAAAGTCCTGACCTGAATCCGATTGAGATGCTATGGCATGACCTTAAAAAGGCGGTTCATGCTCAAAAACCCTCCTATGTGGCGGAATTACAACAATTCTGCAAAAATGAGTTGGCCAAAATTCCTCCACGGCGCTGTAAAAGACTCATTGCCAGTTACTGCAAATGCTTGATTGCAGTTGTTGCTGCTAAGGGTGGCCTTACCAGTTATTAGGTTTAGGGGGCAATCACTTTTTCACACAGGACCATGTAGGTTTGATTTTTTTTTTCTTAATGATTAACACCTTAATTTTAAAAACTGCATTTTGTGTTTACTTGTGTTATCTTTGCCTAATATTTAAATTTGTTTGATCTGAAACATTTAAGTGTGACAAACATACAAAAAAATGAGAAATCAGGAAGGGGGAAAACACTTTTTCACTAAGTACATGCAGAGAGAAAGGAGAGTGCAGCGGAGTGAGGCAAGATATTGGAATGTTAACCAGATCTTCAATGGTGAAGTAGCTCATTGCGGCCCTATGAAATCACCCTGAGAGTGCTTGACCTTGACCTTTAGTACAGCCTACATGCAGACCCATCTAGGAAGGTCAAGGTCAATAGCCTAGGAGAAGTAAAGTTTTTTGATAAAATCGTAAATGGCCAGATCTCCTGACCTTCGACAATGACCTTGACCTCAACCTGGATGCAGACCCACATGAGGATCATTGTGAGTGAGTTTGGTGAGCATCGAGGCAAATGCCTGGGGGGAGTAGCGACTCCTGTAAATTGTGCACGGACAACGGGACAGACGGACAGACAGTCGGACAATGTGTCATTGCATTAGCTCCTTGTGGCTTCACTGAAATGAGCTAAAAATATGAGAATGTTGAGAAGAGACTGGTATTACTGGCACGCTTGCAATGGGTGAAAAAGCTTGCAATTTAAACTAGAATGCACTCAACTGAGATGCAGACCCACACCTTTTGCAGCCTTATAGGTTAAACTGCATAGATTTAACTGCAAACCCATAGTTAGAGATCAGGGTGTCGAGGTGAACCTGTGTATCAAGTTTGGTGACCCTAGCTTTCGCTGTTCTTGAGATGTAGTTAATATGGCATTTTGACCTCAACCTTTGGCCTTGCAATCCAAAATCCAGGGTGAACCTGTGTACCAAGTTTGGTGACCCTAGCTTTACTCATTCTATAGTAAGAGGGCATCGGGAATGCAGACCTTGACCTTTGGCCTTTTGACCCCAAGAGTATAGCCACAGGCACTAGTCCCAAGGTCAACCTGTGAACCAAATGTGGTGGGTGCAGCCTCATTCCCTGTCAAGTTGGAGCCAGACATAGCTGGCCAGCTGATTGGACAGCTGACCTCAGATGGCACCAACTGCCCTACCCACGCCACCTCATCGGCGTGGATAACTACCTTTGGGTAATATCGGGTTGTATTTGAGTCAGTAATATGATAGAACCTGTCCCTGGGGTATGAAAAGCACAGAAACAATCCTGAAGAAATGAATTGTTTTCTCTGCTGCTAACGCAAGAGGAGATGGAAATGTTAGCTAAACTAGGCTAGCTAGAGATCAAAGGGCTTTTGTGGCCAAAATATTTTTAAAATCCAGAATGATGCAAGATAAATAATGGACTGTTGATTAATCAAGCAGATGGTAGCACTGATGTCTACTAGGGTGAACAGAATTTACAGAGAATGGACATAAAAATCATGACTGTGCCGCTAAGCTAACTTGAATAACAGCCTAATTTTCCAGGCTATCCTGGCCAAAATATAATAAAATAGGTGGTATGATCTGAGGTGAGAGCACAAGGCACACTTACAGCATTCCTAATTGCCCCTCATTACCTGCAGCTGCTCCTCATTGCACACTACTCTGATTACAGCTGGGGCATAGAGGCTCCAACTCATGCAATTGTCTCAGCTCAACAGCTCTCTCTGCAGTTCTCCAAGTTTTCTGCTCTTTAGCTTCTGCGAGCCTAGCCTCTGGGCTCTCACCTTCCTGAAGACCCCTTGGATTCTCACGTGAGCCTGCAACAAATTCTTGTTCATAATGACCTGCCTGGATCTCCTCCTGTGCCTATCCTCAGTGCTGGCCTGTCACCCGTTGCCCTGGACTCCCTCATCCTGGAAAAAACAAGTAAGGATTAAGCATTGCAAAATCAATAACCTTGGAACCTAGGAAAATCCCCAGGCCCAGGGTATCTCAGTACCCTCCGACGCTCACTGAGAAAAGTTATCACTATTGGTGGAAATAAAGATGAAGGGGCTGGCATTAATCCGCTGAGCTCCAGTTTTTGTGGCACAAACGCAGGCAAATCAAAACCAGTCATTTATTGAGGGTTTGTTGTCTGTACCAACATGAGCCATGTGGGTAGAGCAGTTGGTGCAGTCTGCAACCGGGGGCTCTAACTCAACAGGGAGTGAGGCTACAGCCACCAAAGTTGGTACATAAGTTGACCTTGGGACGGGCACCTATGGCTGTATTTTGGGGCTCAAAAGGTCAAGCGTCAAGGTCACAGCATCATAAAAAGTCAAAATCCATTTTGGCCTCTAGTGACTTCAAAAGGTGTTTAAAAGGTATGGGTCAACACCTTTTCTAAGCACATTCTAGTTGTGTTTTTTTCCAACTTTTTTCATGGATAACCACTTCACATACACAAATTGACACACAAAGCACTGAAATATTATGAAAGGTTATCATTTTCATCTTTTATTAAGACTGCCTTTTATTTACAATTAGTGCATTATTTAAACTGTCAACAAAAGGTGGGCATTGCAATCTCTGTAAATACGCAACTTGTCAGCATGACAACCAGTCGTATGCTTCATGTGCACATTTGCAGCCCCGTGGGATTTTCCCCACGTTCTTTCCCAGACTCGGGGGACCACTGGCACACACATCACCCGTTGAGCGCATTAGGTATGAAACGCTCATCGATCCATTCATGAGGAGGACCTCCAGTGCTGTCCTAACCTCCCATTACACGCCATCAATCTGTCACCGTCACAGCTTTCTGTTACTGTAAGGTCTGTTCCACTTGAATCAGGCCTCTAATTATCCTCCCAGTCACCTCCCACTGGGCCACATACTGCACGCTGCAGGAACCAGCCGCGCTGCACTGTAGGTCGGCGCTCCGCAGCCAGTGAGCAAGCGCTGTCATCTGTCTGTGTGTGTCTGAGTATCTGTGTGTGTTGGCCCACCAATTCCCAAACCTCCACTCAGAATAGCATATAGGGACCGGCCGCAACACACATTCACACCCTGCTCAGCAAGCTGATGACATAGCCGTGGAAGCAACATACAAAGAGTTGAACGCGGCCACAGTTTCTATGTTTGGGTCTGGAGTCTGGGGCCAAGGATGTGTAGCTGAACCCAGGTTAAACTGAGCAAACAACTCTCTCTCTCACTCTCTTCCTTTAGTTACTTTATTCTACTTTTCTGCCACATTAGCCCCTCGCCCTAAAAGACAAGTGGAAATCAACACAGTAATCCTGGAATGATTAGCGGTTTAAGCAATTATCATCCCACAATGTGTGTTAGTGTGTTTGTTTGTGCCCGGGTGTAAGCAGTGAAGTACAAACAGGGCCACGGGCAAATCATTCTGTGGATGGAGGAGACGCGGAACCAATCGATGATGATGATGACATGGCCTTGGGTCATGCTGTTGACAGTTGCAAGGCTGGAAAGAGGTTATTTTGGCTTTATGCTTGAGGGGCAATTTGCAAGAACACAGGTTTCTCTGGTATCAGCAGAAACATTTTCAGTTCTATTTGATCTTATGCTCATTTGTAGTTTTGTTGCATCGTTTTAAAATCGGCAGTTCAAACGGTGGCCACACAAGGTCGGTTCTAAAAGTGAGTCGATGTCCATGGATAATATGTAGAAAATTAAATTTTCATCAATGAAATCAGCATGCCTGAAGCCTGGTCCAAGAAATAGTTTTGATCTCTATATCCAAGTCTGTCTTTCTAACGGGGGGGGGGGGGGTGGCGTCTGAGGTGGGTGAACTGGAGCTCATTGGCATTTAACACACACACATTTGCCTATTCAGGCTTGCAGCAGATCATGGATCCACATATTTGATATGGCAAGGATTTCACATCAGATGCTTGTCCTGACACAACCTTACCCACGTCCCTGGGCTTTGGACCGGCACAAGGTGTACACTGGTTTTGTGCGTCCCTCTGTGGCTAACCATCTTTCTTTTACTCATTGTATTTATGCTGAGCACCAAGCTGAAAGGCAGAAAGTCTTTTGTATGACTCGGCTGAGGCTTGAACCCACAATCTCCCAGCTGTGGGGCAAATGCTCTAACATTAGACCACCACTCCGGTGCTCATTACAATCCAAAACAAAATCCACAACAGCAGCTCATTGTGAGGAAGGCCTCTTAACTGGGTTTAAAATGGCACTGTAGAATTTAAACACTAAGGTGTTTTAACCCAAGCTGACCAAAGCATATCACTGACGTTTCATTAACCCCTCTGGGAAGTGTTTCAACATGTTACAAAAAGGGCATGCCATGGGCACTTTAAAGCTGGAGTAGGAAGAAATCTGAGAAACCAGAAAAGTTTAAAATGAAGCTCTCCCTCTTTTTCCGCATTCAAAGTGACACCAACACTGTAAAAAAGCTAAATTGTCAGTACTTCTATAGTAAATATAACTTGGCAGTCTGCACCCAGTCTGATTATAAGTGGGGCAAAGCTTACCAAGGGTGCTTTCACACCGACAGGCTTTAGTTTGTTTCAGTCAAACTCAAGTTCATTTTCTCTGTTAGTGCGGTTCGTTTTGTCTGGTGAGAACATGGTAATCGCACTCAGGGTGCATACCAAAGGAACTGTAGCAATACCTCCTGAAGGAGGTGGTCTCGAATCGAATCAACTGCCGAACTCTGGTGCAGTCCTGCAGGTGAGAAAAGGACCATACTAAAACAGGACCAGGGGCAAGCTGTAAAACATCTTATGCCACAGTACATACCTGATGGATCTTTGAAAATATCTGTGGCTGAGCATGTCATGGTTCGGGAGGATTAATGAACGTTAACATGTTATTTTCCATCTGTAGCTGCACTTCATTTTTAATCTGTACGATTTGCCGAAAGTGGTATATGCATGTATGTAATAAACAATAACCAGGGCGATGAAAACCCCCCGTAGATTATGCTACGTTTTGTATTATTTTCTCCCCAGAAATGCATAAATACACAGTAGTCATCCCACTTCCTGTATTTACCTTTCCTGTTCTCGTGGCAAAAAAATCTGACCAATAACAACAGAGAACGCTCTGATGTAAGTCTCGCAGGATTTAATGTGACGCAGTTTGGTCTGCTTGAATTTTTGCCTGTGTGAAAGGGAACCGCATCAAGGAGAAAATGATAGAAAGTAACAAACTTATCAACTGATTCGGACCAAATTAAATTAATTTAGGTGTGAAAGCACCCTGAGACCCCTATCTCGCTGGGCTGCGACTGTTGCCAACAAATTGTGAGCAGAATTTATGAGGGACTTTTCAAATTGCCTTGAAATGTTCGTGGGGGTTTCTCAATTTCCTCACATAAGTCACAGAGTTGTTATGGGTATCTGAAACCCATCTAAAATCCTTCCTGTTTTAGTTCCTGTAACTCAGAAAGTGTGCAAAACTTGAAACAACTTTGTGAGGGGTTACAACCTATGAAACTAAATTGTGACTGATTGGAGACAAAAAAAAAAAGAATCAGACATTTTGGGCAGAAAACTCACGCTGACACAACTGTGACCAACAGTTTCACCATGCCACTCAAGGGCCAGTGATGGGGAGGGGCTGGTGCCTCTGCCCCGAGGGTCCCTGCAGAGGAAGGGTAGTACCTCACTGGGCTGAGACAGCTTGCAACTAGTTGGAGATTATAAAAAAAAAGTGAAACAAATCAGAGAATTTGACAATCATAAATGCTGTAATAATGTTGCACAAGCTCCTAGTGAGTTTTTGGCCAGAGTTCTCCAGGTGTTTGCATACACGTCATGCAATTGTTGCAGGACATTCTTGCAACATGTGTAATCCTACATGTCACTGGTCTGGATTTTCGGAAAGGAATCCGCAACCTCTGAGGCACAGAAAAGGGGTGTGTAGCGTAGTTCTCGGCTAGGCATAGTTGAACAATGCGGGAGGAAATACTGGAATAATCATTATTAACCATGAGCAGATTGTTTTTAATAGTGCTAGTATATTTGCTCTACAAAAGGTGACTTTGTCATCGTCACCACCGACATGTCGAATTTGACCCCCTGTTTCGTGAGCTTCGGCTGGATGAGCCCCTGTTCCACTGCTCTCCACGCCTTGTTCCTTTGTATGATGTTTCTATATGACAGCAAGAACTGGTCATATAGTATCGAGTTGCCTGAAACAGCAGTTATTAATTTCTCCTTCAAGTCTTCACAACAACAGGTAACGTACAGATCTGCTTGTCTTTCCCTCCCCCCCTTCCCCTCTCATCTTCTCCTCCAGCTGGCTGGTTCACTGGATTGGTCGACGGGTTCAGCTGTGGGTGGTCTTCAGCTCTCAGCTGCTACCGGACAATACGGCATCCTTGGTCTCCATATCTTTAAAACAAACTGGCGAAAAGTGTTTCTAACATCATTTCGTATGAGAAATAGTAGGTTCAGTTAATGAATCCATTGTTATTTGACATCAAAAACCACTGGTTTAAAAGTTCGGGATGAGTGTGTTTCCTCCAGTTCATGACCGTATGGAAAAAATCTTTACCGAGGGAAATCTTTATACAAATGAGCTGTAGGGTACCCACGGGTGACTCGGCACAACTCAGTACGGTTTTCGACTGTGCCGCACCCAAATGGTTTCCACTGTGTTTCCTATACACAATGAATGGTAAGCGGAAAAGCGATGGAACCAGTGGACATGTATCTTAAGACCAAATTTATTTTTTTTTTGCACTCATGACAGTCCCGCAATAACTGCCCAACACTCGAGACGAGGTCGAGACTGGTTTGAGACACCTGCAATGATTTTGCAACTATTTTTGAGAGAAAGCCGTCACACAAATTTTTTTTTTTTTGAACACTGTGGAGAGAGGAATGACCAGGCCAAGCATTCAGAGCAGATGAACTTTATTCCCTCTCTCACATCTCTCAGAATCAGAAAACATTAACATTCTGTAGCAGGGGCTCTTTTATATTACCACACTCACATGCCCCTGCTGCCTGAGGTCCTGCATCACAATTCATTCTCACATCACAATCCCTTTTGTCCCCCAGTCCCTTAATCCCCATGCTCTTCTGTCAGAGGAAATTACTGCATCTCCCTTCCTTCCAGTATGAGGATGAATACCACAGCATGGGTCCCCCATAGCACGTTCAAAATTCCTGCGAGACGAGTGCAAGACCCTGCGACTCAAGAGAGGAAAATGAGAACCACAGAGAATGTTTGGAGACATTTTGGAAACTTCCTTGAAAATGCCGTTCTTCAACTAGTCTCAAGCTGTCCCAGCCCAGTGAACTACTACCCGAAGCAGAGCCGGTCCAAGGGCCTGCTGGGTCTGATGAGGAGGACTCAGAGGCTTCCTCAGCCTCCCAGCCTGTGCCAGCCAAGGAAAAGAAGGAAAAAAAGACAGTCGCAGATGATGTGGACAGGCAGTATCCCCAGGGGGATGGATACCAACACAGAAATGCGATTTCAAGTGAAAATTGTCACTAATTCTCATAGTTTCTCACAATTTTGTATCTCCAACTAGTCTTGACCTGTCACAACCCAGTGAGATTGGGGTGGGGGTGGGGGGGTTAACCATAGACTTTTATATGATAAAACCTGATTCCAAAAGATATCATGCTAATTTTGAGGCTTCAGATTGTGGATTGTCTTCCACAAAGCTGAAGGAATTTGTGGATTGTCACGCTTAAACTCCCCGTGGCCTTTCCCCTCGGTTTCACTCTGGTATCTGCATCTCTTCGGGAGTTGAACTTCCCTCCCGTGTTAATGCTGAAGATCAGACAAGAGTCAGCCATTATAAACATGATGATTCATGTTCATTAGAACTGATTAGACAACCACATCAGTCTGAGGTCAGGGCACCTATGGTACACAATGGACAGACCAGCCTTCCTGTCTCTGGATGGTTTATTACACACACACAGAGATCAGCTGTCCACTGTCCAGGCTGACGTAAATGAGAATGTTCTTAATTCCCTGCCTGGTTAAATAAAGGTAAAATTACAAACTATATGTGGGAACTCTGACAGATAGAATAGTCATATTATTAGATTTTTTTTTATTTTTTTTGATTTTGTATACTTTATTGATCCCCAGAGGGGAAATTGAGGGCATCCACCTGGATGGATGAAGCAGCCACGGTACGGCGCTATCCCTTTACCATTCACACACACATTCACACCTAGAGCCATTTTAGAGTCTCCAGTTAACCTAACCTGCATGTTTTTGGCCTGTGGGAGGAAACCGGAGAAATCCCGGAGTAAACCCACGCAGACATGGGGAGAACATGCAAACTCCACACAGATCACTGTTGGTCAGGGGCTGGGATCAAACCAGGGATCCCATGGCCAAGGGTGAATTGCTGTGCTGCCGCAGTGCTAACCACTGCACCGCCCATTAGATTATACAACATAACAAAAATAATTTTTTTTGTAAGTTGTCTGTGTTTTTTCAACTGATTTAAGACAATTTTGCACCGCTGAATCCAAAAATGACATCCGTTTCTCTCGATCAGGTCAGGTTTTTATGCTAAGTTGTAAGCAGTTGTACAGCAGTTGTACTGTAAATTAAATAGCAGACACTGATGAAGGTAAGTTCATGTAAATTGAATGTTACGTCATCATTGTTCAAAATTCAGAGAATTTCTTTTTTTCTCATTTATGTTTTTATTAGAAAAGGATGCCATTTTTACAAATATAGCATTCAGACATTTGCCTCATAGTCCTTCTCTTATTTGTTCTATAGGAACAAAAAAAATAAATAAAAAAATTAAACAAACTGAACTGGGGGCTTACAGTCATTCCTTCTTCTCATATGGAAGAATAAATAAACAAAATTTCAGTCTTAGTAAGGTGATTCAACAAGGATGTTTACATCTGGAGACATACAAAATCATTCCGAATAGGGGATATAAAATGAATCCACTTATTCCAAATTCCATAATCAATTTTCTTATTATTATCTTTCAAATTTTATTTCCAAATAAAATTTAAATTTTTTTCCTTTGAATTCTTAACAAATACATCAATTTTTCCATTTTGAAGATTTCCAAAATTATTCCAAACCAATCATTGAGAGTGGGTGGGGCTGGGTTTAACCATTTTCTAGTAATTGATTTCTTACTGGCTGCTAAGAGCGCCTGCAGCAATTTTATGTCCCTTCTTATGTCCAGAGTTGGAACAAGACCCATATATAAATTTAAAAAGTCATTTGCAATGTTTACCTTGAAGATATCATTTAAAGCTTTATGAATTCCAGACCAATATTGATGCAAAACCGGACATTCCCAGAATATATGAAAATGATTCACTTCAACAGAGCCACACCTTCTCCAACACTCATTATTTATGTTTCTATATTTACTTTGGTGAGGAGTCTTAAAAAATCTTATCACATTTTTCCAACAGTGTTCTCTCCATACCAATGAGTTTGTGGAGGACCATTGAAAGATACAAATTTTTTCCCAATTCTCATCAGAAATGCCCATTCCCACTTCATGTTCCCACTTATTCTTAATGTGTAGTGTATCATCGTTCCTTGCAATTAGCATCCCATTATATAAATTAGAAACTGCCTTTTTCATCGAAGTGTCATAAGCTGACTTTAAAATTTTAAAACAGTGTGACTCTGTTGAAGATAGGTTTAGAGATTTGCTATGCTTGTTAAAATAATCACATATTTGGAGGTACCTGAAGAAGTCTGCTTGCTCAAGACCAAATTTGGTTTGTAGAGACTGGAAATTCTGTAGTGTTCCTTTGCTTGTAAAGGTGAGGTACGTTGTTAGCCCTTTTTTTGTCCAAGTTTGAAATCTTTTATCACTTTTGTTGGGTTGAAAATCTGTGTCATAGGCACACCATCTGAAATTTCTTAGCATGTTTCCTATTTCACAGGTTTTCACTACTTTATGCCATACCTTAAGTGTGTGTTCAATCCAAGGGTTTAGGGTTTAGACCCTGTAATTGGTCAGCTAGTCTTTTATCTGAAATTGCAGCTTGTAAGGGGAATATAGGTGATATGTTGGATTCTATTGTCTTCCAATTGGCTTGGAAGTCTGGGTTACACCAATATAATAGAGGAATAACTTGAGAAGCATAATAATAGTATTTTAAACAAGGAAGCATTGCTCCACCCTTTTCTTTCCTTAATTGTAAAACAGTATAGTGTATTCTTGGTTTCTTCCCCTGCCATATAAAGCGTGAAATCCATTTGTCCCATTCCTTGAATTGATTGTCATTCACTTCAATAGGTAATGTTCTGAACAAATACAGCAATCCGGGAACTGTATTCATTTTCACTGCAATAATCCTTGAGTTTAAATTGAGAAAGGGTACAAGATTCCATCTATGTATGTCTGATTTTATTGCTAATGATAGTGGGTCATAATTTGCTTGAAATAGTCTAGAAATGTCTTTAGTGAGAATTATACCTAAATATTTTAGGGAGACAGCATCCCAGTCAAGATTATATTTTTCCTTAAGAGATTTTGAAACTTTATAATTCAGGGTCATCACCTGAGTTTTAGATATATTTAATTTGTATCCAGATAACTTCCCGAAGCTGTTTAATACCGACATCAACTTCATAAAAGATTCTTCAGGCTCCTCCAAAAAAACAAGTATATCATCTGCAAACATTGCAACTTTTTGTTCGTTCCCAGCTACTGTAATCCCCTTAATCTCCCCAGTCTGTCTTATCAATTGGCCAAGGGGCTCAATATAAAGGGCAAAAAGAAGGGGTGAAATTGGGCATCCCTGCCTCGTTCCTCGTTCCAGGAGGAAGGAGTCAGAAAGATCTCCGTTGATCTTTACACGAGCCCTTGGCTTATCATAAAGGGATTGTATTAATGTGATAAAATTTTCATTAAAACCGAATTTCACCAATACTTTATAGAGGAATAACCATCTGACTGAGTCGAACGCCTTTTCGGCATCTAATCCTACAATAATGGCCTTAGTCTTTTCCTTATTTATTTGTCCTATCACATGTAAGGAGCGTCTTATATTATCTAAGGTCTGTCTTTGCTGAATAAATCCACACTGGTCTAAATGTATCAAATCAGGTAGGAATCTTTCAAGTCTTCGAGCCACTATTGCTGTGAATAATTTATAATCCAAGTTGAGGACACTAATGGGGCGGCAGCTACTGCAATCCTGTCTGTCCTTACCCTCCTTGGGTATGACAGAAATGACTGCATCTTTCCAAGATGGAGGAATTTCACCATTTTGTATAATCCAGTTAAAGGTTTTTAATAGTATAGGGGACAATTCTTCTTTAAAACATTTATACCACTCTGTAGTGTAACTGTCGGAGCCTGGGGACTTCCCCACTTTTAATTTGGAAATGGCCAGATTTAGTTCTTTGGTTGTTATTGGTTGGACCTAATTTTTCATTTTGTGTATTTGTCATTGTTGGTAAGTTCAATGCTTTTAAAAAATCTTCTATTTGTATCTCGTTAGAAGTTTGAGGTTGGGAATACAAATCTTTATAAAACAACTCAAAACTTTCCTGTATTTTTTTCGAGTTTGTTTTCAACCCTCTTCGTTTGAGGGTGTTTTATTCTATAAATTGTGTTTTCTGCTCTCTGTTTGCGTAATTTATATGCTAGTAGTTTAGTAGATTTACTCCCAATTTCGTAGTATTTTTGCTTCAAAAAACAATTTTTTTCTGGGTGTCCTGTGTATAAATATTATCAGTTTCACTTTTAATGTTTATTTCCTCTTTTACTTTTGAATTACTCACATTACTGTCTAACCGTTGTAATCGTTTTTATTTTCCTTGGAGATCAGCTAATTTTTGCCCCTTTAATTTTTTTCAAGTGAGACGTCATTGAAATGGTCTTTCCTCTCATTACAGCTTTCAGAGCGTCCCACAAAATTATCTGTGACACTTCGTCTGTGTCGTTCAACTCAAGATAGTTCTTAATGTCATCCTTTAATTTTTGTCTTAATTTGGAATCATTTAATATATTTGAGTTGAACTTCCACAACACTTTTCTGACCTTCTTTTCTAAAATAACATACAATGAAATGGGGACTATGATCCAAGAGATCAGTTGTCTTAATTTTGCAATCTCTTACTCCGAAAGAATCATTATTGAACATAAAAAAATAGTCTATTCTTGAATAAACACTGTGTGGGCAAGAATAGTGTGTATTGTCTCTACTTTTAGGATGTAATTCTCTCCAAACCTCAATAATTCCCATTTCTTTCATCAATGAATTTCAATTCAATTCAACTTTATTAATATAGCGCCATTTCACAACAACAGTCATCTCATAGCACTATCAACTGTAGGGGGGACCCCCACAGTTGCAGAAAGACCCCAGCAATCAGGCGATCCCCTGTGAGCAAGCACTTGGCGATGGTGGAGAGGAAAAACTCCGTTTTAACAGGAAGAAACCTCCAGCAGAACCAGGCTCAGGGAGGGGCAGTCATCTGCTGTGACTGGCTGGGGGGTGAGGGGATAGAGAAGAAGAAAAGAACAGACATGTAGAGAGCAAACAGCACGATGGGGACTCAATCTATGGGAGAGAACAAACAAATGTTAATGACCAGCAAAAAAAAAATATTTCATAGAGAGTGAGGAAAGGAGTGAGGCCCAGTGCATTACTGGAGGTCCCCCGGCTGACTAAACCTATTAGCAGCATAACTAAGGGAGGGTTCAGAAACACATGATCCCTCCCTAATTGTAGGCTATATCAAAAAGGTAGGTTTTAGCCCTATTCTTAAAAACAGAGATCGAGTCTGACTCCCGAATCCAGATTGGCAGCTGATTCCACAGGAGAGAAGCTTGATAACTGAAGGCTCTGCCTCCCATTGTACTTTTGGAGATTCTAGGTATTACAAGTAATCCTGCATTTTGGGAGCGTAGTGCTCTGTTAGGATGATACGGTAGTATCAGATCTTTTAAATAAAAAGGAGCCTGATTGTTTAAAGCTTTGTAAGTAAGAAGAAGGATTTTAAACTTAATTCTAAACTCTATGGGAAGCCAATGAAGGGAGGCCAGAACCGGAGAGATATGATCTCTCTTTCTAGTACCTGTTAAAACTCTTGCTGCAGCATTTTGGATCAGCTGAAGACTTTTTAAAGATGTTTTAGGACAGCCTGATAATAAAGAATTACAATAATCTAATCTCGAGCTAACAAAAGCGTGGATCATCTTCTCAGCATCACTCTGAGACAAGATGCTCCTAATCTTGGCAATATTACGCAAATGATAGAAGGCAGTCTTAGAAACAAATTTAATATGTGAACTGAAGGACAAATCCTGATCAAAAATAACTCCAAGGTTCCTCACAGAGCTATTAAGAGAAAGAGTAACTGCATCCAAACTGAAAGTTTGATTTGGAAAGGAATTTCTAAGGTTTTTTGGACCAACAAGAATGACTTCAGTCTTATCTGAATTTAATAGCAGGAAATTACAAGTCATCCAAGCTTTGATTTCCTTAAGACAGGCTTCTAACTTGGCTAATTGATTAGTATCATCTGGCTTCATTGACAGGTATAATTGTGTGTCATCTGCATAACAATGAAAATGTATACAGTGCTTTCTAATAATGTTGCCTAACGGAAGCATATATAAACTAAAAAGAGTAGGGCCTAGCACAGATCCCTGTGGAACTCCATGACTAAGCTTTGAGCTGAAAGAAAACTCATCATTTACATGAACAAACTGGAACCTATCAGATAAATAAGATCTAAACCACTGCAACGAAGTTCCATTAAGTCCAACATAGTGTTCTAATCTATCAAGTAGAATATTATGATCAATAGTATCAAAAGCTGCACTAAGATCTAAAAGGACAAGTACAGAAACTAGTCCATTATCAGATGCAATGAGGAGGTCGTTAGTGACCTTCGCTAAGGCTGTTTCAGTACTATGATGGATTCTAAACCCAGATTGAAACTCTTCAAGTAAACCATTTCCCTGCAGGTGGTCAAATAATTGCGTAGCAACAACTCTTTCTAAGATTTTTGAAATGAAAGGGAGATTAGAGATTGGTCTATAGTTAGCTAAAGCTCCTGGATCTAGCGTTGGCTTTTCAAGTAAGGGTTTAATTACAGCCGTTTTAAAAGCCTGCGGTACATGGCCTAAAGTTAATGAAGAATTGATTATATGAAGAATAAAGCTACCAATAAGTGGGAAGACTTCTTTAAATAACCTGGTAGGAATAGGGTCTAAAAGACAAGTTGAAGGTTTGGATGAGGAAACTATTTTGTCTAACTCACAAAGGTCGATTGGAGTAAACTCATCAAGACAGACATCAATAGAAGGAGTTGTAATAGTTACAGTATTTAAGTTAACTGTGGGAAGAATCTGATTGATTTTATCTCTGATGGATGAAATTTTATTATTGAAAAAGTTCATAAAGTCCTGACTAGTAAGCTCTAAGGGGATGCTAGGATTGACAGAGTCCTGACTCTTTGTCAACCTGGCTACAGTACTGAAAAGAAACCTGGGATTATTCTTGTTCCCTTCTATTAATGCAGAGTAATAACTCGTTCTAGCTTTTCTAAGAGATTTTTTATAAATGAAAAGATGATTTCTCCAAGCTAAATAGATTTCATCTAAATTAGTAGAGCGCCATTTTCTTTCTAATTGACGAGTCTTCTGTTTTAAGCTACGAGTTTCTGTGTTGAACCAAGGAGTTAAAAATCTCTGATTAGACTTTTTCTTTTTTTAAGGGGGCCACCAAGTCTAGAGCCTGATGCAGAGAAGCTGAAACACTATCCACCATGTTATCAATTAGAGAAGGAGCAAGGTGTCTATAGCTTATTTCCGTTGTGTTGACACATGGCATAGAGGAAACAATCTGCATAAATTTGGAAACGGCATCATCTGAGAGGCATCTACTGTGATAATATTTTTCTTTAGGAGCCAAATAGTCAGAAATAGTAAAATCAAAGGTTAACAGACAATGGTCTGACAGTACAGGGTTATGAGGAGACACTACAAGATTTTCTATTTCTATGCCATATGTCAGAACAAGGTCCAATGTATGGTGGAGGTAATGAGTAGAATTTCCTACTTTCTGAGAAAACCCAATCGAGTCTAATATTGAATTAAAAGCCACATTAAGGCAGTCACTATCTACATCCACATGTATATTAAAGTCCCCTACTATAATTATTCTATTGAGGCGGCATGCAAAAATAAGCAGCAGTGCTGTGGTTTTAAGCAGGTTTTATTAATCATACCGCCGTCACGGGAACTCGGCTCCAGCCATAGCGTGAGCAGGCTGAAGCCGAATTCCTCAGGCTCTCAGTGAAGAGGGGACACAAAATCTGTGTCCTGCAGCAGGGTTGAAGTCAGATTGAGAGAGGAAGAGAGAGATTGCGTTACAGAGTTGCACCTTAAATACTTGATCATAACAATACATCAAAAAGACATACCCCACAGTCTAGAATGATCAAAGGGACAACAGAACAGGCAGGAGGTATTTGCATTTGTAAGCCATACATCACAATGGGCAGATTAGCTAGACCTCGCTCTAAGTGCAAGACAAAGAGGCTAACAAGCACATCTACATATTGATCTGAGTCTCTAGGTCACAGTAAGGACAGGATGCATGAGTACAAAGGATGAAAGGCATCGATTAACATCACATAGGTGAGACAGAAGAAACTCGTCTACCTGTAGACATTAATACACCAAAGCACATCTAAGATGCTCAGAAAAAGCATAGTAAGGACAAGCCATATGCACACTATACAGAATGGCGCATTACATCACAACACATGCATGTTTGCATCACAAATACATGAATGGCACATTGCTTCTCAGTAATGCAGCAGAAAAACAGAGAAAAGAGGGCTGAGTGTCCTTAGTCTGTTGTGGGGTTAAAACGAACCGCCACACTATCAGATTTCAGCACTAAATCAGCTAAGAAATCAGTAAATTCGGATAAAAATTCTGAATAGGTTGATGGGGGACGATAAACTATGGCAAATAAAATTGGGTTTAACCTGAAATTGCTAAAGTGCCCAACACTGAGGACCAGGCCCTCAAAGGAATTAAGAATCAGAAGAATCAGAAAAAGATTTATTGCCAAGTACATTAACAGATCACTGATAACATACGAGAGAATTTGACTTGACACAGTAATGAACCTGCATTTCCGTGCCGCGGCGCATCTGCAACGCGCCTATCAGCAGGAGGGTACAGGTCGCATTAAGATGATACAATAGGAAGGAGCAAAAAAATCATTGATTCAAAATACTGGTTACATACTTAATCAATATTAAGAGTTCAAGGAAAAAAAAAGCTCATGCACATATATTCGCTACACACAGAATTCACAGGACACAAGAGAGCAGTGTTATCTTTATTCAGTTCATGGATCAATGTGTGTGCGGTGTTGAGCAGTGTTGATGATAATAAGAGAGACCCAAGGACCCTTGGCAGAAGATGTTTTGTCTGTCTGGCGCCAGTCTTATCTGGCGCTGCAGCTGGCTGTCCAAGGCCTTGTGCTCATGATTATAACATGATTATGATTATAACATGTTATAATCATGTTAAAAATAATGTTATAATGTTAAAAATAATGTTAAAAACATGTTATAACATGATTATAACATGTTTTTTGCTTTACATTAACTAGTAATTTGGAATGGTAAATTGTTGCTACTCCTCCTCCATGACCAGAACTTCTGGGATTTTGACAGTTTAAATAACCAGAGGGAGTTGATTCATTTAAACCAACATAATCCTCTTGTCCTAACCAAGTCTCTGTAAGGGAAATTAAATCAATCTGATGATCAATTAACAGATCATGGACTAACAGAGACTTGGGAGTTAGAGACCTAATATTTAATAAACCACATTTAATTTTTAAATTATGAGGAGGAACAGAGGCCAAATTATTCAATTTAGAGGCTTTATGTTTAATTTGAGTTTTACCAATATTTTGCTTTATCACTTTGGGATGCTTATACATTATATTTTTATTTACTTTGGAGGGAGCAGACAATGATTCTCTGATGGGGAAGACAGGGGCTAAGCTGAGGGGTGGCGGATGAAGAGGAGCTGCAGAGAGGCGTGTAAGACTGCGACTCTGCTTCCTGGTCCCAACTCTGAGTAGTCACGGTTTTGGAAATTTGGATAAAAAAGATGCCAGATTATTAGATAAATGAGAAGCACCATCCAAAGTGGGATGAATGCTGTCTCGTCTCATAAGACCAGGTTTTCCCCAAAAAGAGCTCCAATTGTCAATGTAGCCCACGTCATTTTTAGGACACCACACAGACAGCCAGCGGTTCAAGGATGACGAGCGGCTAAACATGTCATCACTGATCAGATTGGGGAGGGGCCCAGAGAATACTACAGTGGCAGACATCGTTTTTGCAAACTCACACACCGATTCTATATTAAGTTTCGTGACTTCCGACTGCCGGAGACGGATGTCATTAATGCCGGCGTGAATAACAATTGTGGAGTATTTACAGTTACTTTTAGCCAGCATTTTCAGATTTGACTCGATGTCGCCTGCTCTGGCCCCAGGAATACATTTGACTATGGCCGCTGGAGTCTCTAGGTTCACGTTTCTGACTACAGAGTCACCAATGATCAGAGTTTTTTCCTCAGCGGGTGTGTCGCTGAGTGGGGAAAAACGATTAGAAACGTGAACAGGTTGGTGGTGAACCGGTGCTTTGCGACTAGGCTTCCTTCTCACCGTCACCCACCCAGTCTCCTCGCTGCTGAGGAGAGCCGGGGAACCGCTGACAGTGGGACCTAAGCTAGCTAGCCCCGCTGCAGCTAAGGGGCGTCCGTCAAGATTAACTGGCGCAGACGGTGTTTCAATGCAGCGGAGCCGGGATTCCAAATCAGACAACCTCGCCTCGAGCGCCTCAAAAAGACAACATTTATTACATTTACTGTTATCGCTAAAAGAGGCAGAGGTGTAGCTAAACATCTGACAGAGAGAGCACACCAGAGGAGGAGAGGAAAGAGAGGTAGTAGCCATAGCTAGTGGCTGGAGAGCAAACCACACAGGCAGACAGCAAAACAGGAAGTGACGATCCACTAGCGTGTTGACTGAAAAAGTTACCTTTTTAATTAGTGCATTTTCTGCATTGGTTGTACTTGATACATCTAATTTTGGATTTAATCTAATATTGAAGTCTCCTCCACAGATTACCACTCCCTGAGAATTCATCATTAACTCAAATATGTGTCTATAGAAAGTCCAATCACTTCCAGGTGGAATATAAACATTTATAAGCGTTATTTCATGTCCATCTATTTTTACCAGTAATTTTGATAAATCTTCCCTCCTCATCTTGTACTTCTGATATATGATCATAATTTAGTAAATTTGAAATAAGTATAGCAACCCCTCGTCGGTGCCCAGCTTTATAAGAAGAGGAGAAAACAAATGTAAAGCCCTGCCTTTTTAATTTTGCATGTTCAGATTGACTCAAATGGGTTTCTTGAAGGAAGGCAATCTGTGCCTTTTCTCATTTTAGTTTTGTCAAAATCTTACTCCTCTTTAAGGATTCAGAACTCCATTTACTTTGAAAGAAACAATTTCAACCGGTTCTCCTTGCATTCAAATATTTACATTTAACCTCAGTTCCCTGTAAGCACTCCCTTGGAAAAAGAATAACATAATGAATAACAAAAACAAACTTTATGAACATTGAACAAATTCCAAAACTAACTTCCAACCCTAAGGTCGATTTACTGACCCGTTGCTGGTTTGAGGGATAACCTCTACACCTCCAGTGTGTCAGAGGGCCCTCCACTATGACGTCAGCCATATAAACAGTTCAGTGTCCCCTCGTTGTCCCTTCCTCCGACCAAAATTTTCGTAGTTCTTATACATCTTTCTCATTTATTTCTTATCTTTAATCAAAAAAGACCAAATCAACCTGTATCCTCCGTTGCTGTGCGTCTAAATGCTTGCAGCTTTTGCTTGAAGCTCTGCGTGTTCCCGGCCGCGGTGCTCCGTTTGGTCTGTGCTGGCTGCCAGGCTCCTCGCTGAATCCTCTCCCACAATGTTGCTGGCTGCTCAATCACTTTCACCGGCAGGCCACAGCTGACCATGTCCGCTGTCGCCTCTTCCGCTGTGTCATACGTTCTCTGCCCTTCTTCATAGTGAACTCTTAGGCGAGCTGGATAGAGAGTCTGAAATCGTATTTTGTTTTCTTTCAGGACTCGTCGCGCCTCGGCATATGCTTTCCGTCTGTGTAAAATTACTGGAGCATAATCATGATCCAAGTTTATCTTATGGTCATCCAGAGTAAAGCCTTTCTTCTGCCATGCCAAACGGATTACTTCTTCTTTCGTTCTAAAGCTCTGGAATTTGACGAGGATAGATCTCGGCTTGGCTCCAGGTGGGGGCTGAGGGGTGAGTGCTCGGTGCGCCCTCTCTGTGTTCAGGTTTACAGTATCAGAGACGCCGAGGTTATCTCTAAGCACTTTCTCTATACAGTAAATGTAATCATTGTCTTTTGGTTCATTTCTTTTTGTTCGTAAATTCCATAAATCCTGATGTTTTCTCTTCTCGACCTGCATTCCTGATTCGTTAATTTCTCCTGAAGTTGTTCTTGCAATTTTAACATTCCTGCAACCGCTCCTTCTATGCCTTGTAGCCTTTCCTCATTCCCCACAATTCTTTTCTCTGCTTCATCCAGTCTTGAGTTTGTCTTGGCAAATTCTCTCATGATCTCTTGTCTGTATTCACGCAGTTCTTTGAGTATTGTACTGTTAGTCACCTCTCCTTCATCCTCATTTGCGTCGCTCTCTCCCTGGTTAGCAGCGGTAGGGTTAGCATTAGCTTCTTGATCTTGCGACACATCCGTTTCTGTGGATGTCGCTACAGTGGATGATTTATTTCTCCCTTTCGGAGGCATCTCCTCTCCTTTGTAGGCGTCTGGACTAGTTTTGTCAGTTTTAATTTGACTTTTTCAAAGTAATTTCTTGTTTTTGGTCGGGAGACCACACTCTATGCTGCCATCCCTTGGTGACCCGGAAGCGGAACCCCAATTCAGAGAATTTCAAGAAATAAAAAAGAATTTTGCATCATATAAAGCGAAAATACCCGTACATGTAAACAAAAACGTAAAAAACATTTGGCCATAGTTCAAAAAGTTGACCTGATTGAGCAAAACCAATGTGATTTTTGGATTCAGCACATCAAAATTGTCCTAAATCAGCTAAAAAAAACTTAGACAATAAATTTGGTGTTGACCAGTGTTATATTTACAGTATGTCATAGCAAAAGTTCTCATTTCATTTCCTTTGGTCACATATTTATTTCCTATGGATTTGTACTGTGAGACAGGAGAACAGTCTAACTGTAAAAACTGTGTCATGGACTTGGACGCGTCTAAAAGCCAAAGGATTTACAAAAGCTAGAGAAGGGTATATAATCTTACTGCGGTGCGTTTTCCGAGATGCCACAGAGTTATGAAGGTGCCCATAAATCATCATTACATGGTAATATCTCAACTCTGACCCCGGTTCTGTCTGTGCAGTGGGTGCTGACTGAAACGGGGCCTGTGTAACAGTAGATGGAAAATGCGGACCACACAGGAAACGATTAAGGACAAGGAGCCACAGACACAGCATGCCTTAGGATCCTTCATATCTCATCCAGCTCTAAATAAAATGTCCTTGTCTTTTTGTATGTGATTATAATTAATGTTGTGTGGTAGTGTATTTACAGACGTGTGTGAATGTTTTTGTGACTACAGCGCTCCTGTTCTTTTATATATGCGGTATATTTTTTTCTTATTTTATGGGAAACATTGGAATCTTGGCAATCATCGGCGTGTAACATACTTTCCATCTCAGCATTGTTTTAGACTAAACAAAACCCAGTGGCAAACGCAACCCCCGATGGAGCCCTACCCCTGTAGATGAACGTCTAACTACTACTAACTACTAACTAACCTGCACTTATATAGCGCTTTTCTAGTCACAAAGACCACTCAAAGCGCTTTCATTAATACTAACCCTCTATTCTAAGGGCCTATAGGAAACAGATATCTAGGGACAATTTAGAACAGCCAATTAACCTAACATGCATGTCTTTGGCATGTGGGAGGAAACCGGAGAAATCCCGGAGTAAACCCACGCAACACGGGGAGAACATGCAAACTCCACACAGATCACTGTTGGTCGGGGGCTGGGATCGAACCCACGATCCCACGATCCCCACAATCCCCCGGCCAAGGGTAAACTGTGCTGCCGCAGTGCTAACCACTGCGCCACCGTGCAGCCCAACGTCTCATGCCATGGTGCATTTTTGGAATACAAATTCTCCAGATACCAGTCTAACCTGTACAGATTAACATCAGGTGAAGCTCTACGACTGCCCCTTTGTCCCCTGAAGTGCCTTTTTGGAAAGTTTTTTTAAAGGTATTATAGATTTTGATTTCCTGATCAAATGCGGTTGTGTTTGCATCTCTCCTTCAGGCAGATTCAGGTTAGTGTTTTAGTTGTTATCACCACGTGTCTGCATCTCCATGTAAACAAGGAAGTAAGGACATGAGAGAGTCATACAGGGATGCGTTTGATTGGTTAACTGAAGAAGTATGCATTTCAGTGCTCCTTGGGGACAAATTTTGATTGGAGAAATTTTTGGAAAATGACAACAGTTGGCCAAAAGTGTGGGAAAGTTGCAACGATTGGACAAAGTTACAAGGTGGCACAGAATTAGCGGGGATTGGTGCAATTGCAACATCATGAAATCATAGAGGGACTGATAAAAGTATTTTTGTGAGGAAGTCGGGAGTGATTTCAGGCATTTTTTGAGCAGTGTTTTCTGGGGAGCCACTTTTAAACAGCTCAATCTCAACTATTTATAATAATAATGGAGAATAACAATGGATAAATGAGATTTATATGGCACTTTACGTGTCAAGATTCAAAGGCTTTATTATCATGTGCACCGTTAAGAAATGCAACATTTCCTGAGCAATGAAATTCTTACTCTGCTCTCCGAACGAATGCAAAAGTAATAGGTACACAACAGTACTAATGAGGTAATAACACAGAACCAAACTGTTAAGGTCAGGAATAGGAGCCAAGGACAAGACTGGTTGTTGAACTGAACACAGGTTTATTGTGTATACCTTCCTCACACAACAAGCGCATCCACCAGGCAGAGGGGGCCAAGAGACCGCCCCTCATTTTCCCTGCTGTCTTATACCCTGGGTGGTGGCAGAACCGGAAAGGTGCAGCCACCACCCATGTCACATTCCAAAAGGTCCCACAATCCATCACTACATTCCCCCCCTTCAGAAAGGTTCAAAACACATACAGACAATCGAGACCCTCCCCAATTTGGAACCCGAATCATGCACTAAGAAAACTAAACAGAAATACTTAAAAGGGGTCTAACACAAAACAACTAAAAACTAGGGGAGAACAGGTGGACTGCTGTCCCACCCCCACATGGCAAGTCGGATTATTCTGCCGTCTATACTAAAAAAAAAACCCAAAAAACAGTCCAACTAAAGGAAATAACTATTTTGAAGGGTTGCAAGACCAGATAGGAGCTCTTATTTTGAGTTTGCTCGCTAAGTGAGCATGATTTTACACATTCATCTCTGCTCACAGGTGGCCAAATGTACCGATACAATGAATATACTCAGTATATCGCCCAGCCCTACTGCCCATCTGCACCAATGGCTTCTCCGACCACTACCGAACATTTATACACATTCATGCTCAGTGTCATGGACACTGCAGGCAAGGTGGGTAAAATGTCTTGCCCAGGGACACAACAGCAGGATAGCTGGGGAGAGCGGGATTCGAACTGCCAACCCTTCGGTTATTGGATGACCTGTTCTACCTCCTGAGCCACTGCAGAACTATTTGATTGAACAAAGTTGCAACAAGGTTCAGTAGAAATTGGTTGACTTTGTGTGCTTTGGTGCAATTGCAACATCGCAAAATCCTGGAGGGAATAAAGGTAAAGGTTCTCTGAACACATTTATAAACTGCTGTCCTTTAATTCTGAGACTGAATGCCTGCTTGATCTTGCTGTTCTCATCTAGTTTCTGTTGCTTGTGTTAGCAATGAAACCAATCTTGGTTTCTTTTCCTGAGGCCCAAGCATGGAGATGCCATAGATATTCCTACCTCTTGTATCAGACTGATGTGGGCTGCTTTTTCAGCTCCATGTTCACCCTGATTACCTTTGATTAAATCATAAGACAACCTTGTGAGTGGGATTTCTTTATTTAATCTCTACCCATGTACAAATTCATATTTTTAAACAACAATCCCTTCTGGACAAGGAGGTCCAATTGACCTATGTCTGGGCTAGGTGAGAACTGACTGTTTGGCTACTGGTTTACTGTTGGGTGTTAAAAATGAAAGTGAGTCATTCTGAGAAAAGGACTTTATAGACAGGTTCCTGAGTGATGTCATTCTTTGGGCGTGCAATGGCCTGCATACAAACAGCTGACAAAAACAATGATCAGTCTATAACGTCATACAGTGTGTCTCATATACAGTAGAAAGTGAACACTGGAAAGTACACAATTAGGTTAATTATTGTATTGAATCTCACAAAAACAAACGTGCGAAATGCCCGGATCGTGGAACCAGTAGGGCCAGTAGGGTCCAGGTCCAATTTACTTTTGAGCAATAAAGATAAAAGAAAAATGCACACACTATAGTAGGCTCTTTTCTGGTGCAGCCTCATAGAGCCAGTATAGAGAACATCTATGTGATATTTAAACATTTATGGGTTAATCGTGCTATATGACTGATAAAAACTGAATCATGAACTTCACCTCCTACCTAAGCATTTGGTAAGAGCTTTGAGGGAATTATCAGCATTTGCAACTTTTTTCCTTTAAAGTTTGTCACTTGCTAGAGGAAACAGCCTGTGGAGAGGAAATGAGAGCCGTGAGTGGAGGAATGGAGTAAGGGAAAATGGACTGGCCAAATTACCACTTTCGTGAGCCTCCAAGGGAGAACCAGCAGTGCCCCAGCGGGGAATAGACGAATGAGCTGGTGGTGCCTGACCGGGTGGAGGTTGAACGCCGTTGGTGGATGATGGTGTGGCAGGAGAGCGTGCACAGCCCCAGAGACACACCCGCACGATGGCAGCAACCTGAGGAGAGAAAGCAAACAGGTTAATAATTTCTTCACTTTTCTTCCCTCTTCTTCTGAGAAGCCACAGGTGTGTTCTCTCACTCAGGTGTGTTGATGACCTGAGGAGAGATGAACGGGAAGGAGGGGGCGCACTCTTGCCGCCCATGACAGGGCTCTGCCTTCTAGGAGCGCCTCCTGGCAGTACACAGGACTTTTTGGGATGGGCACGGTGGTAGGCCCAGAGCATCTCCTTATCCAGGATCCGGGACGTGGGAACCCAGGAACACTCCTGCGGGCCGTAGCCCTCCCAATCGACCAGGTATTGCAGGCTCCGGCCTTGACAGCAAACATCCAGAATCCGACGAGCCGTGTGGGCGGGGTGGCCGTCGATTATCCGGGGAGGAGGAGGTGGCTTGGGGGGGGGGGCAGAGGGGACTGACTGAGAGGGGTTTGATGTGGGATATGTGGAAGGTCAGGTTCACCTGTAAGGTCGGTGGGAGCTTGACCTGGACTGAGGCGTCGTTGATCACTCTGGAGATCACGAAGGGCCCTAGGAAGCGAGGAGACGGTTTCTTCGATTTAGTCTTCAGAGGGACCTGACTGGCCACCAACCAGACCTGCTGCCCCACGGCGTACTTGGGGGAAGGCACCTGTCCTCTGTCAGCCATGGCCCGGTTGCGCTCAACATAGTGGGCGAGGGTGCCATGCGTGGACCTCCAGAGGCGCCAGCAACAGCAAGCATGAGCCCCCACGGAGGGAACCGCAACCTCCCTCTTGGCCATAGGTAGCAGCGGAGGCGTGTATCCCATTGACGCCTCAAACGGGTTGAGACCGGTTGCCGTGGAGACAGCAGAGTTCATTGAATACTCCACCCAGGTCAGGTGTGTGCTCAAGGATGTAGGGTGCTACACGATGCTACACATCGCAGAGTGGCCTCCAGGGACTGGTTGACGCGTTCTGCCTGCCTGTTGCTCTAGGGGTGATTCCCAGAGGAGAGGCTCACAATCGTCCCCAGGGTCCAGCAGAAGGCCCTCCAGACCTGGAACATGAAATGAGGCCCCCGGTCAGATACGATATCCAAAGGGATCCCATGGAGGCAGATCACATGGTCAGTGAAGAGGGTGGCCGTCTCCAAGGCCGAGGGGAGTTTAGGGAGAGCCACCAGGTGTACAGCCGTAGAGAAGTGGTCCACGATGGTTAGGATGACCATCTTTCCGTGAGGTGGGGGGGGGGGAGTCCAGTCTCAAAATCCAGAGCAATGTGGGACCTCGGGCAACCAGGGATGGGCAGAGGATGGAGAAGTCCGGCCGGGGGAGAGGAGTCCAACTTGCCCCGGACACAGGTCTGGCAGGCCCGCACATACTCCCGCACGTCCCGCCGCAGCGTGGGCCACCAGAACACGTGCCGAATAAGATCCATGGTGCAGGTGATCCCAGGGTGACAGGCGAAGCAACTGGTGTGACCCCACTGGATGACATCACTGCGGAGGGCAGTGGGGACGTACAGGCGGTTCCGGGGTCACCCTGCTGGTACAGGCTCCCGAGACTGGGCTTGCCAGACCCTTCGCTCGATGTCCCACGTAACGGCTCCGAGGACGCATGAAGAGGGAAGAATGGGTTGGGGGTGGGAAGGGGGTGCTACTGCCTCAGAATCAAACTGGCGCGATAGCATGTCTGGTTTGGTATTCCGAGAGGCAGGCCGGTAGGTGATGGTGAAGTTGCACCGCTGAAAAAACAGGGCCCAATGAGCCTTCCTGGCATTGAGTCGGCGGGCCGACTGCAAATACTCTAGGTTTTTGTGGTCGGTCCACACGACAGTGGGGTGGATAGCCCCTCTAACCAATGCCTCCACTCCTCCAACGCCAACTGAATGGCAAGCAGCTCTCTGTCCCCTACGTCGTAATTCCTCTCCACCGGCGTGAGCCGACGAGAGAAAAATGCGCATGGGTGGAGCTTCTGGTCGGAGTGTGTGCACTGTGAAAGGACAGCGCCTACCCCCGAATCAGACGCATCCACCTCGAGGACGAACTGGAGCTGCATGTCGTCCTGAGCCAAGATTGGTGTATTCGTGAACAGGCCCTTCAATTTGGAAAAGGCCTGTTCAGCTGCCTCGGTCCACCGAAAGGGAACCTTAACAGAGGTCAGCTGTGTCAAGGGCAGTGCCACCCCACTATAGTTCCGAATGAACCAGCGATAAAAGTTTGCAAACCCAAGGAAGCGTTGAAGCTCCCTACGGGAGTGGGGAGTTGACCAATCAAGCACTGCCCTCACCTTGGCTGGATCGGCAATCAGTCTCCCTTCAGCCACTATGAAGCCCAAGAAGGTGATAGATGTTGTGGAGAACTCACTTCTTGGCCTTAACGTAGAGCTGGTTCTCCAAGAGCCGTTGGAGGACAGCTCTTACATGGACCTCATGTTCCTCTGGTGAGCGGGAGAAAATCAAAATACAGTGATCTCTCACTACTTCGCGCTTCACCTTTCGCGCCCTCAGTGCATCACGGATTTTTCAAAAATATTCATCAAAAATTCAAAATTGAGAAATAATGGGCGGGCGCTAGCAGAAGGCAGGGAGACTACATTAGACCATCAGGTATCAACACGGAGAGCCGCACAACTCAAAAAAACCCACCTCTCTGTTCGCTGTTCTCGTTTTGGCTCGGCTCGGAAATCTCGCAAGCTGATTGGTCGAGACGTTTCACCCCGCAAGCTGATTGGCCGAGACGTTTCACCCACCTCCTCTCCCTGCCGAGTGCCCATGAAGGGAAGAAAGACCGCATTCATTGCTCTTTATCGCTCGTGTTACGTAGTCTCGCAGCGTGGAACTTTTTGCTGTTCTCTTGTGCCATTTTGTGCGAAATAGTCTTCCCGTCGAGCCACTACGCCGCCTCCTGCAGCTTCTCCAGCTCTATCGGAAGCTGCCCTTGATGATCCTGCGCTTCTAGCACCTGACGATGAGGCGTCACCTGAGGCGCAGTAAAGCTCTCATTAACCTGTGCAGTAAATCATCTTCATCTTGAGTTACGTATCTTGTTATAAGAATAAAAGAGTTCTAAAAACATATTTATGTACACTTTATTTACATCTACGTATGTATGTACACGTACACACACACACACATGTATCATATGAGAGAGAGAGAGAGTGAGAGAATGAACGTACGTATTATTTATGGATGACGTCATTAGGGGTGACGCTACTTCGCGGTTTTTCACTTTTCGCGGTCGGTTCTGGAACCCATTAACCGCGATAAGTGAGGGATCACTGTATCATCCAAATAGTTGAACACAAATTGATATAGCATATCGCAGAGGGCATCGTTAATTAACCGTTGAAAGACAGCGGAGGCGTTGGTGAGCCCAAACGGCATTACCAAGTATTCAAACTGCCCCTGGTGGGTCTTAAACACTGTCTTCCACTCGTCCCCCTCACGAATGCGGATTAGATGGTATGCATTGCACAGGTCTAATTTGGTGAACACCCGTGAGCACTGAAGGAGTTCAGATGTGGAGTTAATCAAGGGCAGGGGATATTTGCCCTTTACTGTAAGAGCATTGAGCTCCCGGTTGTCAATACATGGGTGCAGTGAGCCATCCTTCTTACCCACAAAGAAGAATCTGAGAGGAGCCGAAGATGGTCGAATAAGGCCAGCGTTCAGTGATTCCTTAATGTATCTCTCCATCGCCTCCCTCTCCGGACCAGAAATATTATAGAGCCAGCTGGACGGCATCTTTGCCCCCGGGATGAGGTCCACAGCACAGCCGTAAGAGCGATGAGGCGGGAGCGACAGCACTCTCGACTTGCTGAAGACCTCTCCCAAATCGTGATAAGCCCGGGGAACCAGGCTGAGGTCCGGCGGCTCAACCAGAGAAAGAGAAATGGGGAGAGATGGGGAACATTCAGCTGAACAGAGACAGTTAGCCAAACAGAATGGGCTCCAGGAAGAGATGGAATTCTGGCCCCAATTTACAATGGGGTTATGCTTCCAGAGCCACGGATAACCTAGAATCATTGGGGAAGATGAAATTGGGAGAACTAGGAACATGAGTCCCGGATAAAAGGATGGCGATCTGCACCATGCGCTCGGTGACTACTGCAACCTCACGGCCAGATGTGGTGGTAATTCTTTGGTGTTGGGGCAATTTGAGTGTGGGAATACCCATGTCCTGATTGAACCGGACCGACACGAAATTTCCCTCTGCCCCTGAATCCATTAGTGCCATCATCCTCCTCTCGACCCCCGGGAATTGTACGAGGGCTGAAATGGAGAAATTACTGGGGGGAGTTAACTTGGTCCCGCCCGCCAGACCCCCGACAGGCTGCGTCTTTTTGGCTGCTGGGGGCACATGTCACAACTGTGCTTCACTGAACCACAGTACATGCACGCGCCAGTCCTTCTCCTTTGCCGGCGGTCATCGTCGGTCAGATAATACCGACTGAGCTCCATCGGCTCGGGAGGGGGACCAGCCCCACCAGTGTCAGTCACCGCAGCGGGCACCCGCTTGGCAGACGGGCGAGAGGAGGACTGTCGCTCCTTCGTGCGCTCACGGTAGCAGTTATCTAGCCCCACAGCTTGAGCGATAAGACCAGTGAGTGTCGGGAACCGCATAAACGGCCAAGTTGTCACGGAGGTGGGCGTTTAACCCGTGGAGGAGCGCGCTGTGTAGCGAAACTTCGTTCCACCCCGAGTCCACCACTTCAACCCCAAACTCCACCGAGTACTCAGCCACAGACCGAGCGCCCTGGTGGAGAGTCATAAGGCGGCTCATGATGTTTCCCTGACTCTCGGTATGGTCAAAGGCGCAGGAAAAAGCGACCACAAATTGCTCAAACATGTAACCCCGTCCTTCCGGACTGTTTGCTGTGGCCTGAGCTCAACTAAGGGCTCAATCCTGTGGCAGTAAAGTGAAAAATTTAATTTTCGCAACATCCCCCGAGTACCCCCCCCCCCCCCCCGACCTGCTCCAAATACATCTGTACCTGATGGAGAAACTCCTTACACTTCCCCACCTCCCCCGCGAGGTGGTACAGCGCACCGGAGGTTGAACAACGGGAAGAGGAGGAGCCGGCGGAGCCGCGTTGGTCAAATGTTGCGTGACAGTATCCAATTGCTGCATCATAGTCCACAGCTGCTGGGCCATCACGGCAATTTGATGTTCGGTCACTTCCAAGTGATCCAGAGCTGAATGTCCTGCTGCTGCACCTGCTGAGCCAAGGTCATGGCTGGCTCGTTCTGACATGATTGTTGTTAGCAATCAGCTCACGTGCACGATGCAGCAACAAGAATGGACAATCAAACAATGACACACATTTGAGAATTTTATTTAATATCAAAAACACCACACAGCTACAGAAATAGTCACTCGTCAGAGGAAACAGCCTGTGGCGAGAAGACGAGAGCCGTGAGTGGAGGAATGGAGTAAGGCAAAATGGGCTGGCCAAATTACCACTTGCGTGAGCCTCCAAGGGAGAACCGGCAGGGCCCCAGCAGGGAATGGACGAACCAGCAGGGTGAGGGGAATGAGCTGGTGGTGCCTGACCGGGTGGAGGTTGAATGCCGTTGGTGGATGATGGTGTGGCAGGAGAGCGCATGCAGCCCCAGAGACACGCCTGCATGATGGCAGCAACCTGAGGAGAGAAAGCACAGAGGTTAATAATTTCTTCACCTGTGTGAATCAAATACTTGCTTGTCTTGTAAGGCAGTATACCCAGACGAGCCAGCGTTGAATCACTGAAGGATGCTTCCTCATGAACGCTGGCTGAGGGCACAGGTGTGTCCTCTCACTCAGGTGTGTTAATGACCTGAGGAGAGATGAACGAGAAGGAGGGGGCGCGCTCTCGCCACACGTGACACTTTTTTTCTCATAAATTTGTGACTTTTTTCTTATAAATTTGCAACTTTTTCCTCATAATTTTTTTCTTTTTTCATAATTTTGCAGTTGTTTTCTGTAAACTTGCAACTTTTATGTAATAAATTTGTGACTTTTTTCAGATAAATTTGCAATGTATTTTGTCATAGATTTGCAACTTTTTGCCTCGTAAATTTTCTACTTTTTTCCTCATAAATTTGTCATTTTCTCATAAATTTGCAACTTTTTCTCATAAATTTTTTTTCTCACAATTTTGCAGTTTTTTCCTTTCTTGTAAATTTTCAATGTTTTTCTCATAAATTTGCAGCTTTTTTCTGATAAATTTTCAGCTTTTTCCGTCATAAATAACTTTTTTTTGCATAAATTTGTGATTTTTTTTCTCATAAATTTTTACAATTTTCACATAACTTTGTGACCTTTTTGTGAGAAGTTGCAACTTTTTTCTGTTAAATTTTTTTCTCAAACATTTCATTTTTTTTTTTCCCTGTAATTTTTCCACGTGTCATAAATTTGCAGGACTCATCTTGATACTGGTTAAATTTTTATTCTATGTAATTAAATAGTAATTTTTGACTTTTAATTTTTAAACTGGTATCTGTTATCACATCTTTGCACCGTTATTCATGCAAATTTTTACCTGATTTCCATTTATACGTTTGTACCTCATGCTAAATCGGTGAATACTCCCATCTCCCTTGTTAAAAAAATAAATTGCCTACTGGGAATAATGAAATGTCAAAAAATAACTGATTAAAGTATCCTTATTGCAACTTGACATGCAACATTTCAAGAGCAGTGTTGAGTTTGAATTCCTGTGAATTTCTTCTAGTAGGAAATTAATACCTTAATGTTTTGCTGTTACTGTCTGGTGGAAGGATAAATGTCATGGGGGGGGGGGAGGGTCATAGGGCCCAACCAAATATCAAAGCATTTTAAGATCCTCACCCCCAAGCCTGTACACAAAGTTTCAGCACATATTTGTATCCATTTCCAACATTTCACCACAGGCAGCGGCACTAGAGGGGTTTCGTTTCATAGTAACCCCACCCCACTAACTGAAAGATGGTGCAGGGATCCATAACCTGTTGTAACATGAGGTGTGTTATGACTCCTCTGCCATTCAGCTGTATAAGTCCTGTCTGAAGGTAGAATGGGTTTTGAGAAGACACCCAATTCGGAAATGTGGTGACGGCTCTTTTTCTAGTGTAGGACAATCCAATCCAACCCAACTTTATTTATAAAGCACTTTAAAAATGAAAGCGCCAAGGTGCTGATGCCTTGGTGCCAGAGCCTTGGCAGAGGTATGCATTCTTGGATCATCACTAAAATGTTATGGGTTCCTCTCTAGCCCAAGGACCACCTCTGGTAAAAATTTCCTCCAAATCCATCTAGTAGTTTTGGAGTACACGCATGGGCAGTGAAAATAATCTGCAGTTCACGTGCCCATACTGTCGGTGGCAGCCGAGCCACCAAACTGATTTAAACAGCTGCAATCCAAACACAAAAGAAGAGCACGAAATGGTGGAAGCAATGGAGGTATGTGAATACAATGACAATCAAGACAAACAGGAGCTTTTGCTGTTTAGTGGCAGAGGAAGAAAACAGGTGGGCAAAAAGACAGATATTTGTTCACCCAGTATTGGCAGATTGCTCAGCACTTCCTTGTGGTGGGAGTTTCTGGGCGCATGCACAGTTCACTGCAACCATTTGTGGGTGAGGAATGTTGGGACTTGGAGTTTTTAGCGAGTTTTACCTCGTCCTTTCTCTGCAAAACTAAACAGCAAAACCAGTATGAAAACAATCAATGTGATGAATAAATGTTGTAGTTGCTGAATACGTTTTTTTTTTTTTTTTTCAGTAACTGCTATTTTATAACAGTTAAGCTCCACATGCTATAAAAAAATGTGCTGTGTTGTGCTGTAAAAAAATTGCATTGCCACCTCTAGTGGCCTGGCATATTTGTTACAGTACCTTTTCCCCCGGCTTCATTGACATTAAAGGTGAGTTAAATTTGTTTATTTTGAAAACAAAACTTTATCTTGAAATTCTGGCAAATTAAAAGTCAAAAAATATGGTGATACAATGATACAAGCCCTTAGTTCCACTTAATTTTGACCAGGCAAGCTGAAACAGGGACATTATGAGAAAAACGTTGTAAATTTAAGAAAAAAAAAATGGAGAAAAAAATTGTCAACTAAAAAAACTTGCAAATTTTTGAGAAAAAGAGCAAATTTGAGAAAAAAAAGTTGCAAATATATGAGAAAAAAGTTGCAAATTTGTGAGAAAAAAGTTGCAAATGTATGAGGAAAAAATTAGCAAATTTGTGGAAAAAAGTTGCAGATATAAAAGAAAAAAGTTGCAAATTTATCTGAAAAAAGTTGCACATTTAAAAGAAAGAAGACACACCATTCTGTTTTTTCCAGCACCCCCCTTCTTCCCACCACCACCTTGATTTACACCTATGCTTGTCCTGTGAACAAAAACAAAACTTTGGAAATAAACACAGACTAGCTGTTCTGTTTATTCCCCTCCTGCTGTATTGATGATATGATGAGTGCGACTGGATCGTATGGGACCGCACACAACACGTGCTGCTGTCAGCGCCGACGGGTTAAGGAGTGCCTTCGCTGCCCTCCTCGTGGAGCCAATTTTCCATCAGGAAGCAGAGTGACTCAGTTGTGGTTTGACGTTGTTTGTGAGTGCATATCGCATGTTTTAAGTGTGTGGGAAAGAGAGCAGGAGGGTGTCTGTTCATAAGCGCACGCCATCCTGATATTCTTGACCGCCTATTTTAATGCACGTGTTCAGACATTTTTAGGTTCTGAGTTCTAGGATCGGCATGCTCCTCACAGGTCAGCCTGAGGTTTGCCGGTGTCCTGAAATATCCCAGTCTGTCCTCATTGTAGGAAATGTTTTATGACAGTTGGTCAAAACTTTGCACCACTACACCCCAAATGTAAAGTCTGAGCGACGCATGCAGGCTGCAGGCAAAACCAGAATGTACCCAGGCCTCATAGTGTAACACTTGTCCTAAAGGGCGGATATTTCATGTCTGTGTGTGTGTGTGTGGGGGGGGGGGGGGTTAGAGGGTCCCTATTTTTGTAATAAGGAAGGGTTCAAACCCTTTAAAATGAAAACTTCATAAAAACAAGCTTGAGTCATTGTCTATCAGGGGTGTCCAATCATGTGCCGTCGAGGGCCAAGACCCTGTAGGTTTTACTTTCAACCATTGTCTTCAATGGCAGATTTCACTGAATTTCTTCCACTGATTGCTAGTGTTGGAAGTAATACGTTACTGTAACGCCACTATTTTTTGCAGTAATGTGCTGTGTAACAAAATTACTGTTTAAAAATTCAGTAATGCGTTAGTTACTGAAATTTGATCAGCTGCGTTACTTACTTGTTTTATTAATATGGATAGACATTTGTAGCGCAAATAAATGAAAATACAAACTGACCCTACCGTCGCAGCCGTCAGTCGACGTGACCTGTTGCAGAGAGCTGAGTCTTCACTACTGAGTGGAGGAAAAGATGAAGCTACTTTGTTTTTGTGGAAATTGACAGATTATTTTTCCTTTGTCACGGTTAAGGACAAAAGCATATTGGTGGGTTGCAAGCTAAAGTGTTGGTTGAGATCTACTGCAATCTTGAAGTGCTTGAAAACAGTAACAAAGCTCCAACAAACCTAGTGCTAAGTAACACCTATCTATGCTAACAACACCATGTTCGTGGATCTACGCAATCTGAACCGTCTCAACAGCCACGGATGGATTTCAAGCACAGGTATGCATCTGGACAGTTTGTGACCCAGCAAGAATAAACTGACTGACACGTCGTTACAGACTGAAGATGTGATATAAACCGTGACTTTCCATCAGACAGCTGAGACTGTGATCCACTGAAGTTGAAACACATTTACTTGCTACCTGTATAAAGATTATTCAAAAAAGGGATTTTGATCTCCAAAAGGAATTTGAGGGACTGGGTCATATCTCTGTCACAGCAAACATTTGGACTGTGGATAATGGACATTTTCTTTGGATCACTGCACATCAGATTAAATCCACATCATAAAGGTACGATAAACATGAACTGCTTTATGGAGTGTTGCCAATTCTCACTCCAAAATGAGGAAATTACTGGTAATATGTTGATTTTCTTCAGATTTTTCCCACAATGAGCTTTCAAGGCAGGATGAAGCAGACTGAACATGTTCTAAAAGCTCTGTCTGAAGCAGTCTGTTTTCAGCCTGACATTAATAAGCCTGTAATGTAATCCATTAATTAAATCATCGTGCTATGTGTTCCAGATGATTTAAGTATGTATTTAAAAGTAACGTGAAAGTTACTTTTTCAAGTAATTAGTTACTTTAATCATGCAGTAATTGGTAAAGTAACTCAATTACTTTTGAAAAGAAGTAACTAGTAACTGTAATTAGTTACTATTTTTCAGGTTACTTTATTTGTACCCTTAGGTAGATTTGTTTTGCAGTCTGGTGACATCCATATTTACAAGCCACAATTACATTCAACAAAGACACAAACACAGGCACACATGAAGCTGACTATAAACATGATAAAAATACTCAAGGCTCCATCAATCAGGGTATAAAGACAAAGAGATGAGAGAAAAACCAGAGGTAAGAGAGAAGGGTCATATTAAAAAGTTAAAAACTAGTCAAAGAGGTTAAAAACTCAAAGGTCTAAAACCCAATAAAATATTTAGAACCCAAATAAAATCCTACAAAAATAAGTAAATATAAAATGGAGTTAATAAATAGGTACCTAAATTATGTGCAATATATTGTTACAACTTGTTAAACTCTTTGACAGCAGCAGGAACAAAGCTGTTTTTGTAGCGCTGGGTTTTACTTTTTGGGACAGCAAACCTCCGTCTTGAGGGAAGAAGCTGAAAGTTGCAGTGCAAAGGGTGGGAGTCATCATTTAAAATCGAGTCAGCCATCCTCTGTACCTGTCTGGTGTACAGGGATGTCAGGCTCAGCTGTGACTCACCAAGCAAACGACTGGACCATCTAACTACCTGATCCAAGGATTTCCTCTGTTTCAGTTTTATCTGACCAAACCATGACACTAAAGAAAAGGATAAAACGGATTCAATAAAAGCCCGATAAAACATTATCATTATGGTTCGGTCAATTTGGAAGCGTGCAAGTTTCCTCAAGCAATGCAAATGTTGCTGACCCTTTTTGCACACCCTTTCACAGTTCTCTTCAAAGTTTAAATTACTATCAATAATCGTCCCAAGATATTTGTAGGATTGCACACATTTGGTGGTCTGGCCTTTTAGTACGGTGACTTTGTGCCTGAGAGTTTCCCTCCTAAAGTCAATAATCATGTCTTTAGTTTTTGTTGTATTCAGCTGCAGGTAGGAATCCTCACACCAGTGAACAAAATCAACTACTGGGCCGTGGCCACTCTCACCATCCTGGAGGAGACTGACAATAACTGAGTCATCAGCATGTCACGCGGGGCTCTAGGGAGCCACACAATAAGAGCCAAGGGCGAGCCAGTAAGTCGTGATGTTTTATTAAAGGTAAGGGGTGAGGGATGAGGAAAGCACAGATACTCGTACAGAGGTACACTCACGAGTTGCACAGCGCAGGAGCAGGGAGCTCGTACCGGACGTAGGGGTAACAAGGCATACATACTCACAGCGGTTAACAATCACAGGAATGCTGTAAGAGGAGTAGAGACTGACACCAGACGAAGGGGCTTCAGCCTAGCAGTGCTTATGTCGCAGCCCCGAGTGATCGAGGCTGCTCCTATTTATTCTCATTGGCAGCGCCCAGCTGATGAGGATTAATTGGCCCCAGCCGTCCCGTAATGCTGCCAGCTGGGAGCCTGCTGAGACGCTGCTCAATGAGAAGCAGGGATGAGGAGAAACATGGGCTGAGCGCCGAGACGGCGTCTCATCCCATGGTGACAGAGCCTCCCCCTCAAGGTCGGGCTCCTGAACAACCAGGAACATCCCAGCCCCCCCCCCCCACCTAGGGTGGGTGGAAGGGAGGCAGGACCGGAGGGGAAGAAGCAAGGGAAGGACAACATCAATGGACCAATGCAGAGTAACAGGGCAGAGAAAAAAAAACCCAAATACGGTACTGTACATCGCACAAGAAAAAAAAAAAAACAAAAAAAAAACCAGGGCACAGATGGGGAGAATACAGAACACGGGAACAGATAACAACCCACCTAAAAGGATGACAAAAACGGATAAAGCAATTACAGAGTATGGATAACAGAACAAACACTACTCCATAATGCACAGACAAAACTAAGAACAGGACAAGAGTGATAAAAAACGCTGAGTACGGATAATGAAGGGGGGGAGGAAAAAAAAAAACACAATACACAGCGCCATATATTACACAGTATAATACACAGTCACCTAGAGGAGTGAAGGTGACTGGGACAAACGGACAATTACAGAGTATGGTTTGATGGGAAACAAAACACATAACTCTATAACGCACAAACAAAGCTACGAACAAGGCACAAAAAGGAAAATGCTGAGTACGGACAATGGAAAACAATACACAGCACTATGAATATATATTCACCAAAAGGACAAAATATTACACCCGAGTGACCTTAATAATAACAAAAGAAAAGCGACACCCGAGGAATATGGCAGGCAGAGTCCAAAATGGCCGAGGTGGCTCCGGAGGTCTCCCCGCCCATTGTCCAGTTGGCCAACCGAGGAAAGGGAAATGTTCGGACGGCGAACTCCGGACCCAGATCCCAGGAACCCAGTCCACCGGTAGCCGGGCCAGGCCACCCAGAAGCAAACACAGATAATCGGGGGGTTGGACCAGATCACCGAACCGAAAGTCTTGCGGGTCGGGCCGTCGACCCACATCACTCAACCACCAGGACCGTTGAGACGGACGAAGGGTCAAAGCGGGTCCCGGTGGAAGAGGCTCAGGGGAGAGCCGATGACGAGGGCGACGAGCGTCAGGCCGCAGGGAAACGGCCACCTCCTCACCGGATCTGGACAACACTGGGGCAGCACCCACGTCGGACCCCGATTGGGCCTTAGGCGAACCCACGTCGGACACCGCTGGAACAGCACCCACGTCGGACCCCGATTGGGTCTTGGGCGAACCCACGTTGGACACCGCACCAGAACCGACCTCCAACGTTGAACCTGGATCCTCCAGCACCACGAGGAACGGCAACTCCTTGCCGGTGACCCTGGAAGAAGGCTCAGGAGAGAAAACAGAACCGGGATCAGGATCACCGGCAGCGCCAGAACCCAGCGAGACGAGCTCGGACGCAGCAGGCGGCTGCACCCGGCTCATCTCCCCTAGAGACAGGCTAAAGTGCTCAAAGATATAAAGGGAGAAAAGAAAGGAGAGCACTCGCCTGATCTCGGGTTCTGACGCCGTCCAGGACTGCAAAGATCCAGGATCCGTCGTCAGGAGGTCGTTGTCAGGCTCCCATTCAGCTGCGTCGGGCCCCGCAGCCAGCACGATGGTCAGCGCAGCTTGAGGTTCCTCCAGCTCTGGTAACCCCGCCGACAATCCACACGGCGTGAAGCCAGAAGAATCTCGTCCCGCTGGACCGAACCGCTCCTCCGTGGAGACCCGGGGACGCTTAGTCGTCGGCGCAGACTCCACGCAGCAGTCAGTCCTCCTCCTCCGTCCGCAACGTAGCTGCGGAACCGCAGGCCCTCTCCTTATCCCACCACTTTGACCCGGAGCCGGGGATCGCTTGCCGGAGAGAGACACAGAGGATGCAGGATTGGGAACACAGGTTACAGCAGGTGGGGGGAGTTCAGGGAGCAGCGAACCCTGAACTCCTCCTCCAGTAATGTGACAGAGCAAGTCATTAAGCCGATGTGAATAAACTATGACTTGCCTGTCTCCTGGAGGTTGGATATCGCCTGCTGTGGTGGACACTGCTTCTTCCTCTCCCCGCCCGGCGATAACGGAGGACCCCCTGGGAAACCGTCTGAGGATCGCTCACGTAGTCTCCAGCAGAGAGCTCACCAGGCCGAGATTCCAGGCACACACAACAGTCAGGAAGCGCGTCGAGGAGGAGGGGGAAACAGCCGGGATGAGCCAGCCCGAATGTCCTGGAGTGACAGCGGGGGAACGAGGCTCAGTGAACGAGGCTGTGAAATCTCCACACTGACGAGACGAGGAGGTGACAGCTGCGTGGGGGGAAAGGTCCTGGCGGCAGCCCAGAACTGGATCCGGACGGGGTTTGTGCAGAGGTGACTCGGCGATGTGATGACGGCTATTCCCAGGGGATGAAGCGAGGGGGGAACCCAGGAATCGCCGCTCCTGATCGGAGATCGAGGCGAGGAAGGCGTCGAGCACGGGAAAGCTTCGTAGCCCTGGAGTCCTCTCCACCAATCTCACTGCCGCCGCCACATGCCCGAAGATGGTGACAGGATGCACAGTGGAGCTCGTGACAGCCGCTCGGCCCCAGACGTAACTGCTGTCAGCTGCGGCTCCTTGGAGGGAATCCCGAGTGACGTGGTGCAGGTTGGGGGAAGCCCTCTGGTTGGCGCGAACTCCCGGGCTGGAATGGCAGCAGGAACGGGATCCCGAAGCGGGGGGCAACGTCATCCACTTCGGCTTCCTGCCGGGATTTCCATCCAACCCGCAGAGCTTCTCTCGCTGTGTACCTGTGGCGTCTATCCTGGCACTGTCCTTGAGATGGAACAAAGAATGAGGGTAACAGTCCAGAAGATCCTCAGCACGGCCCGGATGCCAGCGTCTCGAGTTGGAGGCGTCGTGCAGAGTGAAGAGCGTCCTGTCGACAGCCCCCGAGATGGACCTCAGCTCGTCGCCCTGGCGTCGGGAGTGACTCCTGGGAAACGGCATGCTAGCAGCGCTGACACCCGGACAGAAAGGTACAATTCCACAGCGACTCACGGCCGCCGGCAACTCGTCTGGCTGCGACATACTGTCATGCGGGGCTCTAGGGAGCCACGCAATAAGAGCCAAGGGCGAGCCAGTGAGTCGTGATGTTTTATTAAAGGCAAGGGGTGAGGGATGAGGAAAGCACAGATACTCGTACAGAGGTACACCCACGAGTTGCACAGCGCAGGAGCAGGGAGCTCGTACTGGACGTAGGGATAACAAGGCATACATACTCACAGTGGGTAACAATCACAGGAATGCTGTAAGAGGAGTAGAGACTGACACCAGACGAAGGGGCTTCAGCCTAGCAGTGCTTATGTCGCAGCCCCGAGTGATCGAGGCTGCTCCTATTTATTCTCATTGGCAGCGCCCAGCTGATGAGGATTAATTGGCCCCAGCCGTCCCGTAATGCTGCCAGCTGGGAGCCTGCTGAGACGCTGCTCAATGAGAAGCAGGGATGAGGAGAAACATGGGCTGAGCGCCGAGACGGCATCTCATCCCATGGTGACACAGCATACTTTATAATGTGTCTGTTGTCATGTCTGCTCCGACACATGTTTGTGTACAGGATGAAGAGTAGTGGTGACAACACACACCCCTGAGGAGAGCCAGTAGAAGAGCACTTTAGGTCAGACAATGTACCATTGACCCTTACTCTCTGCGTCCTGTTGGGTTTTTAGTAACTTGTCCAACACTGCAGATTGCTGATAAGTGAAAACACCTGCTGAAGAGACTGGGTAGAAGAGAAAACCTGCAGGGTCTTGGTCCTCCATGGCACATGATTGGACACCCCTGTTCTAGATGAAGAGAGAAAATATAAGGTATTATAGAATAATGTATAGGCATACTGGGGAAGACAAGACACATCTTGGACTATAAATCATTGGTCTTATTGTACAATTCACTGTTTTTACCTTATCTTAACTACTGTGTAGAAGTCTGGGGAAACACCTACAAGACCAACCTACAGTCAATATGCACATTACAAAAAAGAGCTATAAGGATAATAAACAATGCAGGATATAGAGACCATACCAATTCGTTGTTCTTAAAGTCGCATGTCATAAAGTTCATCGATTTGGTTAAATTTAAGACAGCACAATTAATGTACAGGGCAATTAATAATCAACTCCCAACTAATATACAAAAAATATTTAAAAAAAGAGACAATGATCATAATTTGAGAGGAGACTTAAACTTTACAAAACCCAAGATACGTACAACCAAGAAAAGTATGTGCATATCTGTCTGTGGGGTGGATTTGTGGAACAATCTGGAGCCGGAACTGAAACTATGTACAAACAGAAATCAATTCAAAAAGAGGTATAAGCACCATTTGCTGAAAGGATATATGTTAGAAGGGTAGTATTTATATGTACGATTCATTATGTTCACTCTGGGACATTATGGGACACTATGGAATGGTGGGTGGGACAGCACTGTGTATATCTGTGTTTTTTGAGGCTGGTTTTGATGTATGAACATCATTGTATGTTAGAATGGATGGATGTTAATGTTGATTTGTAAAAAATACAGTAAATTGTTTACTTGGGGTCTTAAAGGTGGTAATTTGTATAAAATTCACATGGGTGTATTTATGGAAAAGAGGAGATGGAATTAATAAGTGTTCACTTCTTCCTTCTCCCTTTCGAACAGTGTATACTGTTACTTTATTGCATTTGCCATTTGCTTGTTTTTGTTATATTTTTGTGTTCGAAATAAACTATCTATCTATCTATCCATCTATCAAAAGTTAACCAGTATTCATAAGAATGTTGCAAATTTAAATGAAAAACAGTTACAAATTTACAACAAAAAGTTGTAGATTTTTGATGAAAAAAGTAGAGAATTTATGAGAAAAAATAGCACATTCATGAAAGGAAAAACGTTTAGTAGAAAAATTTGAAAGAAAAAAAAATGTAAATTTATGAGAATAAGTTAGATTTGAAAAATCAGAATTTGATTTTAAAAAGCTGCAACTTTATAACAGAAAAATAGTGCATTTTTGAGGAAAAAGTTGCTGATTTAAAAGAAAAAAGCTGCAAATTTATTAGAAAGTTGCCGATTTAAAAGAAAAAGGTTGCAGATTTAAAAGAAAATAGTTGCAAATTTATGAGGAAAAAGTTGCTGATTTAAAATAAATGTTCTAAATTTACAAGACTTTTTTTTAAATTTACCAGTGGTTCTTCAAAGTCTTAAGTAAAAGGTTTATGATGATATTGGTGAACGGGGGGGGGGGGATTCTCTGTTCCCCCCCACCCCCGATTTACACCTATGCTTGTCCTGTGAACATGGAAATAAAACTTAGGTTGTTCACAGGGTCGGCCAACAATAGACAAATACATACCTGGTGGATTAAAAATAAAGAAGTATTTTCATGGTTGACAATGCAGACATTTTTGGTTTAGTGTTTTCATGTTGTGAAATGTCATTTTCGTTTTGTCACCACCGCTGATACAATAGAGGTGTCTGGAATCCTGCTTGTGGTGTTCAAAGTGTTGAAAAATTGCAAGTGAAAAACTTCAGAGGGGCATCTATTTGTAGAAAGAATGTTTTGGTCGCTCTGAATAGTCCGCAGACCTCACTCGAAGGAGTTTTCATTGGAACAACTACTTTCTGCTGAAGAACTGGTCCGAGTCCAGGCTGTCCAGTGGGGTCTGTGGAGCAGCCAGGGTAACCAGGACTTGTTTCTGGGAACAACCATTGACAGACACTATTTCTACCAATGACATTTTTTCCCTAGTTCTGTGTATTGTGGTGGCAGAAGTGTAGGAGGTTGAAAAACTGCCATCAAACTATAAAGCTATTGGTTCACATTACAATACTGAAGTGGGGCTGGGTGATATTGCAAAAAAAAAAAGGATCGCGATACAGTTTCGCTATAACACGATTAGTGGTGTCACTTTTAATCCCAATTAATTGCATTTAGATGACAGGGCAGCTTGTTTCTTTTGAATCACATCACACTAAGTGTTTTAGTGCATTTAACTGCATAGTGTTATTAATTGCATTGTGCGATTAACTGGACACAGCTCTCTCTTGCCTATGTGCTGCCTGTGGCAAATTGTGATTAATTGTGATTAAACGATTAATTGCAATTAAAGTGAGATCACTAATCATGATAGTTAATGTTTTGGCGGTCTTATATTGTAAGTGACAGAAGTATAATTTGTCTCTTATTTTGTGTTTTATGTGTCGACTTTCCATCAGTTCTTCATTTAGCCAGTCGCTCACTCTTATTCTGAAGGTTTGCAAGACCAGATAGAAGCTCCTATTTTGAAAGTTTGCTCACAACGATAGGGAGGGAAGGGGATGGAGCAGCAGCGCTGAGTCTGCTGAATCTCCTTTGCAGCACCAGATGGGGAGAGAGATGCTGCATGGAGTGAAGTCCTGGCTCATATTAACGTGACAAATTATACTCGATACATGTGATATGGGCATTTTATGTACCAATACAACCAATGTATTTGGTGTATCGCCCAGCCCTACCCTGAAGTGACTCAAATCCTCTTTTTTTCCACCCCTAATATGGTACAGGACAGGATCATACAACCTATAGTTGCTAGACATCCCCCTCTTCAGCCACCAACTGGGGATAAATACACAGTTTTGGGTGCTGTTGGTGGGACTACCATCCTCAGCGCCACCAGCAGCCTCAAAGGCAACAGCTGAGCTGCAAATGTGTAGACAGGCACATTTCTGTAGACAAGGAGAACACTGATTGGAGCAAACCGTCACAGATAATACCAAGTGATCCACATGTGGGCCAGTCTATTGTCACCTCATGCAAGACTTGAAATCTATGGTGTTGACCATGGTCTTCTGTGAGCTTCCAGACGCAACTGCATAAAGGTTTTGACTCCCAAACAGAAGAGAAAAACAGGAAAATGTGGGGAGAGAGGAATCAACTACTCTTCAGTCAAGCTCTTCCAGGATGAAGCAGCACAAAGATTCTGCAAGGCATAGTGTTGTAGTGAGTAGGCAATTTATTTATTTTTTTAACAAGGGAGATGAGGGGATTTAGCATAAGGAACAAATGTATAAATATTAACTAGGTACAAATTTGCAAAAATAAAGGTGCAAAAATATGATTAAAGATGCCATTTTAAAAATTAAGAAAAGTTACAAATTATAATTTAATTACTTAGAATAAAATTTTAACCAGTATCCAAATGATTGTGCAAATTTATAAGAAAGAAGTAGAAAATTTACAAAAAAGTTGCAATTTTATGAGAAAGTTGCAAATTCATGAGAAAAAAAGTTGCAGTTTTACAAGAAAAAAGTTTCAAATATGAGGGGAAAAAGTTGAAAAGTTATGAGAAAACTGTAAATTTAGATTTGTTTATTGCATTTCTGCTTGGAATTGGTGCATAAGTGCATTTCAGTTCTATAATACGATATAGAAAGGTTTATGATAATATCGGGAGGAATAATTCTCACTTTTTTCCAGGTTGAGGGGAAATGTCCCTCCTCTCCTCCCCACGATTTACACCTGTGAATTGGGATGGGGGATGGCATGTTAACAAGGGGGAAGATTTTGGGTCATTTTGCTAACAAAGGGGATTGCATCCCTCCTCGTCCTCCTTCAAATCACCTTCTGGTTATAGCCAAGTCTAGGCCGAGTCCAGAGTCTCCCAGGACCAAGACTAACTAGACTGGACAAGACCAAGACCTACTGTACATACACGCCTATAAAATCTGCTCACAGTCCAAGCAGAGGGGGGTTGAATTCTGATTAAGTACACCATCATCCTCATGGGTCTCTGACATTGCATTTGACTGGCAGAAAAACAAAGTTCATGACTGTGAAAAGAAGAAAAAAGAGAGAAAGCATCTCCCAAAGCTATAAAAACATGGTGATTTCCAACATATCAAGATGCTTTATGCTCTTCAAACCGACACATAATCCTCCGGGGCTTTGTGGCTGTGTGTGACTGTCGGGGTGTATCTGGAGTGGATGCGTTTCAGTTGATTTTTTTTTTTTTTTTTCATGCACAAGTTTTGGTGTGTGCATGTGTTTGTATTCGTGTGACGCTACAATACGAGGTGAGCTCATTCTGACTGAGAACCACCCTTTGGGAATCCCCCAACTCTTGGTCTCCCGAATGTTTGAGAACTTCAGTCTGGTGTGTGTGTGTGTGTGTGTGTGTGTGTGTGTGTGTGTGTGTGTGTGTGTGTAGCTCTGCCATGTGCTGAGGACCTTCCTCTGGAGGGGCCAGCTCATCCTCAGAAACGACAGCTGGGTGGTCCAGTGACTTAAACAGCAACAGTGGCCTGAAGGTAGAGCTGGTGGAAAAGAACATGAGTCTAATTCATCCTTTAACTAGGCTGTTGATGTTTATGTTGACCTTTGTCAGGAGAAGCTCTGAAGCCTGACAGCAATGCACTTAGGCAGGGCCACTTCTAGTGTTTAAGAGGCCCTGTGCAGCTTTGTCTTTGGGGCCACTGTTTTTGAAATTAGGAAGAGTTCCATCCCTTAAAAAAGCAAACAAACAAACAAAATTCTCCCCTCCCAACAAAATTATTAAAACAATTATTTATTTATTTAGCGAATGCAAAGTCCTTAAGCCAAGCAGTTGCCTCCTGATTTGCTGTATGGAGGGTGTGTAATCCTCCTTCCAGTCTTTGGAGCGGGCAAGCCTCTATGATGTGTTCCATTGTTTGCTCCTCTCCACATGCGCACAGTGGGCTGGGGCTACTGCCCCATCTGTGAAGGCTGGCCAAGCAGGGGCCATGTCCAGTCCTGAAGCGATTAAGTGTAGACCACTGTCTCCTTGGGAGGTTGGTGCCCAGGACCTGTTGGTTGAGGTTTGTCACCAGGTGTTTGTTTGGGACCTCCTTGGTCTCCCATTCCACTTGCCAAACTGTCTGGATGGTAAAGTCAGCTGGGGGAGGGTTTTTCCAAATCGGCCGTCTGGATGAAAGTCGGGCAGTGGGTGGGGTATAGATATTTGCATAGATTGGTAAGTGAGGAGAATCTTTAACTTTTTGGAGCATCCTTTGAGTTAATGCTGCTCGCCGGATGTGTGGAGGGGCTATGTTTGACAGTACAGGAAGCCAGGGGAGTGGTGTTGAGCGGATTGTTCCAGTTATAGTTCTCATGGTTGTGTTGAGCTTGGTGTCTACGTGGTGTGTGTAAGATGACCTGGACCAGACAGGGGCACAATATTCTGCTACAGAGTATGAAAGGGCCAGTGCTGAGGTGCGCAGGGTGGAGGCTGTTGCTCCCCATTTTGCACCAGCGAGCTTGCAGAGCAGGTTGTTTCGTACCTTCACCTTAGCAGCCGTCCCCTTTAGATGTTCCTTGAAGGATAGGGTCCTATCAAGGTTCATTCCAAGGTAGGTTGGATTCGGGGCATGCTTAAGCTTGAGTCCGCTCAGGTGGATGTTTAGTTCTCTGGCAGCTTTTACATTGTGGAGATGGAATACACTGGAGACGGTTTTTGCTGGGCTTGGTTTTAGGCGCCAGATTTTGCAGAACTGGTCCAGTTTGGCAAGATCTTCCGTGAGCACCCGTTCCAGTGGCTCAAAGTCTGGTGCTTGGAGTGCCAAACAGATGTCATCTGCATAGATGAATTTGCAGGATTTTGTAGTGGGCAGGTCGTTTATGTAGAGGTTGAACAGAGTTGGAGCTAGAACTGAGCCTTGTGGGAGTTTGTTTTTCTGCGTTCTCCATGCACTTGTGTTCTGACCGAGGTGGACTCTGAACCTTCGGTTGGTCAGCAAGGTTTTAATAATTGCTGTTGCCCAAGCAGGGATCGCCTTTATAAGTTTCAGGAGGAGGCCTTTGTGCCAGACCGTATCATAGGCGGCTGTAAGATCGAGAAACACAGCCCCTGTCTTCAGTCTGCTCTCGAAGCCATTTTCGATGAAGGTGGTTAGGGCCAGTACTTGTTCTCCTGTGCTGTGGTCCTTGCGGAAACCTGCTTGATCCGCACGTAGAATTTCCTCTATTCCTGGGGAAATACGTTGCTGTATTAGGCGCTTCATGATTTTGTAAGGAACGCTGAGTAGGGAGATTGGGCGGTAGCTTGCTGGTAGTTTGTGGTCTTTGCCAGGTTTTGGAATGGCAATGACCTTTGCTGTCCGCCATTTCTTTGGGATCAAGTTTGTTTGTGTGATCCTTATGTAGAATTGTGTCAACCAGGTTAGGGCTCGGGGGCCAAGATTTTTCATGAATTCTGGGAAGATGTTATCGTATCCTGCTGCCTTTCCACATTTCAGGCCCTGTAGGACTTTCTCCAGTTCAGCAGCCTTGAAGGGTTCAGGGTTCGTTTCCTCTGCAGGCATTTTTTGGTGTTTTTTTTTTAGCTCAGTTGTAACTGCTCTTCTGGTGACTTTGTCTTGGGGTGCATTGGTGATAGTCAGTAGGTGGGATGCAACTTGGTTGGGTGTGACAGATGCTTGGCTTTGGCTAGGGGGCTTCTGTGCAGCTCCTAGGCGATGGATGAGGCTCCAACATTTCCTGCTAGAGTGGGTAAAGCTCTGGTCAGCAACTGTCTCCTTCCATTTCTTTCGCCGGGCTGTATTTAGCGATTCAATGAGATGGTCTGCTATCTCTGGGTCCCCTGATGTTTGATAGGATTGTAGGAGGGCAGCGCTTTCTCCGTCCAAACATGGGACATAGAGGGGTTGGTAGCCTCGTGGGATTGCAGTATAGGCAGCCTTGAAGATTGCGCTGCAGAAGCAGTTGTATGCTTCATCTACAGTGATGGTGTGGAGTGGGATGGTAACAACACTCCGGTCCAGAGTTTCACTGAATTTCTTCCAGTTGGCTTTGCGGAAGTTCCAGCGCATCTTCCTTGGGCTGTTTATGACTGGAAGTTGTAGGCCAATGTGTACAAGCAGGGGCCGGTGTTGGCTGTGTGGAAAATCATCAAGAATGAGGATCTGTGTAGGATATGGCGCCCCATTCAAAGAGCTGACCCAGCACAGGTCAGGAGAATAGTCCTTCTTCCACCTAGCAGAGTGGAGGGTTCCTCTTTGTTTGGGGTCGTATATCAAAGCGAGGTCATTTCTAGATGCCCAGTCTGAAAGTGCCTCTCCATCACTGTCCACTGCTGGGTACCCCCAGTCAGGGTGATGGCTGTTAAAGTCCCCCACATAGATGGCAGGGTGGGGTAGGGTGGGTAAGACCTGCAGATCCCAGTTGGCACTAGGGGGCTTGTACACATTGACAATATGGAAGCCACCAATGGTTATGGTGTCTGAGAAATGTGTTGTTATCAGGTGATTTGCTTCAACTATGTCAGAACGCACATAAGTGGCACGTCCATGTTTAGCATGTGGAAACAATAAACTTTGATCACTGTCTTGGTGAACAGAAAAAAATAAAACCATTACATAGACTAAAACTTTAAGCAAACATTGTAAATTTACAAGAAAAAGGTATCAAAATTATGAGGAAAAATGGCTAAGTTGCAAGAAAAAGTTGCAAATTTGATGCTGGTTTGATGCAAACACTGCGCCTGCAATTGGACCACATGTGGACAGTGGAGACTCCATACTTATCCTGGACGTAACAACTGTGAAACAGGCTTTCAGGAGAGTAACCCCCCACAAGGCACTGGGTCCGGATGGCATCCCTGGGCAGGTTTTGAAGGCATGTGCAGTCCGATTGGCTAGGGTGTTTACAAACATCTTTAACCTCTCTCTGAGCTGATCCACAGTCCCCACCATCTTCAAATCCTCCATACATCATTCCGGTCCCCAAAACAGCAGCAGTCTCCTGCCTCAACAACTACCTCCCTGTAGCATTGACATCAGTTATCATGAAGTGCTTTGAGCGGCTAGTCAAAACTCACATCTGTAACTCTCTGACAACCTGGACCCCCTACAGTTCACTTGTAGGGCAAACAGGTCCACAGATGATGTCATCGCCCCAGCAGTTCATACTGCTCTCAGCTACCTGGACAAGGGGAATACATATGTGAGAATGCTTTTTATTGATTACAGGTCAGCATTCAGCACCATTATTCCCTCCAAGATGGTGTCCAAGCTCACTGCTCTGGGTCTGGAAAATCCCATTTGCAGCTGGATATTTGACTTCCTGTCCAACCAGCCACACGTGGTGAGAATTGGCAGTCACATCTCCTCCACACTGGTCCTCAACACTGGAGCGCCACAGGGCTATGTCCTCAGCCCCCTTCTGTACTCCTTGTTCACCTATGACTGTACCACCACGTACAGTTCCAACTCCATCTTCAAGTTTGCCGACGACACAACCATCGTGGGCCTCATCACAAACAATGATGAGACTGCCTACTGAGAAGAGGTGAGAACCCTGACCAGTTGGTGCCAGGACAATAACCTCTGTCTGAATGTTGGCAAGACAAAAGAGATGATTGTGAACTTCAGGAGACAGCAGGGTGACAGACACCACCCTATCTTCATTGGCGGTGGCGAGGTAGAGAGGGTCAGCAGCTTCAAGTTCCTCGGTGTTCACATCACTGAGGATCTCTCCTGGTCACTTCATATGGACACTGTGGTCAGGAAGGCACGTCAGTGGCTATATTTCCTGAGGAAACTGGGGAAGTTTAGCCTGAGCACCAGCATCCTGACCAACTCAGCTGTTGGCACAGAAAGACTGGCAAACCAACAGTAATACATTTGCTGCTGTATGTCTCTGCACTTTAAATGCAACCATTTGCACAAATGCCGTATCTGCTGCTGTCTGTCTGTCATTGCAATACTGATCATATGCAGTCCTATCTGCACCTACACTACCGCATTGAACTTGCAACTACGGGTATTACATCTCTACTTTTCTATATATAGGATTGCTGGGTTTCATCATCGTTAATCGTTATCTTTATTTGTATTTTGGGTGGTCTGGGTCTATCTTTTGTCGCCATTTGCACTATGGGTTGCATTACTGTACATAGACTGCTGTTGTTGTTTTTCCAGTCTTATTCCTTTTCTTTTTTATAATGTGCACACCACTAAAGAGAGAGAGAAACACTATTTCAATTCTCCTGTATGTCCTGTACATATAGTAGTACTGACAAAATCTTTGAATCTTGAACTTCTACAGATGCACTATAGAGCCTGCTGTCTGGCTGTATCACAGCTTGGTATGAGAACTGCTCTGCACACAGCCGTAAAACACTGCAGAAGGTAGTAAAGATGGCAAAAAGATCACTGGTAGCAGCATCCCCTCCATCCAGGACATTTACCGCAGCAGGTGTCTGAGGAAGGCCAGCAGCATTATCAAGGACCACAGTCAGCCAGCACATAAACTCTTCCGGCTGCTACCTGTTATGTCTGTAAACCTGGCACAGAGGGAGGCAGATGAGAGGCTGCACCAGAATGGGACTTTATTAATATTTAGGTTGCTGTACAGCAGGTGCTTCAGTGTGGGGTCGTCCAGACAAGACAGCCCAAAATGGTGAACGCCCCTATTTATAGGGCGGTGTGGTGGTGCACTCAGAAGTTGGTGTCATTACACTGCACTTCACAATAAACCCTTCATCATCACCCCCCCCCCCATAAAGCAGAAAAACACACCTAATTAAAACCCATCCAAATTTAGAAGACAAAACCCCTAATAAACATATTAAACAACAACAAACTCAGGAACTAGGGCCGGTGGGTAGACTGCCACCCGACCTGCACGGCCAAGTGGTTTATTCTGTCACTTTTACCTGTAATACCGGCCGTGCTCCTACTTAAAGTGTCCATATTTTCTCCTTCACAGTTTCCCATGCCAAAGGAGGGTCTGCCATGGGGGCACTGAGGCAGCCCCACGGTGGGCGCGCCCCTGGAGGCGACAGGCCCCCAGGGCCAGGGCTGATCATCGAAACACAGGAGATTGGGTCTCTCACCTCTTTCACCGACTCCTGTGCAGCCCCATCAGTCAAAACCCCCACCTGGACACGCTGCAGCTGGTTTGTGTGTCGGATCGAGCCATCTGCCAGCCGGAAACACACCGCTCTTACTTTCACCACAATCCTCAGCGGCGTCCGATGTCCCACCAGCTGCGATCCAGCCAGTTGTTGCCCCAGTCTCTCCTCAGCATGGACCTGAACCCAGTCCATGTCCCAGAGCGGTTCCTTGCTCAGTTTGGAGCGTTGCTGTAGTCCCGGCAGCTTCGCGTTCTCCAACTATGTTGCGTCGTCAAGACACTGCGGTGGCTCCGCAGCCACCGCTGTCACAGCGGACCCCTCATCCATCGTCGTCCGAAGCTTGACTTTGGCCCTGAAAACGTCTGATGCCTCCCTGGTGACACCTGTCGGAATGAACCCTCCATTCACTAGCTTGGTCGCTCCCAAAATAGCTGGCTGAGCGCAGGCACTGGAATCATCCGGTTCCTCCACTGTCCTCCTGAGTATCAAAAACCTGTGCTTCAGTTCCGGCATCATCAGTGGGTGCCTCATCCCACACCACGATGTCATCCACCGGGTCCGGCGATCTCGACCATCCACATCCGGACCACTCAAACCCAGCACTGTCCTTAATAGCGATCTCCAGTCCATAAAACAAGTCACACCCCATAATGTTGTTACCATGCGATGCCACCTGGAACGTTAGTGTTGTAGCGGGCAGTCAACACCACAGTCCCGACAATGCAGAGTCTATTACCGTCATATCCATACAGCGACGCCGGGTTCTCCTTAATCCTGTAGTGTGGGAAAATTTTTTTACCGTGGTCCAATTTAGCACCGACCGCACCGCCGCCGTGTCGAGTATCAATGGCAAAGCTACATCATCCAATTTCACCATGCAGTAGGAAAGCCCATCAGTTTTAGTGCTCACCAAGTGGATGGTTGTCGTAGGCAGGTGGGCTGGCCCACTTGGCGGGATCCACAGTGCTGGGGACTGACATATTCTGGCAAAATGGTTCATGCGCCCACACTCGCTGCACCACCTCCCTCTTGGCGAGCATGCTCGTGCATAATACTGGTGCATCGGGGACCCACAACCCCTGCAGACGTGGTCCTTCAGAGCAGACCTACGGTTCACTGCGTACACCTCAGTCATCCGCCATGCTCCCTTCGTCCTCAGAGTCCACTGCGTTTGCTGATGTCATCCCTTCTGGTGTCTTCTGAAACTGGTGCCCATTTAGCTCCGAAGTTAGCTTATTCGCAGCCTCTAGCTGCAACGCTAACTCAACTGCCCCAGCTAGCATTAAGTCATTTGACACCATTAGCAACCTAGCCCTTATTGCTGCACTATGCGCGTGCTTGGCTAACTGGTCCCATACCATCTCGTCCTCTAACGGCCCAAACCGGCACACACTGGCTGTCTTAGGTCAGCGACAAACTGTTGAATGGGCTCACAGACTTCCTGGCGTCTCTGGCGAAACCGAATCCGCCAAACCATCACGCTTTCCGGATTGGTGAAGTGGTTAGCCATTAGCTCCATGACGTCCTCGTACTTGTCTGCCGTGCCAAGCGTTTGCAGAATCCTCTGACCTTTGATGCCAAGGTTGTGGACAAGTAACGCCCACATCCTCCCCTTATCCAGCTTCCCTTGGCCCAACGCTGTGAAGTAGATTTCAAAAGCCTCCATCCAGCAGGGCCATGGGACCGGTGGCTCCCCGGGAAGCTCCATGAACGGCCGCAGCAGAGTTATGCACGTCGCCAAAATGTTATGTCTGTAAACCTGGCACGAAAGGAGGCAGACGAGAGGTTGCACTAGAATGGGACTTTATTAATATTTAGGTTGCTGTACAACAGGTGCTTCCCAGTGTGGGGCCGTCCAGGCAAGAGAGCCCAAAATGGTGAATGCCCCTATTTATAAGGTGGTGTGGTGGCACACCCGGAAGGTGGCGTCATCACACCGCACTTCACAATAAACTCTTCATCACACTACCATCTGGCAGACGCTACAGGAGCCTGATGGCATGCACTAAAAGACCGAGAGACAGTTTCTACCATCAGGCCATCAGGCTCCTTAACTTGCTATAACTGCTGCCGCACTAAACCCTTTATCTTCAATGAACAATTTAAGCACATACACACTTTAGTCTTTAATTTCCCTTATCCTTATCCTATCCTATTCCACCACTGGAGTGGTGGCCTGGTTGATAGAGCATCTGCCCCACAACCAGCAGGTTGGGGGTTCAAGTCCCGGCTGGGTCATACCAAAGACCATATAAAAATGGTACTTCCCACCTTCTAGCTTGCTGCTCAGCAAAATAGAATGGGGGAAGGAGAAGTTGTTTGTGGCGGTGCTTTGCATGGCAGTGGCCCCTCTGATTCTAAATGTGATTAACATTGTAGATAGGAGAAAAGTAATATTGTACATGATTGACTGAATGACAATAGAGTGAGCTTCTTTATTATTTGTAGCTCTGGAAACTACACAATCTTTGCCACTTCATGTTCTTTTATTTCCTGTATATATTGTTGTTTGTTACTTTTGTGTAAGTGAATTGAGTGGTTCTGCTTGCCCACAACATTTCATTGCATTTTAGCCGGCATATGATAAATAAATAAACCTGATATTAAATATGGAAATGAAAGAAAAGTTACAAATATGCAAGAAAAAGGTGCAAGTTAAAGAGAAAAGTTACACATCTATAAGGACAAAGTTGCATATTTACTAGAAAAAAGTTTACATGAAAATTTACAATTTACATGAAAAAAGTCTCAAATTTTCAAGAAAAAAGGTAGGAATTTTACCAAAAAGTTGCAAATCTACAAGGAAAAAAAATCACAAATTTACAAGAAAATTTTAAATGATCAGAAAAAAAACTTGCAAATTTAAGAGAGAAAAGGTTGAAAAAAATTACCAAAAGTTGCAAATTTACAGTAAAAAAAAAATAAATGCAAATCTACATGAAAGCAGTTACAAATGTGCAAGAAAAATGTGCAAGTTTAAGAAAAAAAAAGTTGGAAATTTATGAGAAAAGTTTAAAATTTACAAGATTAAAGCAGTGAATTTACAAAAAAGCCACAATTGTACAAGAAAAATGTTCAAGTTAAAGAGAAAAAAGTTGCATAGTTACAAGAAAAAAGTTGCAAATTTACAGTATAAAAATGCAGAAATTTACACGAAATTAAGTCTCAAATGTTGGAGCAAAACAGTTTAAAAATCTACAAGAAAAAAGTCACAAAATTACAAGAAAAATGTAAAATTCATCAGAAAAAAGTTGCAAATTTATGAAAAAAAAGTCATTTAAATTCTTCCCTCCCAAAAAGTTGAGGTGAACTTGTAACTTCAGGGCCCCCTCATGGCTCTGGGGGCCCATTGCAGTTGTGTATTTTGCTTTATAGCCAGAAACAGCTCTGGGTATGCCAGGAGACGCTTCGCTGTAACAATATTTGCAGCTATAAAGCTCTTAACTGTAGCTAATAAATTCAAACTGAAGTCTCTGGGTTCATTCAGATACAATCGTCTCTTATCTGATCTCACGGGAGTCCATATCACACGCATTAGGTGGCTAACAACAACGGAAATGAAAGACTTGCATGGACGGCATTAGCATGAGAGTGAGAAGGCAGCTCTTCCTGTTCTCTGTGCTCTCTGACTCATGTCAGCTCAAGATCAACAGTATACCAACCAAGACAGGAAAGGATCAGTATCCCTCACTCTGGTGGGAGTCGTGTGGGCGTTCACCTCCATGTGAGTCCCCGGCGTACATGTGTTGCTTTATGCAGTTTTCATGTTAAACAGGACGCTTTGAAGGTCTGGCCAAAAATGCACCTGCCCCCCAGACCTACCCCGTACCACAACAGTACCCTTCTTCCTGCTCCCCCTCCTCCTCTTGAAACGACAGTCATTCAGATTTCGCGGACTGGAAAGTCATACCTTTGGCCCAAAGTAGGTCATCTGACATGGCCGAATGACTCACAGGAGCTTCGGTGCTGTCAGGGTTGTGGTTGAGGTTAGGCTAAGATGACAAGGTTAAAGTTATGCAAAGGTTTACACTGATCTTCTCAGATGACTGAGATCTGAGGGACCCTGGTTGGGCCAATCAGTCAGTAAAACAGCAAATTCTTTAGTCATTTTACTGGCCATGTGCAGGCAGCTGAAACAAGTTTGGAAACCAGCAGTGACACACAAATTTGATATGTGGTTTTCACATTGCCATTTGATACAGTTTCCATAATATTTAACAACACACACTGGTTTAAATGTCTATGTAACCATGTCATCAAACATGCCAATTAAAGCTGCTTCAAGTACAAGTTTAGCGGTTTAGCTTCCAGGTTCTTCTGTTTTGCATGCAATGATTGTGTTCATGCTCACATACAGACATGGACAAATGTTGTTGGTAACCTCAGTCAGTTTGCCTTTTTAAATAATGAAAAGTAGTCACTATGGTGTTTGGTATCATGGTGTGTACCACACTGAACATGGACCACAGAAAGCTAGGGAGAGAGTTTTCTCAGGAGATTAGATGGGATTAGATGTTCTTGACTAAAGAGTTCTTGAATCTAGAAAGAAAACTGTAGACAAACACGTTAAAGGTAAAGGCTATAGGACCATCTTCAAGCAGCTTGGTGCTCCTGTGACCACAGTTGCCAATATTAAAAAGTATAAGGCTCATGGGACTGCAGCCAACCTCCCAGGACATGGACACAAGAGGAAATACAATCAGAAGAATAGTGCGTATTGTAGAAGAAGAGCCTAGGAAACTATCCAAAATCATTCAAGCTGACCTCCAAGGTCAAGGTGAGTCACTGATCACACCATGGGTTACATTTTGAACAATAATAGACTCCATTGGAAGAAGACCAAGAGGGCTAAACTACTGACAGAAAAACATTAAAAAGATCCAGCCAAAATGCATGGTGATCAGAACCAAAGTTTCTGGGAGGTGGTCCTATGGACTGATGAGATAAAACTGGAGCTTTTGGGCCAGTCATATCAACTCTGTTTATTGAAGGAAAATGAAGCATACAAAGAACTATACCTACTGTGAAACATGGAGGAGGCTCGGTTATGTTCTGAAGCTGCTTCTGGCACTGGGTGTCTTGAATCTATGCAGGGAACAATGAAATCTCAAGACTATCAAAACATTCTGGAGTGAAATGTGCTGCTCAGTGTAGGAAAGCTTGATCTCAGTCGCAGGCCATGGGTCCTTCAACAGGATAATGACCCAAAACACAATGCTAAAAACACCAAGGAATGGCCAAGAACAAAACATTGGACTATTCTGCAGTGGCCTCATGAGCCTTGATCGAAATCCTGGTGAACATCTGTGGAAGGAGTTGAAACATGCAGTTTTGAGAAGGAACCCTTCAAACCTGGAACAGCTGGAGCAGTTTGCTCATGAGGAGTGGGCCAAAATACCTGTGGACTGAGTTACAGAAATCACTTGATTGCAGTGAATGCATCAAAAGGTTGTGCAACAAAATATTAAGGGTATCATCTTTTTTGTCCAGGCCAATTTCATTTTTTTTTTTTTAATGATTCTGTTGAACCAAAATTCAAAAGCAATGTCTGCTTTTTTTTTTTTTTTTTAGAAAGTTTGTATTTATTATTACTTTTCAGTTTCAAGTGATTTCAGTGACCACTGTGGGATTTTCTTTCTTTAACGGAAGGTTACCAATAAATTTGTCCATGTCTGTAAATGCATGGCATTTCTCAGTTCAGCATTTGATGTTGCATGTGTTTTTGGTCAGATGAGGTGAGATAAAACAAGATCTGCAGTCATTCTCCTCAAAAGCAGAGAAATTATCTGCTACCAAACACAGAATGGATAACATTAGAGCTTTTCTGTATTATGGTCTTTAATCATTTGGCCCTGGAGGCCCTTGCTCTAACATTTTCTACCAGGAAGTGATACTATTGTTCTTCTTTCAATTTTCCTCTTGCATTTACACTGATCAGTCTCTAAAGTCTCTGTGGTGGATACACACAAAACCCTAATTTAAATATGACCACCTCCTCTATATTTTTATCTGCTGTCAGTCACTGTTTTCTTGGTAAATCACCCACAAAAAAAACCCACACAAAATGTGCAATTTTTAAGACTGCGCACACAATTTAGTACTCACAATTTTGTGATCCTGATTTTTCTTGGGAAATCGCACTCTAAACAAAACGGACCAAGCTTCAGTTTGATCCATCGCTCAAACTAAGAAGTCCAGATCAAATGGGTTAGGTGTGAAAGCGTTCTTAGTTCCAGAGTTATGGCCAGGTTTGTATTTTTGACCTACTTGACTGGAGCAACATTTCACTCTTGTCTCTCATCTGTAGTCCTCAGACTTCTTGTACCAAATTTCACACAAACTGGCCACTGCATTACACATTTATAGCCATTTAAGTTCCAGTTTTCATACAGAAATGGGTACGGGGACAGGGTGATCACAATACTTTGCTGCCCCCTCTGGGGATGAAGTAATAATACAGGAAGCAACTGAAACATTGGCTGGGGCATTGATGTGGATGAACTGTGAGGCACAAATGGGGGAATGCAGAGGGAGAGGGGCAAAAAGGTGGGGGAAAAAAACTCTCAATTAACCTTTGGGTTTGCTGTGGTACTTCCTGTGTAAAAACAACCTTGACATGTCAATGTAAAAGTCACGCAACCTTCTGCTTTGGCACTCATTAGACATAGTTGTTTTCTGAACAAATGAGTAATACTGCAGGTTTTTTTTTCCCCCTGGACAGTTTTAAGCAGACATAAAGAATGTCTAGCATTTTCCCAAAAAAATCTGATGATTTCACAGCCCTGCAGCTCACATGCAACACACACATGTAAGTTTGGGCTTCTATCCATGCAGCAGGTTGACCAAGTTGTTTGGAATACTTTCTACAGTGAAACAAGTCACTCTCCATCCATCCATCCATGAGGGGATTTCAGGTTTTTATCCTGTTAACTCTGAAAACCCACTTCTTGGATCTTGTGCCACTTCTCAGGGCTGTTACCGCTTGAATCAGAATCAGAATCAGAATCAGAATAAACTTTATTGCCAAGCATGTAAAAAAACACACAAGGAACTTGACTTGACATTGGTGCGCATGCGCGCGACACAACGACACGGCAGCCATAAAGGCGCCTCATCAAACAGAGATAGATAAGAAAGGGAGGGGAAGGGAGGGAACGACACAAGGGGGGAGGAGAAAAAAAAACTTTGTTATCAAAATACAGCTTATTTTTAAGCAGATTGTGATTACAATGAAAAAAAATCTCTCAATAGCACAGAGCAACTGTGAGCTGATTGAACTGTCCTGTAAGAGATCTCCACAGCCCGCGGAGACATCATCTGATACCTTCCCGCACCAGAATCACATCAGTTCACAGACGTTCCCTGAGCTGTATTGATTAGGCAACGCAATGAGCGGCGCGTCCCCCCGTCTCTTGCCCACACACAGTTCACGTCAAGGTTTTTCTTGTTTGCCTGATAGTGATACACTCAGAAGACGCCAAGACTTTCAGACCAGTCGCAGTGTGACTGTATTTTGACTACTACACATTATGACCTCATCTCATCACTCCCCACCCGGCTTTGACCTTCGGCCTAGCTTGAGTTAGACTTTTATTTAAAAATATCTGAAGCAGTTCTCTGAAAAAATGTACTGTTGTTCTCGTCTGGAGGTGAGAACAGAATTCACTCACAGCATTCCTAATTACCTTGATTATCCACAGCTGCTCCTGGGTATAAAGGACTCCAGATATCCCCAGTTCCTCGTGGGATTGCCTCAGTTCAACAGCTTGCTATAGCTTCTGCTCCTCCTGCCCCATGCTCCTGTGTCTGCCTCTGTGTTCTCACCTTCCTGAAGACCATTTCTCTGGACTCCTACATAAGCCTGCAATAATCTTTGTTAATTATTACCCATCTGCCTGCATCCACCTGGAAAATACAAGTAAGGATTAAAGCATTGCAAAATTCAGTAACCGTATCATCACAAGAAAATCCCCAGGGCCCGAGGTATCGCCATTCTCACCATGAAGGAACACCATATCACCAGATCCAATCTCCTGCTCTACCTACATTCTTACTCCAAGGAAGTCCTCCATCCCACCTGTTCCTTGTTCCCCTTCTCCTGTAAGCTGACTATACAGTAACTCACTCTCCATAGATCTCCATCAGTTTTCATCATCTGAAGAGGGCACTGCTGCCATCTTTCCTCTCAAGAGTAAGATTCATTCACTTTGTACATTACCAGTTGTTTCCCTGCCAAATACTCATGTCTTGTCTTCTCCTCCCACGTAGGTCAGATCACTCCAAGAACCGCCACCTTGTTTTAATAAACAAAAATACAAAACCTTTGCATCATAGTCTCAGTGAAGTCTGTTCTGGCATCTGCCTTTAGGTCCTGTTACAAAATTATGTCAACTGTGTACCTTCTTTAGGCTTTTCTTGGGGGGGGGGGGGTCCTCTATTTAACTTGTGTATGTCAGTCTGTACTTCCTGTTTCCAAATAAGGACAACAAGATATTTGAAATGTTTAAACAAAGGTCTACTAGTAATGTAGATCTCAAAATAATTTTTATTCATATTTCAAATAATTCAATCTCAACTCCACTGTCAGAACGTAAGGCATTCATCGGCACCCTCACCTGGACGTGTAGTAACTCAAATTGAGGCAATAAAATGCCTCCCAAAAGGTGATGGGAAACATTTGGGATTGACTATGATGTAAGCAAAACAGAAGTCAACATGAAGCACTGAAAAGCCACTAGAGAAAGAACACAGCAAAGATCTAATGCTGCTGCAACTGCAGAGAGGAACAGACAGATCGATTATACAGCATATTTGAGTACCTGGAGGGCATGAGGTTTACAGTGGAGGGGCATGCCACAGGATCAGCAGGTTGCACTCTCTGTAGCAGAGATGTAAATCCATATCACTAGCGCTTCTCATGCTTGAATGAATGAATCTTTCTTTATTTCAGATAAATTAGAGTAAAAGATTAAAAGAAAGGAACAGAATAATATAACAAGGGGGGGAAAAATCCAAGGTCAAATTAAACAATAACTCCTCGGATTATACAATTCAACATAAGTTATCCGAAATGGGTGATGGCTGAAGCCGCAGCTTATATTGCCCACCCATGTTCCATCTAAGAATTCAAAAATAAAATAAAATAAAAGTGATTACAAATCAGAACAAAGCTAAGACAAAATGTGACAAAGCAAAACTAAGCAACAGCACAGACTGGATATTTTTTTTTTTTGTTACTTATTTGTACCCGTAGGTAGATTTGGTTTGCAGTGTGGTAACGAGCCACCGGCTGCTGGTCGCTGCGTGCGCGAGCGCCCTAAACCTACATGTTTTTGGTATGCGGGAGGAAACCGGAGAAATCCCAGAGTAAACCCACGCAACACGGGGAGAACATGCAAACTCCACACAGCTCACTGTTGGTCGGGGGCTGGGATCGAACCCACGATCTCATGATCCCCGCAATCCCCCGGCCGAGGGTAAAACTGTGCTGCCACAGTGCTAAACCACTGCGCCACTGTGCAGCCCATGATATGATAATCCTTATGTGATTTTACATGTCGTTTTTGTCGTGTTATTTAAACACTGCGTGAGTCCAACTGTAGCTTTTAACATCACTTTTTACTGAACCATGTCAACCTCACTGCTAGTCTGTCTCTCCCGCCAGTCGCCTCCTTGACGTCATCACTGCGCCACTGTGTAGTTCTTTTCCAAGTAACTCAATTACACCACATCTCCCCTTTCTAGTATCAATGGGTAGACTGCCATAGATTCAACAGACCTTAGAGGATTATTCTGCCTCTGTGGCTGGAAGATCTGGTCCAATCTAATGCCATTCACACACACAACAGACACGCTGCAGTTTTCCCTTAGCACCGAACAATATCAGCAAAATCAAATACAATACTTCCATCCTAAACCCTGTACTGTTCTGTCCTCACTCTAAACTCTGAGCTTGAACATTTACATAGAAAACAGTGCAAAATCAGAAAAATAGTGCAATACATCTGCAACCTTTTTTCCACTATTATTTTCAAACATTCAGTATTCAGAAATGTTTTTAAGTCCAACTGGGTTGGTTTTTCTAAATTGTCCTTAGGCATGACTGTGAGAGTGAATGGTTGTCTGTCTCTCTGTGTTGGCCCTGTGATGGACTGGCGATCTGTTCAGGGTGTACCCTGCCTCTCGCCCAGAGATGCTGGAATAGGCTCCAGCCCCCCCGCGACCCGAAAAGGATTAAGTGGAAGAAGATGAATGAATGAATGAAAGAATGGGTTGGTTTTACAACCTCTCTCCCAGACCTGGTTCTAGGAGTAGGAATAGATGGTGGTTCAGGAACATTCTGCTGTGATGATGTTGCTGCAGGTTGTTCTACTGAAAGTTGTTCTGGAACACCTTCCGGGAACTGCTCAGCTGCAGCACTGTTGCTCTGCTCTGATGAGGAGTTCCAGGGGATGAGATGACGACGGTTTCGCCTGATGGTCCCATGAGGTCCCTCCACCAGATAAGAGCGCGGTGTGGTGTGATTTCCGATGACAGCTCCTGCTGCTCCTTGATCTGTGACCCACACGTCCTGTCCTGGAGTGAGTCTACTGAGATGCTTTGCGGTGTCTCAGGTTGTAGCGTTGTGCATCTTTCGTATTCCTCTTCCCATCTTTCAGCATAACAGCATTTCCATCAGGAAGAGCAGGACTTAACAATGCAGGAAGAATAGGCACAGTTGTACGAAGCCTCCTCCCCATGAGCAGTTGAGTTGGGCTATACCCATTTTGGGGAGGGGTAGCCCTGTAAGCCAGTAAAGCAAGATTTTTTTTTTTTTTTTAGATTTTTTAGTATACTTTATTGATCCCCAGAGGGGAAACTGAGGGTCATCCACCACCTGGATGGATGAAGCAGCCACGATACGGCGCTATCCCTTAACCATTCACACACACATTCACACCTAGGGCCACTTTAGAGTCTCCAATTAACCTAACCTGCATGTTTTTGGCATGTGGGAGGAAACCGGAGAAATCCCGGGGTAAACCCATGCATACACGGGGAGAACATGCAAACTCCACACAGATCACTGTTGGTCGGGGGCTGGGATCGAACCCACGATCCCCACAATCCCCCGGCCAAGGGTAAACTGTGCTGCCGCAGTGCTAACCACTGCGCCACCGTGCAGATAGGGGTCATTTGACTTCTTCACAAGCCCCTTCACTGTCTGCACTGCACGTTCAGCTTCAGCATTGCCCTGGGGATATTTCAGGCTGCTGGTTACATGCTGGAACCCGTACAACTTTGCAAACGCTGCAAAGGCCACTCCGGAGAATTGTGGCCCATTGTCTGTCACCAGGGTCTCACAGATTCCATGACGTGCAAAGATTGACTTAAGGTGGTGGATCACATCATTAGATCTTGTGGGAGTTAGCAGGGCAATCTCCACATATCTCGACATGTAGTCCACTACTAGCAGGTAGGTCTTGCTCCCTAACATGAAAAAGTCTGCTCCCAACTTCTGACATGGTCTGTCTGGGTATGGTGTTGGCATCAGTGGCTCCCTGTGGTTCTGTCTCTCCTGACAGCATGCTCTGCAGTCGAGAACCAACTCATTCAGCTGCTGACTCAACCCCGGCCACCATACTGACTGTCGTGCCCGTTCTCTACACTTAACCACACCCTGGTGTCCTTCGTGCAGCTTTGCGAGAAGATCATTTCTCATGGTTGAGGGTATGACAAGCCTATCACCCTTTAGCAGTAGACCATCCTGGACAATAAGGAACGCCCCGTCAATCCAGTATAGCTTGAGTGCAGGTTCATTTACTCCATGAGCTGACCAGCCTTCTGCACACAGCTGCATCACTCGAGCACACACACTGTCCCTCTGCAGCTGCTCTCTCAGCTCCTCCAGATAGGCAGTGCTTGCAGGTAGGTTCTCCATCACCATATCCATGTAGATATTTGTGTCCTCGAACAGCTCTTTGTCAGCTGGTGTCCCTTTTCTTGTGACAGGCGCTCGCGACAATGTATCAGCTGTCCACAGGCACTTACCTGGCACATGAGATATGGAGTAGGAATAGCGCATAAGACGCATTCGAAAGCGTTGGATTCGAGGGGGTAGAGCGTCCAGTGCTTGAGACCCCAGGAGACTCGGGAGAGGCTTGTGATCTGTCTCCAACTGGAAGTGTTTTCCAATGAGGAAATTGCTGAGCCTCTCGCAAGCCCAGGTCAGGCTCAAAGCCTCCTTTTCCACTTGCGCATATCTCTGCATGGTGGGTGTGAGAGACCGCGACATGAAGGCTACTGGTCTCCACTCCTCACCCCAGTTTTGTAGCAAAACTCCTCCAGGTCCGTAAGACGACGCGTCTGCCTTAACTTTGCATTCTTTGTTAGGATCATATACAGCTAGCACCGGCGGCAACGTCAGGGCATCCTTTAAGACCTGGAAGGATTTAGCTTGCTCAGTGCCCCACACCCAGCAATTCTTCTTCGAAAGGAGATCTCTGAGGGCTTTATCCCTCTCAGCTAGCTGCGGGATAAACTTGCCTAGCTGGTTTACCATTCCAAGGAAAGACCTTAGTTCACTCACTGTTTTTGGCTCAGGCATTTCCCTCACAGCCTCCGTCTTGCTCGGGTCTGGAATAATGCCGCTGGTGGAGATCACGTGGCCTAGGAAAGTCACCTCAGACTTTGACAGGTCACACTTGCCAATGTTAAGTGTGATACCTGCCTTCTGAATCTTTCTTAGCATGGTATGCAGGCGAGCATCATGCTCCTCTTGCGTACGACCCCACACCAGCACGTCGTCAATGTGACAAACCACGCCTTCGAGCCCTTCTGTGACCTCCGTCACCATTCTGTTCTGGAAGTGTTCAGGGGTGGACGCAATGCCGAAAGGTAGCCGTTTGAAATAATAGCGTCCGAAGGGTGTGATGAACGTTGTCAGTTTCACTGAATCTTCTGTCAATGGGATCTGCCAAAATCCTATATTTGCAGCTTACTAAATATTTTGGCTCCAGCCAGTCTCCCAAGTGTTTCCTCTACTGATGGTTGAATGAACTTCTCTCTACACACGGACTCATTGAGGTTAGTGAGGTCGACACATATTCACACAGGATCCATCTTGTTCTTTCTGGGCACTACCACGATGCCAGCACACCAGTCTGTTGGCTCCTCAATTCTGCATATCACCCCGAGGCTTTCCATGCGGAACAGCTCTTGCTTGACTTTGTCCATTAGTCGCAATGGGATCCTCCATTGGGTTGTCTTGAGTGAAAATGGTTTGGCACCTGGTTTGAGCTTGATGGCATATGCCTGGTGTACCTCACCTAGTCCGCTGAATAATTTTGGATAGTTCTCCTTTAATATCTCTATAGTGACACTGTCAAGGCATGCAACAAGCCCTAGTCTGCAGCTCATGGACCTCCCCAGCAGGGCAGTGTGCACATAACGAACAACATACACCTCCTCCGTCTCCTCTTTCCCACCAATTCTCAGCAACAGCTTGGCAACGTCCACAGCATCAAGTGGCCTCCTCCCCGGTCCCAGGAGTGGCTTAGGTGTTTGTGGAGCGCAGGTGGGTTTCCTCTGAGTATTTTCTGGAAAACAGCATGTGGAAAACTGTGACATTGGCATCCGTGTCAATTTTTAACGTCACACTGCTGTCATTAATGTCAGTGTTGACCATCCAAGGATCACCGTCTGTTGTAACACTGCCGAGGAAGATGGCATCCTCATCCTCTTCCACCTCAAGTACCGATTTTGAGGACTTGCACACACGTTTATAGTGACCCTTTCTCCCACAAGCATGACAGTTACTAACTAACTAACTACTAACTAACTAACTAACTAACTAACTAACTAACTAACCTGCACTTATATAGCGCTTTTCTAGTCACAAAGACCACTCAAAGCGCTTTCATTAATATAACTAACCCTCTATTCTAAGGGCCTATAGGAAACAAATATCTAGGGACAATTTAGAACAGCCAATTAACCTAACATGCATGTTTTTTGGCATGTGGGAGGAAACCGGAGAAATCCCGGAGTAAACCCACGCAACACGGGGAGAACATGCAAACTCCACACAGATCACTGTTGGTCGGGGGCTGGGATCGAACCCACGATCCCACGATCCCCACAATCCCCCGGCCAAGGGTAAACTGTGCTGCCGCAGTGCTAACCACTGCGCCACCGTGCAGCCCTGGGCTGCAGTGAACTGCAGCCCAGTTCACTTCATTTACAGGACACACGTTTTGAATGTGATGGAGAACTGCCACATTTATGACATTTTGACTGTGCCCCCTTTTCCTTGCTATTCTGAGTACTGTGCGGTTTGTGAGCACGCTGAGGTTTGTTTTTAGCAGGCTTGCTACTTCCCTTGAACACTCTATCAACAGACACTGCCTCACTTGCCTGAGTTCTGGTGTCTCCTCTCAGAGAAGCTTGCTGCTTTTTCACCTCCTCAGTCTGCCGTGCCATCCTGATTGCTTTCTCCAAAGTCAGCTCTGCATCTAGCTGCATGCGTTCAGACAGCCTCTTGTCTAACAGACCGACAATAAGTCTGTCCTGAAGTAGCTCATCATGTAGCACACCGTAATTGCAATGTTCAGCCAGTGCATATAGTGCAGTAACAAAAGAATCTACTGTCTCACTTTCCCGCTGTTATTGCAGGTTGAATTTGGCACGCTCATAAATTACATTCTTTTTAACCACAAAGAAGCCTTGAAAGCCGTCACGCACCACTTCATACGAGCTGCGCTGAGCATCCGTCAGAGCCAGCCCACGTAAAACATCATCCGCCTCGTCCCCCATGCAATATATCAAAGTATTAACTTGATTCTCTTCAGAGTTTGCATTCAGATTACTTGCCAGGCGAAATCTGTCGAATCTCCTGATCCATTTGGCCCACTCCTGCAGCTTAGAAAAGTTGAAGGGCTCCAGTGGCTGGATGTTAGCGCACGGACCCGCTGCCACAGCGGCTCCCGGAGCGGTTGCTATCCCTCTGTTAGCGTCTCCATCTTCACTCATCATATCCGCAAACTCCCCTCTCTTCCTCCGCGGTGTACAAACGATCCTTTTTTGTTTCCGGGCTTACCTCTCTACGTTAACTACAGGACTTCTGACACCATGTTGTGTTATTAAAACACTGCATGAGTCCAACTGTAGCTTTTAACATCACTTTTTATTGAACCATGTCAACCTCGCTGCTAGTCTGTGTCTGTCCTGCCAGTCGCCTCCTTGACTTCATCACTGCGCGACTGTGTAGTTCTTTTCCAAGTAACTCAATTACACCACAGTTTTGTGTATATTTTTCCTTCTTGCCTTGAGAGAGAGCAGTCACATTTTTCTTCCCTCCTCCCCTGCCTTCCTGATCTATTCCCAGCTTTTGCAGTGTTGCGTTTTTGTCTGTGTTTAGTCGCTCTTCTTCTGCTGAATCTTAATCTAAACGAAAATTATGGATTTGGAAGCGGCTTAAATGTGCTATTGTCACTATTTTTCAACAAGAATTGGGCCAAGGGGGAGCCCAAGAATTGGAACCTACGAGGAGACTCATGGACATTGGAATTCATGCGTCTATGGAAACATTATTGGTTATGATCTCAGGACTTCTATTTTTGGCTGTGGAGTTCCCTGATGCATCAGAAATTGAAGGAAAATGAGAGAGCTGATCAAAGCGGACCCGGCAAGCTCCTTCATCAAATTCGACCAGTTGGGGAGAGCACGAGTAGCGGCAAACGGTGAACTGAATGACAGTGATTCAGTGAAGGAATACATCTGAAGCCCTGTGCTCTCTATGGAAAAACAGTTTAAGCCTGCATATATAATGGAAGCACAGAATTACACGGGTGAGGACAAATTCTATTCTCTGAGTGCACTGTGCTGATTTGATTTGATTTGATTTGACCTTGTTTGCCCCGTGTTTACATTCCTCCTGACTGAGATAAGCGGAAGGACCGGCTCTTATGTCTACCCAACATTCAACAATCAGTTGTTTGTCGTCAGCGGATTGGACCCTCAAGGACAATGCCCATGTGCCTTCTGCAAGCAAGAGAGAGAGAGAGATAGAATCTGGACTTGTTTATAAGTCACATGATTATAACATCTATCCACTGCCAGGAGGCGCCCTCTGCTGCTCACTAACAACTGTTACATTTACACTACACAATGCATACAACACTACATGCATACGATATACACACACTGCTCTCCCTCTGCTGTGTGATCTGTCTACTAAATGTCTGCTAAATATGCATTGAGGGTTTTTTTGCCTGCAATCAAAATTTCGCTTACTCATTAAGCGTCAGTTTGATAAAACATGTTTTTTTCTCTCGCCTACTGTGTCATATCCTTCTTTTTTTCCTTTCTTCTTTATGACTGGCGCCTAGCGGCTGCCCCGGCCTTGGATGCGCTCTGCAGAGTGTGCCCAAATGCCAAGTCACGTTTCGTTACCTTGTATTCATACATGTGTAATGACAATGAAGTTGAATCTCAATCTCAATCTCAATGTTTGGAGTATTTCTTCCTTTAGTTTTTGTTTAAATTGTCCAAGCGTCGTACATGATTTTAATTCAGGTCCAAAAGCGTTCCACAGTCTGACTCCTTGCACTGAGACACACTGTTGCTTGGTGGTAGTTCTCACTGAAGGTTTTTGAAATATACGGGCATCAGGTGTGCTGGCAATGGAGTAGGTGTGTGCGTTGCTGGCTCCTGCTATATTTTTTTTCCTTACTTTTTAAACCCTATTTTGCTGTAAGCTGTTAATGTTTTGGACATTTAATACGCGCAGAATTTGTTTTGAGTTGTGAAATATGTCCAAAACAAGAAAGCAGACTGAAAAGGAGGCAGCAGGGAACAATACTAACACCAGCTTAGCTGAGGATGCTAATATCAGCCTTAACCCTGCACTTGTTGCCTTGCTAGAGCAACATAGAACGTCCATAGCTGCTGACTTCAAAGCTTCATTTGAGCTTATTAATGGTAAGCTGGACAAGATTCAAGCAGATGTGGCGAACCAGGAGCAACGCATTGGCGACCTTGAAAACAACGCGGAGGACGTCAGCCAGCGCCTAGCGGCGCTTGAAGTTACATGTGAGTCAATGCAGGAGGAGAACAAACTTTTGAAAAACAAACTTTCTGACCTGGAGGGAAGAAGCAGGAGGCTGAATATTCGTCTGGTGGGTCTGCCGGAGTCCTTTGATGTGGGTCCACGGCCATCTGAATTTTTTTCTCGGCTGTTGGTGGACGTCTTTGGCACACAAACTTTGCCATCTCCCCCAGAGCTGGATAGAGCCCACCGCAGCCTCATGTCCAAGCCGAGTCCGAATGGGAAGCCGCGCGCTGTCATTATTTGTTTCCACCGGTTTCGGACCAAAGACTTGGTGATGAGAGAAGCGCGGAGATGCCGTGGGACTTTGGAATATCGTGGACATAAACTTCAGTTCTACGAGGATTATAACGCCGACGTTCAGAAGCAACGAGCCGAATATAAGGAGGTTATGTCCGAGTTGTACAAGAGAGGTTTTCGTCCTTCTCTTCTTTTCCCCGCCAGGCTCCGGATAACTCTTCCAGACGGCCAAAACCAGTGGTTGGCGTCCGTCTCAGAGGCCACCCGCTTCATGCAAACCAGGGAGAGAAACCAGCAATTTTCGCCTTGAACTGGACATTTCTGGGTTGACCAGCTGCCGCGCTGGACTGCTTGTTACTTCATTGAAGCTGCACTGACTGGACATTGATGCATTTTTAGATGTTCAAAAACAAGGTAAAATTGGCTCCCTATACGTTGTTGTTTACTTAATTCTTTTTTAATTTTATTTAATTTTATTTTTTTTTTAGGGTAAAACGTTCATATTATGCAGGATTGAAGCCAGTTGTATGGGAGCATTCTATTAGGATGAAAATAGAGCAGGAGATGGAGCGGTTGCTGTTTTTTTGCAACCGGCTGGAGTGTTGTTATAGGTTTGGTTGTTGGATTTTTATTTTTTTTTTAAATTTTTTTATTTTTTTTATTTTTTTTTTGTTTTGTTTTGTTTTTTGTTATGGATTTATTTACACCCCCCTTACCCCCTCCTTTTTTTTTTTTTTTTTTTTTTTTTTTTTTTACCCGTACCTCACTTTACTCTTCTTTGGGCTACACAACATAATATATAAATTTTACTCTTTGAATGAATAGTAATCTTACTTTGGTAAGCTGGAATGTGAAGGGGTTGAACCATCCAATTAAATGAAAGAGAGTCATGTCACGTCTAAAGCAATTTAAGCCTGGGGTACTGTTTTTGCAGGAAACCCATTTGCAGGATTCCGACCACTTGCGTTTGTCAAAATGTTGGTCAGGACAATTTTTTCATTCAAATTTTAAAGCTAAGGCCAGGGGCGCTGCTATTCTTATTGATCGAAATATCCCATTTATTCCCTCTAAATGTTGTATTAGATAAAAATGGACGATTTGTCATAGTATCAGGTAAACTTGGCAATAAACATGTCACCTTGGCTAATCTGTATGCACCGAATTTTGATGATGTGCACTTTTTTCGCAACCTTTTTTCGCAACTTCTGGATTTAAATACTCATTCTCTAATTCTTGGGGGTGACTTTAATTTGTATATGGATCTGATCTTAGACCGCTCATCCTCAAAACCTGCTAGTCTTAATAAATCTGCAACTTATGTTAAGTCTTTTCTTGAGGAATATAGCCTTACAGATCCTTGGCGTTTTTTACATCCTAACGGCAGGGACTATTCTTTTTTCTCTCACGTACACCATACTTATACCAGAATAGATTATTTTTTTGTTGACAATTTATTAATTAATAACCTTAGCTCTTGCAGTTATGATAGCATCTCGGTTTCTGATCATGCCCCTCTTGTACTTAAAATGATCCTCCATGGATGTGACTCCATGAGAAAGCATTGGAGATTGGATCCATTATTACTTACAGATGAAAAATTGGTTGCGAATATTTCTTCTAAAATTATTTTTTTTTTTGAAAGAAAATAAAACTCCTGGTATGCCAAATAAAACGATATGGGAGGCCATGAAGGCATTTCTTAGGGGGGAATTTATTTCATTGGCAGCATTTAAAAGACGATCCTTAATACAGGAACAGAAGGCTATTTTAGATCAAATCCTGGACATTGACAGACAATATGCTCAATCTCCATCACCCGCTCTGTACAAGGAACGTATGATATTACAAACTAAACTTAATTTACTTTCTACTCGACAAATTGAAGGTTGTTTAATAAGGAACAAGAGTGAATTTTATGAACATGGCGAAAAAAACAGTAAACTTCTAGCTAATCAACTGCGTGGTATTAGAGCTAAGCAAATTATTACTGGAGTTAGGACAGATAAAGGAGAGGTGACATCAGACCAACAAGTGATTAATGATATTTTCAGGTCATTTTATTCCAAATTATATACCTCAGAATATACAACAAACTTAAAGGATTTGGAAATTTTTTTTGATTCTATTGATATTCCTTCGATTTCTTCAGAATCTCAGCAAATTTTAGAAGCTCCCATCACAAAAGAAGAAATTCAGCTGGCAATATCATCCATGCAATCAGGAAAATCTCCAGGACCTGATGGGTTTTCCGCTGATTTTTTCAAAAAATTCTCTGACGACCTCGCCCCTTTCCTTTGTCAAGTTTTTACAGAGTCGCTTGACTCCGGTACACTTCCTCCTTCATGCTATCAGGCCTGTATCACTGTGTTGCTTAAAAAAGATAAGGATCCTGTTGATTGTGCTTCTTACAGGCCTATTTCCTTGTTAAATACCGATGTTAAAATTTTGTCAAAGTTGTTAGCTTCTAGGTTGGAAAAGATTCTTCCTTTTATAATTTCACAGGACCAAACCGGTTTCATTAAAAATCGCCATTCTTTTTTTAACTTGCGGCGGTTGTTTAATATTATTTATACTCCTCACCACAACATACCTGAATGTCTTATTAGTTTGGACGCTGAAAAGGCATCCGATAGGGTTGAGTGGGAGTATTTGTTTTTTACTTTGGAGAGGTTCGGTTTTGGTCCTTCCTTCTGTTCCTGGATTAAACTTCTCTATGCTAGTCCTTTAGCTTCAGTGTTAACTAATTGTCGCTATTCTGACTATTTTAGACTTTACCGTGGTACGAGGCAAGGCTGTCCTTTGAGCCCCTTACTCTTTGCCTTGGCAGTTGAGCCGTTAGCTATTGCAATCCGCGGGAGCTGGGACTTTCTAGGCATTCGTAGGGGTGGCATTGAGCATAGGGTTTCACTCTATGCTGACGATCTTTTACTATTTCTCTCCAACCCACTTACTTCATTACCCGCTATACTCAACATTTTGGATAGTTTTAGTAGGTTTTCTGGTTATAAAATTAATCTTAATAAGAGTGAACTGTTTCTGATTAATGAAAAGATTCAAGTTCAGGATTTTGAAAATTTTCCTTTCAAGGTTGTTATTGATCATTTTAATTATCTTGGGATATGTGTCACTAAACAATTTAATTACTTGTTTAAAAATAATTTTCTCCCCTTACTTGACCAGTGCAAGTTAATACTTTCCAAATGGTCCCCATTATCCTTGTCTTTAATTGGCAGAATCAATTCTGTAAAAATGATATTACTTCCAAAGTTTTTATATTTGTTTCAATGTCTCCCCATTTTTATTCCTAAATCCTTTTTTAAGTCTTTGGACTCTCTGATTACCTCATTTATTTGGAATGGTAAACATCCAAGATTGAGGAAAGTTTTTCTTCAAAGACCCAAATCAGTGGGTGGCATGGCTCTGCCTAACTTTCAATATTACTACTGGGCAGCAAATATCAGGTGCATGTTATATTGGAAACATTTTTATCTGGAACCCAAATCACCAATTTGGATCCTTATGGAGTCACATGTGGACAATCAAACCTCCCTACCGGCAATTTTAGGTTCACCACTTCCCCTTGCTTTGTCTACACTGGGTAATAATAAAGTAGTTCGTCAGTCTCTTAGAATTTGGTCTCAATTCAGGAAAAACTTCGGTCTTCAGTTTTTCTCCATTAGAAGTCCAATTGCCGCAAATCATTTATTTACCCCATCAACTATTGATAGCGCATTTCATATATGGCACAGAAAAGGTTTAAAATCTTTTGCGGATTTATATTTTGATGGTCAATTTGCAAGTTTTTCTCAACTTTCCACTAAATTCGACATCACTTCTACACATTTTTTCCGCTTCCTCCAGGTCAGACATTATGTGCAAACCATGACAAAACAATTCCCTCAAAAACCTTCTGATAATCCTCTAGATGATTTTTTATTAGTTAAACCAACTTCTAAGGGGGTAATGTCAGTTTTATATAATTTAATTTTAAATTTACAATCTTCTTCTCTGGCCGCTATCAAATTGAATTGGGAACAAGATCTTAATTTTACTTTTACTGATGAACTGTGGGACTCTATTCTTGGCCAGGTTCACACTGTATCAATGTGTGCTCGTCACGCTCTTATTCAATTTAAGATTGTACACCGGATGCACCTGTCCAAGGTTAAGTTAGCACGTATTTACTCGGATATAGACCCAACTTGTGAAAAGTGTGGTAGCGCTCCTGGCACTTTGCTTCACATGTATTGGTCCTGCCCTGCATTGATTAATTTTTGGCATTCTGTTTTTATCACTATGTCTGAAGTCCTGCAATATCAAATTAAACCTGATCCATTATGTGCCATTTTTGGTGTGGCTCCAGAACTTGTCTTGCCAAATTCCAAATTAAAAGTATTCAAATTTTCATTATTATTGGCCAGACGTGCTGTATTACTGAAGTGGAAAGACTCTTCGCCCCCTTCACATTTACAGTGGATAAAAGATATAATGTCCTGTTTGGATTTAGAAAAAATCAGATATACAGTCTGTGGCTCTGAAAACAAATTCTATAAATTATGGCGCCCGTTTCTTGACTTCTTTGAAAGACCCACGATTATAGTTTCTGAGTAGCTCATATCCCCTTTACCCCACCCCCACTTCACACACACAATTTTTCTTTGTATTTTTTTAATTATTGTTTATTTAAAGGTTTTTGTGCTTTGAAGCATTTACATTTGTTAGCTTTAAATTCTAGTTTTTCACTGTTTGGTTAAAACAAAAATGAAAATTTTTAATACTTTGTATTGTATTGATACTTCAATTAATAATAATAAAAAGACCTTTGAAAGAAAGAAAAGAAATATACATGTTCCTCTGAAATGATATTGTTTCTCCCTTATTTGGAACAACTTTTGAATATTTGCGGGCAGTGACAGATTCTTCACTTTAAACATTATTACTGCAGTTTTAAAATCAACCAGATCTTTCAACTTGAGAGCTTTTAATTTAAGAAAAAGTGGGTTTGTTGGTTCCTTGTGAGCAGCTTTGTTTATTACTCTAATAACTCTCTTCTGAAGCATAAAGACTGGATATATGTTTGTTTTATATGTATTTCCCCATACTTCAGTACAATATGTCATGTATGGGAGTATTAATGAATGATACAAAGTATATAGTGTCGGTTGATTCAGCAAATATTTCACTTTGTGTAGTATGGCGATTGATTTGGATGTTTTACCTCTTAATATAATTAATATGTGACTTCCAACACAGTTTATTATCAATTATTTCTCAAAAAAATTTAATTTCGGATACCCTTTCAATCTCTACACGATTTACACTGCGTTTAGATACTGAGTTGTTGTGATGGTTGTTAAAAATTATAAATTTTGTCTTACTTAACTTGAGCGTTAATTTGTTTGAATCAAACCACAGTTTAAGCTTTCCTAATTCATTTCTGAGTGTATCCAAAAGTTGTTCCAAATTGCTTCCACTGCATAATAAATTAATGTCATCTGCAAACAATATTAAATCAATTTTTTCCGAAACTTTACATATATCATTTATATACATATTGAATAACAGTGGCCCCAAAACTGAACCCTGTGGGACTCCGCAAGTAACCTTCAGTAACTGCGAGTTTTTGCTACCAACACATACATACTGATATCTTAAAAACTTTTATCAGTATGTCTCCTGCCCAACCAGGCGAAAAAAGACATTGGACCTGTGCTATGGATCCATAGAGAGGGCCTATAAATCACTCCCCCTTCCTCCTTTAGGATCCTTAGATCACAACTGTGTACATTTGCTGCCCACATATAAAACTGCTCTCAGAAGAGGCAAGGTGGAGACGAGAGACATTGATGTGTGGACAGAGGATTCAGTGCACAGCCTCCAGGAATGCTTTAACCGTACAGACTGGGAGATGTTCACACTGTCCTGTGGGGATGATTTGGACTCTTTGGTGGACGTCACATGCTCATACATGGCTTTCTGTAAAAATATGATCGTTCCACGTAAACGTGTCAAAATATATCCCAACAACAAAATGGGTTACAAAATCAGTTAAATCCTGCTTACAGAGGAAAGCACTTGCCTTTAAACAGGGGTCTGTTTCTGAGCTGCAGGTTGCCACAAAAGAGCTGAAGTCCGAAATTTTAAGAGCAAAACAAAATTATAAATCAGAGTTGGAAAGCAAGATGGCAACAAAGAAACTTGGTTCAGCCTGGGCCAGTATGAAAACTATTGCAGGCCTTCAGAGCACAGAACGCAGTAATCGTGTGTTTTTAGATGGTTTTAATTCAGACACAGAGCTGGCTAATGCTCTTAATTGTTTTTATGGTCGTTTTGACTCCTTTGATTTTAGCACAAAAACCCAAGATTTGAAACAGAAACTCAAAGACAATCAGCACTTTAATATTGAGGCGCAGGATATTAAAAGGGAGTTCTGCACTGTAAAAGTGAACAAAAGTCAGGGCCCTGATAATATATATGGGCGCTTGGTAAAATCCTGTGCACATGAACTGAGTCCTATATTTCATTACATTTTCAATAAGTCCTTACAAACACAACATGTGCCCAAGATCTGGAAAGAAGCCGTGGTTGTTCCCGTTCCAAAATCCAGCTGTCCTAAAACGGTAAACGACTTTAGACCAGTTGCTTTGACTTCAATTTTAATGAAAATTTTTGAAAAACTGGTCAGATGCGAGGTCCTAAAGAAGACTGAGCATGCATTGGATCCTCTGCAGTTTGCCTATAGGCCTCACAGAGGAGTGGCTCACACCACTGTCACTCTGCTTAACATGCTTTTTAAACATCTGGATTTTAATGGGACACACGCCAGGCTTTTATTTGTGGACTTTTCCTCCGCCTTTAATACAATCCAACCTCATATTTTAGTTGAAAGGCTCCTGCAACAATTTGATTTGAGCAATAATCTGGTGGGTTGGATTCTGGATTTCTTAACCAACAGGACGCAGAGAGTAAGGGTCAATGGTACATTGTCTGACCTAAAGTGCTCTTCTACTGGCTCTCCTCAGGGGTGTGTGTTGTCACCACTACTCTTCATCCTGTACACAAACATGTGTCGGAGCAGACATGACAACAGACACATTATAAAGTATGCTGATGACTCAGTTATTGTCAGTCTCCTCCAGGATGGTGAGAGTGGCCACGGCCCAGTAGTTGATGATTTTGTTCACTGGTGTGAGGATTCCTACCTGCAGCTGAATACGACAAAAACTAAAGACATGATTATTGACTTTAGGAGGAAAACTCCCAGGCACAAAGTCACCGTACTAAAAGGCCAGACCACCGAATGTGTACAATCCTACAAATATCTTGGGACGATTATTGATAGTAATTTAAACTTTGAAGAGAACTGTGAAAGGGTGTGCAAAAAGGGTCAGCAACATTTGCATTGCTTGAGAAAACTTGCACGCTTCCAAATTGACCGAACCATAATGACAATGCTGTATCGGGCTTTTATTGAATCTGTTTTATCCTTTTCTTTAGTGTCATGGTTTGGTCAGATAAAACTGAAACAGAGGAAATCCTTGGATCAGGTAGTTAGATGGTCCAGTTGTTTGCTTGGTGAGTCACAGCTGAGCCTGACATCCCTGTACACCAGACAAGTACAGAGGATGGCTACCTCCATTTTAAATGATGACTCCCACCCTTTGCACTGCAACTTTCAGCTTCTTCCCTCAAGACGGAGGTTTGTTGTCCCAAAAAGTAAAACCCAGCGCTACAAAAACAGCTTTGTTCCTGCTGCTGTCAAAGAGTTGAACAAGTTGCACATAATTTAGGTACCTACTTATTATTTTATTTACTTATTTTTGTAGGATGTTATTTGGGTTCTAAATATTTTATTGGGTTTTAGACCTTTGAGTTTTTAACCTCTTTGACTAGTTTTTAATTTTTTAATATGACCCTTCTCTCTTACCTCTGGTTTTTCTCTCATCTCTTGGTCTTTATACCCTGATTGATGGAGCCTTGAGTATTTTTATCATGTTTATAGTCAGCTTCATGTGTGCCTGTGTTTGTGTCTATGTTGAATGTAATTGTGGCTTGCAAATATGGATGTCACCAGACTGCAAAACAAATCTACCTACGGGTACAAATAAAGTAACCTGAACCTGAACCTGAACCTGATCTGTTCTTTAAGTAGCTATATAACCAGGACAGTGCTACCCCCCCCCCATACCATAATTTTGTAGTTTCTTTAACAATAATTTATGATCCACTGTATCAAATGCTTTTTTTAAGATCCAGGAATACCCCAACTGAATACTCTTTATTTTCTACAGCAGTTGATATTTTTTCTATAAATTCCATTAGAGCAAATGCAGTTGTCCTTTTGTGTCTGAACCCATATTGTTGCTCACACAATAAATTATTCTTCATTATAAAGTTGTCAATTTTCTCACAGAATATTTTTTCAAGTGTCTTAGAAAATTATGGGCAGTGCGGTGGCACAGTGGTTAGCACTGCGGCAGCACAGCAACTTACCCTTGGCCATGGGATCCCTGGTTTGATCCCAGCCCCTGACCAACAGTGATCTGTGTGGAGTTTGCATGTTCTTCCCGTATCTGCTTGGGTTTACTCCGGGATTTCTCCGGTTTCCTCCCACAGGCCAAAAACATGCAGGTTAGGTTAACTGAAGACTCTAAAGTGGCCCTAAGTGTGAATGTGTGTGTGAATGGTTAAGGGATAGTGCCGTACCATGGCTGCTTCATCCATCCAGGTGGATGCCCTCAATTTCCCCTCTGGGATCAATAAAGTATACAAAATAAAAAAAAAAAAAAATTGCGGCAATAGTGAAATTGGTCTATAGTTTGAGAATTCCCCTCTGTCACCTGTCTTGTATATCAGAATTACTTTGGTTATTTTCATTGCATTGGGAAATATACCTGTTTGGAGAGACAGGTTACAGAGATACATCAGTGGCTTCACTAAGCATTCAATGATAGTTTTGATTAAAAGCATGTCAATACCATCACAATCCGTAGATGTTTTACTTTTAAACGATTTAACAATTTCAATGACCCCTCTCTCATCTGTGTTCTTTATGAAGATGGAGTCTTTTATAGCAATGTTTTTGCTTATTGTATCACCTGTAGGTGCCGTAATGGGTATTTCTCATGCCAAATTAGGACCAATGTTAACAAAAAATTTATTAAATTCAACTGCAGGTGAGACTGCATTCACACTCCGAGTCTTTTTTTTTTTTTTTTGAAAGATTGGTTGGGTAGCTTGTATTTCTGTTTTTATTTCCAAGAATATTGTTAAGTATTGTCCATGTATTTTTAGTGTTATCTCTGTTTTTCTCCAGTTCTTTACTGTAATAGTCTCTTTTACCTCATCTCATTATATATATTAACTTATTTTTGTATGTTTTATACCACTGCTCTGCTTCTTTTGTCCTTTTCTTTAGAAAAGCTTTATATAGTGAATTTTTCTTTTTACACGCTTTTTGTAATCCTTTGGTTAACCATGGCTTGTTGACAAATTTCTGTTTAAGCTTTTTCTTTACTAATGGACAATTTTTTTTTTCATAAAGAGCGGTTTGTGGCAACCTGGGGAGTGCATAATGGTTTACCACCTTAGACAGGAACAAAGGATGCAACCTTTTGTGTGTGAGAAGTTTCTAGATGCCCTAGTAAGATAACAGGGAGGTGTCAAGGATGAATGGACTGACTGCAGTCAGACGGGGGATTATCTTTTGTGTGTGAGAAGAGTCTAGAAGGATGTCATGTTATTTAAGGGAAGAGTTCCTACTTGTATGCCATTCTATCTATGCTCCTTGTGTGAGTCGTGTAATAAACCGCCTGAACCAAATCAGCCTCATTATTTACACGCTCCACACTGGTGACCCAAGACGAATCATGGAATACGACGGAAGATCCCCGGAGCCAACCTCGACTGGAACCCCCAGCTTCGCGTGCGCTGTAGCGATCAAACTACCTGATTTTTGGCAGCACAACCCACGCTCCTGGTTCCACCTAACCGAGGCGCAGTTCGCCCTCCGAGGGATATCGACGGGTGATACGAAATTCTACTATGTGGTCGCAGTGCTCGATGCCAGCACGGCTCAGCACATCGAGAGCCTGCTCGATCAGCCACTAGCCGACGGCAAATATGATGCGCTGAAGGCTGCCCTCATCCAGCACTACACGCTCTCGGATGGTGAGAGAGCAGAGAGGCTTCTGACGCGGACCGAGTTGGGAGACGGTTCGGCCGTGGACATGATGGAGAAGATGCTGAGGTTAAAGGGCACGGACGACAACCACTTCATCTTCACCCACATTTTCCTCAGGAACCTTCCGACAGCGGCGAGAGCGGCCCTGGCCAATTCGTCGTTGCTGGCCGAACGGGACTATTGTGCGCTAGCCCGAGAGGCAGACCGGATCATCGTCGCCACCAAGACTTTCGTGACCATTGCGGCAGCGACGGAGCCCGGCACGTCAACACGAGGAGGCGAGGAGCCGCTGACGGCAGCAGCAGAACCACCGATGGCAGCAGCAGCGGGGGCCAAGGAACGTGGAGGTGACACGTTTTGCTTCTACCACCACCGCTTTGCAGAGAGGACACGCAAATGTATACCACTGTGCCAGTTCAAGCGCTCAGGAAACGCCAAGCCCGGGGGTCGGTAGCAGCCGCAACCCTCGGGGAGGAGAACAAGCTGCTCTATTTGACGGACGCACGCTCGGGGAGGAATTTCCTCGTGGACACCGGCGCACAGAGGAGTTTCATCCGGCCGACCTACGCTGACCGGCTGGCAGGAACCAGCGGCCCCGAGATGGCAGCAGCAAACGGCTCAGACATTAAGACCTTTGGTGAGAGGACTCTGCTCTTGTTTCTACACGGTCGTACATATGAATGGACTTTTGCTGTAGCAGCATTGGATTACCATATACTGGGGGCTGATTTTCTATGTGCACATGGGTTGTTGGTAGATATCGCTTTTGACTCTCTCCCCTGTATAGCTCGAGTGACCTGGCCAACAGCACAAGCCAATGTCACAGCAGCATGCGGTAAGTTCCACACACTGCTCGCTCAGTTCCCAGCACTCACAGTCCCGACGTTTTCAGCAGCTATTGCTAAACATGGGGTGGAGCATTTTATCACCACCACCGGGGCGCCCGTTTTTGCAAGACCTCGGCATTTGGACGCAGCTAAACTGGCCATAGCGCGCTAGGAGTTCGCTAACCTAGAGAGGTTAGGCATCATCAGGCGCTCAAACAGCCCATGGGCTTCCCCGCTACACATGGTCCCTAAAGCTGAAGGTACGTGGCGACCTTGCGGCGATTTCCGCAGGTTAAACAATGCTACAGCGCATGACCGCTACCTAATTCCCCACATTCAGGATTTTTCCGCTCACCTCGCAGGAGCGCGCATTTTTTCTAAGATAGATTTGGTCCATGGTTACCACCAAGTCCCAGTGCGCGCTGAGGACATATCCAAAACAGCGGTAATAACTCCGTTTGGTTTATTTGAGTTCTTGCGCATGCCGTTTGGGCTTAAAGGGGCAGCACAGACGTTCCAGCGCATGATGGATGCAGTGCTGCGCGATCTCTCTTTCGTGTTCGTCTACCTGGACGATATCTTGGTAGCCAGCGCGTCCGAAGACGAACACGAAACCCACCTCAGGACGGTTTTCCGGAGGTTGGAAGAGCACGGTTTAATAATCAACCCAGCGAAATGTCAGTTCAGGGTGACGGGGATTGATTTTTTTTAGGGCACCGCGTCTCTCCCGAAGGAGCGGTTCCGCTGCCTGACAAAGTGCACGCAGTGACAGATTTTCCCCGACCACAAACGGTCAGGGCGCTACAAGAATTTTTGGGAATGGTGAACTTTTATAACCGTTTCCTTCCCCGCGCAGCACAGCTCATGCAGCCATTGTACGCTGCGCTCAAAAAACAGAAACCCGCGAATAGGGTCAAATGGACCCCGGAATGAGAGCAGGCGTTCTCGGAAGTTAAAGCAGCCCTGGCAAACGCCACATTGTTGGCACATCCAGACCCAACGGCCTGCATAGCCCTCACCACTGACGCCTCAGATGTGGCCATAGGGGCTGTCATGGAGCAACGCGTCGCCGGGGCTTGGCAGCCGCTTGCCTTTTTCAGCAGAACCTTGCGCGACAATGAGCGTAAATACAGCACGTTCGACAGAGAGTTGCTGGCTCTCCACCTGGCCATTCGCCATTTCCAGTTCTGGCTGGAAGGGCGCAATTTTACTGTGTTCGTTGACCATAAGCCACTAACATTCGCGATGGCCAAAGTTTCAGAACCTTGGTCGGTCCGGCAGCAGAGGCAGCAGAGGCAGCTGGCCGCGATCTCAGAGTTTACTACCGATATTCAGCATGTGTCGGGCAAACTGAATGTAGTGGCAGACTGCCTCTCGCGCGCTGTTGTGGCCCCGGTCTGTGTAGGGTTGGATTACGCAGCCATGGCCGCGGAGCAGGCTAGTGACGCGGACGTGCGCGCGCTCCAGTCTTGACCAACAGGGTTAAGGCTGGAGAAGAGGACGCTGCTTAACGGCATTCCCCCCTTAATCTGCAACGTCTCCATGGGTCGCCCACGGCCTGTGGTTCCAGCCGCGTGGCGCCGCCATGTGTTTGAGTCAGTTCACTCTTTGGCACACCCAGGGGTGGCGCGTCAGTCAAAATGGTAGGAGAGAAATATGTGTGGCCGGGCCTTCGCAAACAAGTGAAAGAGTGGGCGGCAGCCTGCGTGGCGTGCCAACGAGCCAAGGTTCACAGACACACGAAGGCTCCTTTGGAGCCGTTTCGCATCCTGGCTAAGAGGTTCGACCATGTCCACGTGGACCTTGTAGGCCCCCTTCCGCCATCACAGGGGTACATGCATCTCCTGACAATGGTGGACCGCACCACGCGTTGGCCAGAAGCGGTTCCGCTGGCGGCAACCACGGCCAAGGAGGTGGCGCGCGCGTTTTTAAGAGCATGGGTGGCGCATTATGGAGTTCCGTTGGACATTACGTCCGACAGAGGCTCTCAATTTGTTTCTGAACTCTGGTCAACAATGGCCCGCAGCCTAGGTGTCTCAATTCACCGCACAACCGCTTACAACCCGCAGGCTAATGGGTTATGCAAACGTTTTCATAGGCCGTTAAAAGCGGCTCTGAGGGCTTCACTGACGGATGCAAATTGGGTAGACAGGCTACCATGGGTTTTATTGGGGTTACGTTCTGCACCTATAGAGGATCTGGAAGCTTCTCCGGCAGAACTCGTTTTTGCACAACCGCTCCAGCTGCCTGGGGAGTTTCTGACAGATAATCCTGCGCCAGGTAGCTCCCCGTCTCAGCTGCTGCAGCATTGCATAGACTCAAGCACGCTGCCGGGTCCTGCCCACCACAGTTTTCCGCGCGTTTTTGTGCCTAAAGCTTTGAAAAACGCAGAGTTCGTGTTTGTCAGACACGACGCCCACCGCCCCTGCTGTGCCCACCTTATGATGGACCGTTTAGAGTGCTGGAAACAGGGGATAAGCATTTTTTGCTAGATTTGGGGGGTAGGAGGGAGAAAATTGGCATAGACAGACTCAAACCTGCTTTTGTTGTGGCTGACGAGCAAGTGCTGTTGGCGAGGGCCCCTCGGCGTGGAAGACCCTCACGGGGCGCTTCCCAGAGAAAAGATTCTCCAGAGCACCCACACGGACAGTCAAAAAGTTTTCACCCCTAGACATCAGCCCCCCAGCATGGCAGCGCCACGGAGGCAGCGAATCCTGGCTACAGCAGATACGGCAGAAGACTGAAGCCCAAGCAGCATGCGGACTGATGTTGATTGTTCTGCAGCATGTGGACTGATGTTAATGGTTTTATCACAGCATGTGGACTGTTACTCTCTTGTCCTATCTAAGTTGCTGGGGGGGGGGGCAACCTGGGGAGTGCATAATGGTTTACCACCTTAGACAGGAACAAAGGATGCAAAGTTAACCTTTTGTGTGTGAGAAGTTTCTAGATGCCCTAGTAAGATACCAGGGAGGTGTCAAGGATGAATGGACTGACTGCAGTCGGACGGGGGATTATCTTTTGTGTGTGAGAAGAGTCTAGACGGGGATTATCTTTTGTGTGTGAGAAGAGTCTAGAAGGATGTCATGTTATTTAAGGGAAGAGTTCCTACTTGTATGCCATTCTGTCTATGCTCCTTGTGTGAGTCGTGTAATAAACCGCCTGAACCAAATCAGCCTCATTATTTACACGCTCCACAGGTTACAGTGTTCATGAATGTATCGTAGGTTTCATTTACATCTGATACATAGACTTTTGTCCAGTCTTGCTTCAGCAGGTCTTCTTTAAAAGAACTGATTGCATTTTGTGATTTGTATCTGAAAGATTTTAGGGTTTTTTTCTGTATTGGCCCCCATGTGGCCATGGATAAGTGCAAAGACTGGCAGATGGTCACTTATGTCATTTATCAATTATCCACTTTCTATTTTCTTATTAATAATATTAACAAACAGGTTGTCAATAAGCGTAGTACTGTGGACTGTGATTCTACTGGGATGTGTTATTGTGGGATATAGACTCATACTGTACATAGAATTCATGAACTCTGTAATTACATTTTGTTGAAATGGATTTAGTAAATCAATATTGAAGTCTCCACAGATTACAACCATTTTCTTATTAGTTATATTATTGTACAGCTCAACTAACATATCTCTGAATGTCTCAACGCAAGTTCCCGGTATTGTATATATACAACTTATAATTAGATTTTTTGTTTTATCTTGGTCAGTCTCAACAGCAACACATTCCATAATCCCTGATAGTGCAAAGGACATTCTGTTTACAAGTTTACACCTATACAGTTCATCAATATACAGTGCAACACCACAACCCTTTTTTTGAGATCTGTTAATATGAAACATCTGATATCCTTCTATTGCCATCAAAGAAGCCTGATCTTCAAGGAACTTGAGTCAAGTTTCAGAGACTGCGATAGCTGTAAATTTTCTATCTAGCTGTTTTAAATAGTCCTGAATCTGTGGAAAGTTTTTGTTAAGACTTAGCTTGTGAAGCTATGTCATATAACACTGGTCAACACCAAATTTATTGTCTGCTTTTTTTAGCTGATTTAGGACAATTTTGATATGCTGAATCCAAAAATCACATTGGTTTTGCTCAATCAGATCAACTTTTGGAACTATGGCCACATGTTTTTTAAGTTTTTGTTTACATGTACGGGTATTTTCACTTTATATGATGCAAAATTCTTTTTTATTTCTTGAAATTCTCTGAATTTTGAACAATGATGACGTAACATTCAATTTACATGTACTTACCTTTATCAGTGTCTACTATTCAATTTACAGTACAACTGTACAACTGCTGTACAACTGCTTACAACTTACCATAAAAACCTGACCTGATCGAGAGAAACGGATGTCATTTTCGGATTCAGCGGTGCAAAATTGTCTTAAATCAATTGAAAAAACACAGACAACTTACAAAAAAATTATTTTTGTTATGTTGTGTAATCAATCCACTGCTCTCCACAATCACCATACAAGTTGTTCCTATGCTCCCCACTCTAGATTAATTTCATTTATGTACTAAATGTAACAACTCTGCACAATAAATTGTCCCCTCCATTATACAACTAAGACAATATCAATCATTACTGAGGGTAACAACAACACTGTTGATTCAAATACGAAATATACTGTCTGGGTACATATTCACATTCTGCAGGGTATCTTAACAAACTGTAATGCTGTTTATACCATGTAGCTGTAATGCTACCGCACTGTTTATATATCTGTATACATATGTACTGTATATTCATCTACTGCTTTTGGCTAAGCAGTTCCTTTTTATCTTATTAACTATTACCCTGAGTGTTGCTGTCCCTGTGGTGCTGTAATCCTGGAATTTCCCCATTGTGGGACTAATAAAGGCTTATCTTATTTCATACATAATAATTACCTCCGCCAAGGAGATAATGTTTTTACCGGCGTTTGTCTGTCTGTCCGTCTGTTACCAACATAACTCAAAAAGTTATGAACAGATTTGGACGAAATTTTCAGGAAAGGTGTGTAATGGCACGGGGAACAGATGATTAGATTTTGGTGATGATCTAAGAGTGCATACCTCCACCAAGGGCTTTTTTGTATTTGTGCAGCAGGATTACACAAAAACTACAGGATAAATTTGGATGAAATTTTCACCACAGGTGGTTCTTGGTCTACAGAGGAACCCATTACATTTTGGTGATGATCTGGGAATGCATACCTCAGCTAAGGCTCTTCTCACAGTGTGTCACCCACAATACTCCAAAACTAATGGACAGACTTTGATGCAATTTTCACCACAAGTGGCTCTAGGCCTACACACAAACCCATTACATTTTGGAGGTGATCCATAAAAGACTGAAGGAGCCTTGGCGGAGGTATGCGCTCTCTGAGTGCTTTTCTAGTTTCTATATGATTTAAGTGTATTTTAAACAGCACAACTTACTCCTGGATATGAATATAAACTATCCGGTTGCAAAGCTTCTGCTAAAGGACAGAATGGGGTTACCTTGAATTGCAACTACCTCCAGGTCACCCTTGGGCAAGGTGTAGTACCTGTAAGCCTCCCTTGCTGGGGTACAGCTCCATTGCCTTGTGGAAAGACTATTTAGTCAAAGGCTAAGGGACCATACCCTAAAAGAAAAGATGCACTTGCTGGGGTACAGCAGATGGAGCTCAACAGCCTTGGCAGGCCGTCCATGTAGGGAGCTGCTCACCCGAACAACCCACAAAGACGGCTTCAGTGGACCAGGTGGAGGAAATCTTTCTTTGATTCAACTGCTGTGAAGACAATGCAGCAACGTACTGTGGAGTGCAAAGGGTGTGACAGCACACAAGACGTTACGGCCATCCACTGCAGCCAAAGAAGCCCCCTGTCACAACTCGCTCTCGCCTGTCTCCCGCTCCAACTGCGCGCACACCTGCGCCTCATCAAGCTCAGGCTATTTAGCCCGCTCCACCTGGAGCCTCGGTCTGGAGCCGTCTGCACACCAATGCTCGTGCATTCCAGCACTCGTCTATTCCTTCCAGCCTACGCATCCCTGAGTCCTTCCTCGCCAATCAAGTAAGCCATCATCATTCTCACCTCTTCTCCAGTCTCTCTCCCCTGTGCACAGGTGGATTCCCTGGCGGCGGATTTCTCCCTCCTCATCGCCATCACCTCTCGCACCGCGCTGAGCGCGCACTGGAGCGCTGTCTTCCAGGCAGGAAACCTACGGCTAAGCCGACGCCAGCCACCAAACCACCTGCAAGTAAACACCAGTCTGAGTGTAAATTCCACTGGGTGTACTCCGGCAATTAACCCTTGTTTGCTCTGTCCTTAGGGTTGCCTGGCTGCATGGCGCACTGCTTCGCCCTCGGCGCTTCCCGTCCTCCAACAATACACTTACACCCTGCTCACACGCACTCATACACTAATTATTACCTCCGCCAAAGGGAGAGGTTATGTGATCATCAGCGTTGGCTTGTCTGTCTGTCTGTCTGTCTGTCTGTCTGTTTGTCTGTTTGTTAGCAAGATAACTCAAAAAGTTATGGACGGATTTTCATGAAATTTTCACAGATTGTCAGAAATGGGGTATCCTACAGATGACTAGATTTTGGTGGTGATCCGGATCACCGTCTGGATCCAGGAATTTTTTAAAGGATTCTTTTTTTTTTTTTTTTTATTACCTCTGCCAAGGAGGTTATGTGATCATCGGCGTTGGTTTGTCTGTTTGTCTGTTTGTTTGTTTGTTAGCAAGATACCTCAAAAACTGTATGGGGGGAACTGTGGCCGCCATTATGGAAAATGCCATTTTCGTGAATAACTACTGAACCACTAATCCTATCATTGTCAATCCAATTGCTAGTCATATGTTTTCGTGGTCAAGGAATCGGAAAACGTACACACAAACACTGTATGGCGGGGAACTGTGGCCGCCATTACGGAAAATGTCATTTTCGTGAATAACTACTGAACCACTAATCCTATCATTGTCAATCCAATTGCTAGTCATATGTTTTCATGGTCAAGGAATCTGAAAACGTACACCCAAACACTGTATGGGGGGAACTGTGGCGCTTGGCAGAGGTCTGCGCTCTCAGAGTGCTTTTCTAGTTGTTTAATAAAATCATTGAATCTTGCTCGAGCCTGTGTGCGTGTTCCCTGGGTCCGAACTTATGTCAGTACGGCTCCAGCAGAGCAGCCCAGCGAACAGCGGGCTCGCACACTGGCTAAACATCATTGAGGCTCGAGTGGATCAGATCACTCTTCAGCAACAGGTGATTTTAAATCAACTTACCCAAATTATCCACCGGCTGGACCATTTGGATCCCCAGCAGGCGTTCCGTCCAGCTCCTCACAGCGGGTCGGCTCCCGCCGGTCCTCCTGCTAGCCAGGCTAGCCCGGGGCCGCCAACCCAGCTCACCCCAATTCCCACGCCCACGCGCTTCAACGGTAAGCTCGGTGAAGCTTGGGGGTTCCTCCTCCAGTGTCAGTCGGTGTTCCAGTGCTTCCCAACTGATCACAGCCGAATTGGCTATAAGATAAGATAAGATAAGATAAGCCTTTATTAGTCCCACAATGGGGAAATTCCAGGATTGCAACAGCACAGGGATAGCAACACTCAGAGCAACAATCAGAAGGCAAGAGAAAAACAAGAGCAGCGAGTATACATATGTACATATAAATATAAATTATATATATATAGACACACAGTGCGGAGCATTGTAGATGGAATAAATATATAAATATATAAACACAGTGCGGAGCATTGTAGCTAGATGGAATAAATATATGAGTATATAAACACACAGTGCGGAGTATTGTAGCTAGATGGAATAAATATGTAAATATATAAACACACAGTGCGGAGCATTGTAGCTAGACGGAATAAATATATGAATATATAAACACAGTGCGGAGCATTGTAGCTAGATGGAATAAATATTTAGATATATAAACACACACAGTGCGGAGCATTGTAGCTAGATGCCATAAATATGTAAATATATAAACACACACAGTGTGGAGCATTGTTGCTAGATGGAATAAATATATAAATATATAAACCCACACAGTGCGGAGCATTGTAGCTAGATGGAATAAATATGTAAATATATAAACACACACAGTGCGGAGCATTGTAGCTAGATGGAATAAATATGTAAATATATAAACACACACAGCGTGGAGCATTGTTGCTAGATGCAATAAATATATAAATATATAAACACACACAGTGCGGAGCATTGTAGCTAGATGGAATGAAACAGCATAACCGTCTACTTAGTTATCCTACATGGTATGATTATGTACCCATACATATTCTCACCCTCCATAGCGACCGGTATTTTCCTAGTTGTATACCGGAGGGGACCATTGTGTAAGTCTATTGCGTCTTTTGCATTCAATACTATTAGGTTGTCACGTCTTTTTGCTATCTCTGCGAGCAGCCCTGCTTAGGTATATTGCTAACCTCCTGGAACGGCGAGTGTTAACGTGGGCCTACGCCGTAATGGCGAGACCCAGCTACGCGAACCTGACTTATGCTCAGTTTGTGCATGACTTCAACGAAGTTTTTGATCATTCGGATCGTGACAGTGTGCTAACCACCCGGCTGCTAAACCTTCGCCAGGGTAGCCGGTCGGCCACCGACTACGCTGTCGACTTCCGGGTGGTAGCAGCGGAAGTTGGGTGGGGAGATGCTGCTCTCTGCAGCATTTTCACCCGTAGCCTGAATCAAAGTCTCCGGGATGAGCTGGCCTGCTGGGACCTGCCGGAGCGGCTCTCCGAATTAATCTCCCTCACTATTAGTCTCGATAACAGGTTGAGAGAATGGGCCGCTGAGCGGAAGTCGTCTAGCCGCTCGGGCAGTGCATTCTCCCGTACCTCTCAACCGCGCCCCCTGGCGTTGCCCGCGCCAGAGTCCACCGACGAGCCGGAGGCAATGCTGATTGGCCGGGCTAAACTTCCACTGGCGGAGAAACAGCGCCGCAGGGAGCTGGGTCTCTGCATGTATTGCGGAGACGACCAGCACTCCGTGGAGACTTGCCCGGTGAAGCCAAAAGGAGGAGTCCGCGAGTCACTGTAGGGGGCCTCGCGGACGCATCCCAATCTAACGCTCTATCCAAATGCCTTTTACCGATCAGGTTCTGCCATAACTCCACTGAACACCTCACGCACGCACTAGTGGACTCGGGGGCGGAGCGGAGCTTTATTTCTAGGAGCCTGGCAACCCACCTGGGCATCCCGTGCCAACCCCTGCCGGCTCCTCTTAACCTCGTCACCCTCTCTGCTACCCCCCTGGAGAAAGTTACGCACCGGACTGTCCCGGTCCCTGTCATCATCTCCCGAAATCACCGGGAGGACCTCAGCCTGTTTGTGCTGCCCACCTCTGCTGCCGCCGTTATTCTGGGTTACCCCTGGCTGCGCCTGCACAACCTGACCTTTGACTGGCGGTCTGGAAGTATTCTCTCCAGGAGCACCTTCTGCTTGGGCGGCCATCTCCAGTCCGCTGCCTGTGCCCCGTCGCTTCCTCCTTTCTCCTCTGACTCACCCCCTCTGGACCTCTCCAAGGTGCTTCCGGAGTTCCACGACCTGGGAGCCGTTTTCAGTAAGTCTAAAGCGCTGTCTCTCCCCCCCCCCCAACCCTATGATTGCGCCATCAACCTCCGCCCGGGCGTGCCCATACCATCCAGTCGGCTGTACAGCCTGTCGGCGCCGGAGCGCAAAGCCATGGACACCTACATCAAGGAGTCACTCAGCGCTGGCATCATTTGCCCCTCCTCGTCTCCGGTCGGGGCAGGGTTTTTTTTCGTCGACAAGAAGGATGGGTCCCTTCGGCCTTGCATCGACTTCCAGGCGCAGAATGACATCACGATCAAGGACAAGTATACGCTGTCATTGATGGACTCCGCCTTCGACTCGCTCCAGGGGGCTTCCTGGTTTACGAAGCTGGACCTCCGCAGCGCATATCACCTCGTTTGGATCCGGGAAGGCGACGAGTGGAAGATGGGGTTCCGGATGCCCAGCGGCCATTTTGAGTACCTGGTCATGCCGTTTGGGCTCACCAACGCTCCGGCCGTCTTCCAGCGATTAATTAATGATGTTCTTCGCGACTTCTTGGGGGTATTCGTCTTTGTCTACCTGGACGACATCCTGATCTTCTCCCGGTCTCGGGAGGAGCATCAGGTTCACGTGAGGCGGGTCCTCCAACGTCTCCTGGGGAACAGATTCTACATGAAGGCGGAGAAGTGTGAGTTCTATGCTGACAAGACCTCCTTCTTGGGCTTTATCGTTTCCCACAACCAGATCATCCCTGACCCTGCCAAGGTCAAGGCGGTAGTTGAGTGGCCCCTCCCCTCGTCCAGGAAACAGGTCCAGCAATTCCTGGGCTTTGCCAACTTCTACTGCCACTTCGTCCCGAAGTATAGTGCTATCGCTTCTCCCCTGACCCGCCTCACCTCCCCCAAGGTGCCGTTCCGGTGGACTGAGGAAGCTGCAGCTGCCTTTGCTGCGCTGAAGACGGAGTTTTCCTCCTCCTGGGTCCTGTCTCAGGTGGACCCCACGCTGCAATGCCTCGTGGAGGTGGACGCTGCCGATACAGGGGTGGGGGCAGTGTTGTCTCAGCGCTCTCCAGTGGACGGGGTGGTTCGCCCCTGCACCTTCTTCTCCCGGCGCCTGTCCGCGGCGGAAAGGAATTATGACATTGGCGACAGAGAAATCCTGGCTGTGAAGCTCGCGCTGCAGGAGTGCTGTCACTGGCTTGAGGGGGCAGCTCAGCCTTTTGTGGTCTGGACAGACCATAAGAACCTGGAGTACCTGAGGACGGCTAAGCGCCTGAATGCCCGCCAGGTGCATTGGTCCCTGTTCTTTGGCCGTTTCAGGTTTACCATCACCCACCGCCCCAGCTCCAAGAGTGGTAAGCCGGACGCTCTGTCCAGGCAGTTTGCCCCAGAAGCCCCCGAAGACCAGGATCACACCATTCTGCCAGCCTCGTGTGTCGTGGGCGCTGTCTCATGGTCCATCAGGAACAAGGTCCGGAAGGCACAGGAAACCGAACTCGATCCTGGCGTCAGTCCAGCTGGGAGACTGTTTGTGCCATCGTCGGTCCAGGGTGACGTCATCCATTGGGCTCACACCTCTAAGCTCGCCTGTCACCCTGGGATCTCCCGGCTGATTGAGCTTCTCCAGAGGTCCTTTTGGTGGCCGGGCCTCCGGGACGACGTTGCCAATTACATCCGCGCCTGCCCCCAATGTGCGACTGGTAAGACGTCGACCTCTCCCCCAGCGGGGCTCCTCCACCCCCTGCCGGTCCCTGGAAGGCCCTGGTCCCATGTAGCCTTAGATTTCGTCACCGGTCTCCTGACATCCAACTCGTTCAATACCATCCTGACCATCGTGGACCGATTCTCGAAGGCCGCCCACTTCGTGCCGCTCCACGGCCTTCCTACGGCGCGGGAGACGGCGGATTTGTTGGTCCAACACGTTGTGAGGCTGCATGGGATTCCGGTCGATGTCGTCTCTGTCCAGGGTCTGGAAGTGTTTCTGTAACGCCTTGGGGGCTATGGTGAGCTTGTCATCCGGTCACCACCCCCAGTCCAATGGGCAGTGCGAGCGGACTAATCAGAAGCTGGAAGCTGCACTGCGCTGCATCACCTCCTCCAACCCCTCCTCCTGGAGCGCCCATCTGCCCTGGGTAGAGTACGCGCATAATTCCACCTTGTCTTCAGCCATCGGGATGTCTCCCTTCCGGGCTTCTCTGGGCTATGACCCCCTGCTGTTCCCTGAAGGGGAGGGGGAGGTGGCAGTACCATCCGTTTGGGCTCATCTCAGGCGCTGTCGGCGCTTTTGGACCGTTACGTGCCAGGCGCTTTTACGCACGGCAGCGCGCAACACCAGAACGGCTAATCGTCACAGGAGGGCCACTCCCCGCTATCAGGTGGGTCAGCAGGTTTGGCTATCCACACGGAACATCAACCTGAAGGCCGAAAAGAGGAAGCTGGCCCAGCGCTTCATTGGACCATACCCCATCACTAAGATAATCAATCCGGTGGCTGTGCGTCTGACTCTCCCCCCCTCCCTCTGTGTCTGTCCGATGTTCCACGTCTCCCAGATTAAGCCCCTGGTGTCTAATCCTCTTTGTCCTCCTCCTAGGGCTCCACCCCCTCCCGTGATGATTGACGGCGACCCGGCGTGGAGGGTCAACTCTATCCTGGACTCCCGCTGCCGGGGTCGCGGACTGCAATATCTGGTGGACTGGGAGGGGTATGGCCCTGAGTGGAGATCCTGGGTGTGCCCGTCGTTTGTGCTGGACGAGCGCATCATCATGGAGTTCCACCGGGCGCACCCAGGTAAGCCAGCACTGGGAGGCGCTGCTCGGGGGGGGGAGTACTGTCACAACTCGCTCTTGCCTGTTTCCCGCTTCAGCTGCGCGCAGACCTGCGCCTCATCATGCTCGGGCTATTTAGCCCGCTCCGCCTGGAGCCTCGGTCTGGAGCCGTCTGCTCACCAATGCTCGTGCATTTCAGCACTCGTCTATTCCTTCCAGCCTACGCATCCCTGAGTCCTTCCTCGCCAATCAAGTAAGCCATCATCATTCTCACCTCTTCTCCAGTCTCTCTCCCCTGTGCACAGGTGGATTCCCTGGCGGAGGATTTCTCCCTCCTCATTGCCATCACCTCTCGCACCGCACCAAGCGCACACTGGAGCACTGTCTTCCAGGCAGGAGACCTACGGCTAAGCTGACGCCAGCCACCAAACCACCTGCACGTAAGCACCAGTCTGAGTGTAAATTCCACTGGGTGTACTCCGGCAATTAACCCTTGTTTGCTCTGCACTTAGGGTTGCCTGGCTGCATGGCGCACTGCTTCGCCCTCGGCGCTTCCCGTCCTCCAACAATACACTTACACCCTGCTCACACGCACTCATACACTAATTATTGTTTAAAAAAATCATTGAATCTTACTCGAGCCTGTGTGCATGTTCCCTGGGTCCGAACTTATGTCACCCCCAGATGTAACAATCTTTTGTGCCACTGGACCCAGACTTCTGAGGCCGAGAAAGTGGGATTGTCCCTGTGCAATGACTTTTCCACTTTAATACCTTCACGCACAGGTTACATTGTGCACTACTCATCTTTCATCTCCAAAGTCCTGCGGCGATGGGGGACTGGCGAAGCAACAGGTGGAGGTGACCATTGGCAGTTGTAGTCATGAACCTGCACTTAAGCGACCGTGGACAAGTGGTTGCTTTTCTCTCTACCCGGGGCAGCGGAGAAGTTCGGTAGCATTCACAGCAACTGAGCAGCCATCTTCAGGGACAGCACTGCTCACCCTAGTAAGGGAGGGGCCTAGAAAAGGTGGCCTAAAAATTGCCTGCCCTACATGCATCTGGCCAGCTAGCTGTGGTTGGCAGATCATCCACAAATGCGGTCAAAATCATAGCAGAAAAGAAAGCTTTTTATCGGAATATGTAATGTCCTTACACTTATGAACCGAGAGAACACCGCAAGACCTCAGAGGAGAACGACATTAGTTGCCAAGGAGCTGGCACGCTACAACATCGACATCACAGCCTTAAGTGAGACTAGGCTTGCAGAAGAAAGCTCTCTCACTGAACTTACCAGCGGCTATACCTTCTTCTGCAAAGGGAGTGCACAGGCAGAAGACGATTCATAGACTTGGCCTTGCTGTCAAGACATGTCTGATGAAACAGCTCCCAGACTTACCCAATGGAATCAATGAAAGGCTTATGAAGCTGCGCATACCCCTCAGCTGCAAGCACCATGCAACTATCATCAACGCATATGCCCTGACCCTGACGAGCTCAGAGGAAACAATCGAACAATTCTACGCCGACCTCAGTTCCGCCCTGGGTGTCGTTCCAGCCAGTGACAAGCTCATACTGCTCGGAGACTTCAATGCCCAACTGGTCGTGACCACAGTAGGTGGGAGGGGATACTTGGCAGACACGGCATTGGCAAGATGAGCAGTAATGACCTTCTGTTGTTGAGCACCTGTGTAGAATATGACCTTGTCATCACAAACATGGTATTCAGAATGTCAGACAAATGCAAGACTACTTGGATGCATCCCAGATCCAGACAATGGCACCTGATAGATTATGTTATTGTCCGTCAGTGAGATATCCAGGATGTTCTTGTCACCAGAGCCATGCATACAGCAGAATGCTGGGTAGATCACAGACTTGTTCACTCCACCCTGAAACTGCACATCGCTCCACACTATCCAAAGCGCCCAAAGCTTGTCCGCTCTACCTTCAACACAGCTAAACTCCTGCAGCCTTTCCACCTGCGTAAGTTCCAGGACAGACTGAACGAGAAGCTGTCTGCTGAGGGACCACTGACTGGAGACCCAACCCAGAAGTGGAACCAGTTCAGAGAAGTGGTAACAGAGACAGTGAAGTCAGTGCTTGGCCCCAAGCACCGGACCCATCAGGACTGGTTCGATGAGAACAACAGTGCCATCGAAGACCTACTTACCAAGAAAAACAAGGCATTCGTGGAGTGGCAAAACAACCCAGGCTCCACCCCAAGAGGGAGAGGTTCAAATCTTACCAGGCTCTAGCCCAAAGGGAGATTTGCAGGATGCATGACAAGTGGTGGGAGAAGAAAGCTGAGGAGGTTCAAAGCTTCGCTGACTCCAACAACTCGAAGCAGTTTTTCAACTCCATCAAGTTGGTCTTCGGTCCTTTGAAATCTGGTTTTGCCCCCTTGCTGTCAGCAGACGGATCCACCCTCATCAAGGACAAGGCTGCCATCAACACCACATGGAAAGAACACTTCAGCAAACTTCTGAACCACCCTTCTTCAGTTGATCAATCTGCTCTGGACCAGATCCTTCAACAGCCGGCCATCCAAGAACTCGATCAACCTCCTCCTCTGATTGAAGTCAGGAAGGCTATCAAACAGATGAGCTGTGGCAAAGCATCTGGCAAGGACAGCATTCCCACAGAAGTGTACAAGGCATTCCATACTGTTTTTACCACTATCTGGGAAGAGGAGGTAATGCCAGGAGACCTGCATGATGCAATGAATGTTGCCCTGTACAAAAACAAAGGCTTCAGAGCAGACTGTGGGAATTACAGAGGCATATCCCTCCTCTCCATTGCCAGAAAAATCCTTGCCTGTATCATCCTGAACAGGCTGATCTCGACAGTCTCAGAAAAGAACCTTCCTGAGTCACAGTGTGGTTCCCGCCCTGATCACAGCACTGTTGACTTGGTCTTTGCAGTGAGACAGATTCAGGAGAAATGCTTGGAGCAGAACATGAACCTCTATGCAGTCTTCATTGATCTAACGAAGGCATTCGACACTGTCAACAGAGATGCACTATGGATCATTCTGGGAAAACCCGGCTGTCCAGTGAAGCTCACCATGCTCATCCGGCTGTTTCACGACAACATGACAGGAGAAGTTCTGTCAGGCGGTGAACCATCTGAGAAATTCAGCATTTCCAATGGCATAAAACAGGGCTGCATCCTCGCACCTGTATTGTTCAACGTCTTCTTTACGCAAGTGCTGTTGCAAGCTGTCAGAGACCTCAACCTGGGTATCTACATCAGATACCGTCTGGATGGATCATTATTTGACCTGAGGCGCCTTACGGCAAAGACCAAGACACTGGAGAGGCTCATAACAGAAGCCCTGTTTGCTGACAACTGTGCTCTGATGGCCCACGAGGAGAACCACCTACAGTTAATTGTCGATACATTCTCTGAAGCATCTAAGATGTTCGGCCTGACAATCAGCCTCAGCAAGACAGAAGTCCTCTTCCAGCCCACACCACGCAGTGTCCCCCAACAGCCAAGCATCACCATAGATGATAAATTGCTAAAGAATGTTGATAACTTCAAGTACCTGGGCAGCACCATCTCATGTGATGGATCCCTGGACAGTGAGATATCAGCAAGGATACAGAAAGCAAGCCAGGGGTTTGGCAGACTCCGTACCAAAGTCTTGCAGCACAAAGACATCCGTCTCTCCACCAAGCTCAAGGTGTATAGTGCTGTGGTCCTATCATCACTGCTGTATGGCTGCAAGACATGGACCTTGTACCGCAGACACATCAAACAGCTGGAACAGATCCACACATGCTCTCTGCAGTCAATCATGCGGATATGTTGGCAGGACCGCAATACCAACCACGAGGTCCTCGACCGAGCAGGCCTTACAAGCATCAAAGCCAAGATCTTCCAGGCCCAGCTTCGATGGTCTGGCCACGTCATCCGCATGGGTGAGTCCCGAATCCCCAGACAGCTCTTCTACGGAGAACTGGTACAGGGCAGTCACAACCAGGGTCGCCCAAAGAAGAGGTTCAAGGAAAACCTCAAGGCAAACCTCAAGTGGGCAGACCTCCAGCCGCAAGAACTTGAGGCCACTGCAGCTGACAGAATTGCTTGGCATGTTGCAATAAGGAGGTCCATAACAGCATTTGAAGACGACTGCTGCCAACGCCTTGCAGCGGCACGTGTTCAGCGACACATAATGTCTACCACCGTCCTGACAGCCGGTGTTCCATGCCCGACCTGCAACCGACTGTGCGCTTCGGACTTTGGCCTCTGAAGCCACATGCGTGTCCACAGATGACTGCACATGTCATTCTTGGTTCCCAAGAGACTACCAAGAAGAAACAGCACAACTTACTTGTTTCAGTACAAAACTGTCAAGAACGTGAGATTGATGGGTCCAACGCCCCAATGAAGACCCAACCACATACAGGAAAGGGCCCATCCCAGAGTTCCAGTCCCTTTAAAATTGTGCTAACATCAGAGCAACAGAACCCAGAAAGTACCTTGGCAGTGATGGGATTCCAACTTTTGCCTCCTGAGAGACTACAGCCTAAATCCAGTGCCTTGGACCACTTGGCCACACTACCACACCCACTTATCGGTTGCCTGGTTGAAGCAGAGACATATTTTGCAGTTTGACTGTGCACCAAAGCACTGGTAATAGCAAATAAGTTCCAGGCCAAGAAAATCTTACAGTAAGTCTCTCTGTACAATGTGTCAGTACCGATGCAATATTGATTCAATAACACTGTCATAATTGGCCCTTTAGGGCAGAAATAAGGCACCATTCGCCTGCTGTGAGTTTGCTCATTTAATAAAGAATAATGAGCGCAAACGCTTGCAACGAAGGGCGAATACAAAAAAGGCAATAAACAAGGACCACGAAGGGCAAATTCATTCATTCATTCATTCATTCATTCATTCATTCATTCATCTTCTTCCGCTTAATCCTTTTTGGGTCGCGGGGGGGCTGGAGCCTATCCCAGCATCTTTGGGCAAGAGGCAGGGTACACCCTAGACAGATCGCCAGTCCATCGCAGGGCCAACACAGAGAAACAGACAACCATTCACTCTCACATTCATACCTAAGGACAATTTAGAATCCCCAGTTTGATGCCAATTAACCCAGCTTGCATGTTTTTGGCATGTGGGAGGAAACCGGAGAAATCCCAGAGTAAACCCACGCAGACACGGGGAGAATATGCAAACTCCACACAGATCACTGTTGGTCGGGGGCTGGGATCAAACCCAGGATCCCCCGGCAAAGGGTGAGTTGCTGTGCTGCCACAGTGCTAAGTACTCCGCCACCGCGCTGAAGGACCACAAGGGTGAATTACAAAAGGCTGTTTACAAAGACCATGAAGGGTGATTACAGAAAAATACAAATGGTGGAAAACCATGAAAGGTTACTTACAATAAATTCATGAAGCAGAGATTTAAACAGGAATCGGGCGGAGGGATTCCTGTCTACACAGGGTGTGAGGTCACAGTGAGGAATACACCTCGCAAGCGAGCTTAAATAATACCAGAGGAAAAAACAAAATGTGAACCAGGTGTGGAAGCACGAGTGAAAACGTAATCAGAGACACTAAACAGCTGTGACAGGCCGTGAACAGACTTGACAGGCGGAAGTCCTGTCACGACGCTGTCAAAATGAAAGCACAAACAATAATGGCAGAAAATCAGGACTAAATACATACACAGAGAAAGGATAATAACCAAAAGGCCCGAGCACGGTACAGACCCGCACTTGGCATCATGACAAACACAGTATTTGAAGTCAGAATTAGGGAACACATTTGATATTAGAAGCTGCCATGAGATTTGGTGACATCTAAGACAAGATGTGTACCCCTTAGAAAGCTAGGAAGAAGAACCTGGCTTTTCAGAACAACTTTTCTTTCTTTTTAGCCAATCCTTGATGGGTTTGCTAGAATGTTTTGGGTCATTGTAATAACCACTTCCAATTCAGCCACAATTTTTTCATACTGTAGCTGATGTACCCTGTGATATGATGATGAATTCATATTTTATTCTATGATGTTGAATTGACCAGGAACTGCCACAGTAAAGTAGCTCCAAACCATGATATTTCCACCCCCATACTTAATAATAATGGATTAAATTTATATGACGCTTTACATGTCAAGTGACATCTCAAAGCAGTTACAGTGAGTCCATTATTCATTCACTCCAGACAGACACTGATAGTGGTGAGCTACCTCTGTAGCCACAGTTGCCCTTGGGCAGACTGACAGAAATGTGGCTGTCAATCCACACCAACAACCTCTCCAACCACTACTGAACACTTACACATATTCATACCCAGTATCATGGACACTGGAGGCAAGGTGGGTAAAGTGTCTTGCCCAGGGACACAACAGCAGGATGGCTGGGGAGATCGGGATTCAAATTTCCAATCCTCCGGTTACTGGATGACCCGCTCTACCTCCTGAGCCACTGCCGCCCCTACTTCAGTTAGTATGAGATTCATTGACTAGTTGCTCTGTTTTGCATATACAAAATATGTTCTGTTACTGTATCAAAATAACTATCATCTGTCCAAGGCAGATTGTTCAGATATCCTGCTCTGTCTAGGTGCTCTGTGCCACACTTCAGTCTTGTGTAGGCCTAGACATGATGGCATTTTAAGAGTGGAGGATACTTAGTCTCGTGCTGGACCGAGCTTGATATTTTCTGATCTGGATAGTGGAATGGTTGTCATCAAATTCTTGTGAGATAATTTTATGTCCATTTCTAGACTCCTATGCATCCACAATCATTCTGAAGGTCTCATGTAACATGCTAGTTAACAGCAGTAAGAGTTTAAAATAATTTCTTTTACAAGTAACACAATCTTATTCAGTTAATTGGGTGTTGCTTTGGAAAAGTGACTTTTTAAAAATACTGTAAGTTTTCTAAGCTTTACTTTTCAGTCTTGCTTACTGTGTGTCTGTGTGCATAATGTGAGATAGTTAACTGAGCTGGCATGAAGCCCAGAAGCAGAGGGAAGCTCACTAATCTAATTTTAGAACAAGAACACTCTGAAGCAAGAGTAATATCCCCCGCCTCCGTTTTCTTTGAAGATTCCAATACTTACTGACAGAAAGCAGTTTTGAACTTTTCAATATAATTACTGCAATATAATTACAGGAAGACAAAAGAAGAGGAAAACAGCAGCCTTGTGTGTAGCAGAAAGGAATGTACGCACTCTGTTGGACAGAACAACATCACAGCACCCAGAAAGACAGACCACGCTTGTGGCCCTGGAAATGAACAGGTACAATGTAAACATAGCTGCACTTAGTGAAACAAGATTGCCTGGATATGACAGCTTGGAAGACCATGGGTACATCTTCTTTTGGAGTGGAAGATCAACTCAAAAAAGGAGAGAAGCAGGAGTGGGCTTTGCAGTTAGAAAGGAGATAGCAGCAATGCTTGATGAGGAACCAGTGCCAATCAACAACAGAATAATGACTATGAGACTCCCACTACAGCGGAAGATGTATGCCACACTCATCAGTGTATATGCCCCAACAATGACCAACACAGAGGAGGTGAAGGAAGAGTTCTACAGTGACTTATGTGAGACTATCAGGCGTGTACCGACTGATGACAGGCTGATACTCGTTGGAGATTTTAATGCCAGAGTTGGTTCGGACACTGAGAAATGGAAAGCAGTGCTAGGTAGTCATGGAGTAGGCAAGTGCAATGCTAATGGAGAACTTCTACTTGCGCTATGTTCAGAGTACAACCTTGTGATAACCAACACTCTATTTAAGCACAAGGACACACACAAGAAGACGTGGATGCACCCAAGATCCAAGCACTGGCACTTGTTAGACTACATCATCATAGTCAGGCAGAGAGACATAAGGGATGTATTGGACACCAGAGCAATGAGAGGCGCGGACTGGACTGTGGTACTGATCATGTTATGCTGAGATCTAGATTAAGGATTTGGAGACGAAAACAGCACTGCAGGACGGGTGCAAAGCCACCACGGAAGCTAAACACTAGTGCACTGAAAGGCCAAAAGAAGCAGGAAGAACTTACACAGGAAATGGATGAAAACGTGAAAGACTGGGACAGCAACAACTCAGAGAATGAGGTAGAAGAAAAACGGGCAACACTGAAGGATACGGTGTATCAGATTGCGAGTGATGTTTTAGGCCACCCTGAGGGGAAACATCAAGATTGGATTGATGAGCATGATGAACACCTGAAGAAACTACTAGAAGTGAGGAATACAGCAAGGCAGGAAAACCTAGTGTAACACAAGGTCGAAGAAGAAGAAATACTCAAAGGCTCAGAGTGAGCAACAGAAGTACACCAGAGAGATGAAGTCCAACTGGTGGGATGAAAAAGTGGAGGAACTTCAAACTGCAGCAGACAGGAAGGACATGAAAACATTCTTCACAGGTCTGAGAGAAATCTACGGCCCTAAACCAAGAGGATTGATCCAACTAAAGGCTATGGATGGTGAAATGGTTTTGCAGGAGAAAGACAAGATCCTGGACAGATTTGCAGACCACTTTGACCAACTACTAAACAACCCTGGAGATCTCACTGAAGAGGCTAAAGAAGCTCTAGTGCAGTGACCAGCTGTATCAAGTCTGGATGAACCACCAAATTTTGATGAACTAATGGCAGCTATCAGGACAACACAGGATAGTAAAGCTCCAGGAAGGGATGGAATTCCAGCAGAAGTGTGGAAAGTTGGTGGTGTTCAGCTGACCAACTGCATGCACAAGCTCATCCAAGAGATATGGGATGCCCAAAAAGTACCTCAAGACTGGAAGGATGTAAGTATTGTGCCTTTGTTCAAAAAAGGTGACAGGAAAGATTGTGGAAATTACCGAGGTATATCACTGCTAGCCACTGTTGGTAAGATTCTCTCAGGTGTACTACTGAACAGACTCAATGAACACATTTCGCAGAATGTACTACCGGAAACCCAGTACGACTTTAGAAGTGGAAGAAGTACAATGGACATGATTTTCTGCTTGAAACAGGTTCAAGAAGTGTATTGAACAGAACATGCCACTTTATGTAGTCTTCATAGACTTCAGTAAAGCCTTCAATACTGTTTTGTGACAAGGGCTTTGGCAGGTACTCAAGAAATATGGCTGTACAGAGAAGTTTGTCAGCCTGATTGAGGCACTCCATACAGGTATGCAAGCAAACATGGCAATCAGTGGTTCAGTATCTAAAGACTTTTCGGTAAGCAATGGGGTGAAACAAAGGTGTGTGCTGGTGCCTACACCCTTCTCGCTATATCTGGCAGCCATGCTTGAGGTGGCCTTCAAAGACACTTCAGAAGGAGTATACATTCAAACAAGGAAAGAAACAGACTTGTTCAATGTGGCACAGTTTAAAGCCAAAAGTAAGACATCGATAAAGGTAGTAAGAGAAATGCTCTTTGCCGACGACAGTGCTCTAGTTGCACACAGTGCGGAAGATATGCAATCTTTAGTGGAGAAATTTGCAAGAGCAGCTAGCCAATTCAGCCTCAAAATCAACATCAAGAAGACACAGTGTCTTTATCAACCACCAAAGTTCCAATTATCAATATCACTACCAGAGGAGATCAGCATTGGTACAGAACCACTAGTCAAGTGCAAGACTTTCAGGTATCTAGGGAGTACTGTTTCAGAGAATGCTAGGCTGGAGGATGCACTATCTCTCAAAATGGGAAGAGCGAGTGCTGTGTTTGGAAACTTGAGGGAGAGACTGTGGAACAATCGACATGTGTCTATCTGTGTGAAATGCAAAGTGTACAGAGCAACAGTACTGGCTACTCTATTGTACGGTGCTGAAACTTGGACTGTCTACAGAGTGCAGGTGAAGAAACTCCACGCGTACATGATGAGACACCTTTGAGCCATAATGAACATCTCATGGAAAGACAAGATAACCAACATAGAAGTGTTGAAATGAGCTGGTCTACCATCAATGGAGGACATGCTAATACAGACGAACCTGAGATGGCTCGGACATGTTGAAAGGATGGACCACCAGCGTCTCCCTCGGCAGTTACTCTACTCACACTTATGCGAGGGCAAATGCAATCAGGGTAGACCAAGGCTCAGATTTAAAGACACTGTAAAAAGAAACTTGAAGAAGTTGGATATAGACAGGAGGTCCTGGTAGCGGAAGGCTAACGACAGAGCTGTGTGGAGGAATCTGATCAGATCTAAATGAAACAGTCATTGTTGCCCACGACAGACTGCTATGATGACTGTGGCAGATCCAAATTATAATAAACCCATCATTCATCAATATACAACAAAGTATACAACCCACAGTTGTAGGGCAGGATCCTGAGGTGAACCTGTGTAGCAAGTCTGGTGACCCTTGCGAGTTGTGCACGTTCTATAGTAAGAGAACATAGGGAGTCCCAACCTTGACCTTTGGACCTCAGACCTGTAGTCAGAGGTCTTGGGCTCAGAGTGAACCTGTGTACCAGGTTTGGTGGCCCTAGCTGTACCTGTTTTATAGTAACAGTGCAAATGTAATGCTAACTATGATGTTTGACCTTTTGACCGCAAAGCCATAGTCAGAAGACAGGATCTCAATGTGAACCTGAGTACCAGGTTTGGTGACCCTAGCTTTCTTTGTTGTTGAGATATAGTTTATAAGCCATTTTGATGTTGACCTTTGACCTTGCAATCCCAAAACCATAGTCACACTTCGGGGTTATAGGGTGAACCTGTACCAGGTTTGGTGACCCTAGCTTTACTCGTTGTACAGTAATAAGGCATAAGGAATGTTAACCTTGACCTTTGAACCCCAAACCCATAGTCAGAGGTCAGGATCCCAAGGTAAACCTGTAAACCAGGTTTGGTGGCCCTGGCGCGTTTTATAGTAATAGTAAATTTAGCATTACCATAACACAAATGGAACGTTAACTTTGACCTTTGGACCCCAAACCCATAATCAGGTCAGGATGTAAATCATCCAAGATGTGTCTTAGATACATCTATATTGATTTGAAAAGCCTACATCAGTTTGTTCAGTAGTTATTGTGTTTAGAAGATTTAGGGAAAATCTGACCTTTGACCTCAAGGTCATCCAATGAGAGTCAAATTGCAATATGTGCTTCATCAGACTATATCAAACCATAGTGCCAAGTTTCAAAATATTTGGAACTAGAAAAACACTCAGAGCGCATACCTCCGCCAAGGCTCCTTCCATCCCTCATGGATCACCTCCAAAATGCAATGGGTTTGTGTGTAGGCCTAGAGCCACTTCTGGTGAAAATTGCTTCAAAGTCCATCCATTAGCTTTGGAGTATTGTTGCTAACACACTGTGACAAGATAAGAGCCTTGGTGGAGGTATGCATTCTTGGATCATCACCAAAATGTAATGACTTCCTCTGTAGCCTAAGACCCACCTCTGGTGAAAATTTAATCCAAATCCATGCAGTAGTTTTTGTGTAATCGTGCTGCAAAAATACAAACAAGTAATTGGTGGAGGTATGCACTCTCAGATCATATCCAAAATTTAATGGGTTCATCCTTGGCCCAAGGGCTACCTCTGGTCAAAATTTCATCAAAATCCATCCAGTAGTTTTTGCGTAATCCTGCAAACAGACAGACACTTCCTTGGCGACAGAGGTATGCATTCTGGGATTATCACCAAAATGTAATGGCTTCCTCTGTAGCCCAAGAACCACCTCTGGGGAAAATTTCATCCAAATCCATCCAGTAGGTTTGGAGTATTCTTGCTAACACATTGTGAGATAAGAGCCTTGGTGGAGGTATGCATTCTGGCATCATCACAAAATGTAATGGGTTCCTCTCTAGCCCAAGAACCACCTCTTTTGAAAATTTCATCCAAATCCATCCAGTAGTTTTTGTGTAATCCTGCTGCACAAATACAAACAAGGTCCTTGGTGGAGGTATGCACTCTCAGATCCTTAGCCCAAGGGCTACCTCTGGTGAGAATTTCATCAAAATCCATCCAGTAGTTTTTGCGTAATGCTGCTAACAGACAGACAAACAAATAGACAAACCACCCCAATTACATAACTTCCTTGGCGTAGGTAACAAGACTGTAGGAGGAGTTGATTTCACAGGCAAGTTACTGACTATGAAGTGAGGTGAAAGGGCTACAACTCCAGCAAAAATCATCCGATCAGAACCAAACTGCAGTATGCATATCATCAGTGTATATCAACCCCTGGTATCAAGTTTCAAAACAATCAAAACATAACTGTAGGAGGAGCTGATTTCACAAAAGTGGGATAGACTGACGGACTGACTCATAACATAATTCCCCTTTGCCCACAGGGCTCTTTGACCTCTTTGGGCTTCGACCGGTGGAGGATAAAAAGTGGTAGCTAAACAGCTAAATGGTATCTTAGCAAATCACAACATTGTCAACTAGAAAAGCACTCAGAGAGCGCATACCTCCACCAAGGCTCCTTCCGTCCCTCATGGATCACCTTCAAAATGTAATGGGTTTGTAAGTAAGCCTAGAGCCATTTCTGGTGAAAATTGCATCAAAGTCTGTCCATTAGTTTTGGAGTATTGTTGCTAACACACTGTGAGAAGAGCCTTGGTGGAGGTATGCATTCCCAGATCATCACCAAATTGTACTGGCTTCCTCTGTAGACGAAGGCCCACCACTGGTGAAAATTTCATCCAAATCCATTCAGTAGTTTTGAAGTATTGTGCTAACACTCTATGAGAAGGCAAGAGCCTTGGCAGAGGTATGCATTCTGGGATTATCACCAAAATGTAATAGGTTCCTCTCTAGCCCAAGAACCACCTCTGGTGAAAATTTCATCCAAATCCATTCAGTAGTTTTGGAGTATTGTTGCTAACACTCTGTGAGAAGGTAAGAGCCTTGACGGAGGTATGCATTCTCAGCTCATCACCAAAATGTAATGGGTTCCTCTTTAGCCCAAGAACCACCTCTGGTGAAAATTTCATCCAAATCCATCCAGTAGTTTTTGTGCAATCCTGATGCACAAATATAAACAAAGCCCTTGGTGGAGGTATGCACTCTCAGATCATCACCAAAATCTAATCAACTATTCCCCGTGCTATTACACACCTTTCCTAAAAATTTCATCAAGATCCGTTCTTAACTTTTTGAGTAATGTTGTTAAGAGACAGACAAAACCAACCAATGCCACTAAAAACATTACCTCCTCCCTTGGCAGAGGTAATAAGTTCCAATCTGGGTTTCACCAGCTACACTCCACTGAAACGGCTCTTCTTAAGAGTCCATAATGACATTTTAATACAGACAGATACAGGTAAATACTCTGTTGTAGTAGTTTTGGATTTAACAGCAGCATTTGACACAGATGACCACAGTATTTTAATTGACAGACTAAGAACATGGGTGGCCATCTCTGGATCAGCCCTACAATTGTTTTCTTTATACCTCTCATACAGAACTTCCTCAGTTGCTGTTAAGAGCTTTGTCCTCATCTCCCACTTTGTCCTGTGGTGTCCCCCAAGGTTCTGTTCTGGGACCCATTTTGTTTTCATTGTACCTACTATTTTTTGTATACATCTTGAGCTCATATCATTGTTACACTGATGATATCCAATTGTACAGCTCCTCTCCACAAACTACTACAAAAATATCTATCCTTCAACATAGTATTGATACCATAAAGAACTGGATGGCTACTCATTATCACTCATTAAGTTCTTGTTTATGCTCCTGACAGCTTTGTTCCTACTGTAATTAACAATCTTGGTTCTTTGTAAGTACATTCGACCAGGCTCTTAACTTTAATAGCCATATTAATAAAATGGTGTGATCCTTTTTCCAGCTGAGGAATATTGCCCACCTTATTTGAATGTGGTCCAAATCAGAACTTGAAATAATTATTCACGCTTTCATCACATCATGACTATTCTAACTGTACATTGGCCTCAATAAATCATCTTTAGATCATTTACAGTTGGTTAAAAATGAGACCTGTAAGACTACTTACTAGGTCCTCTTAAGTTCTCTCACGTGACAACTATTCTCTTTGCACTGGCTCCCCATAAAATTCAGTTTTCAATTTAAAATCCTGATGATTACTTTCACAGTACTGCATGGTCAAATGCCTGTAACATCATCAAACTCTTGCATCCATATACACTGCCTGGCCAAAAAAAAGTTGCCACCATCAGAAAAAAGGCTTCAATTTGCTAGGGAGCATAAAGATTGGACTCCAGAGCAATGGAGGGTTATGTGGTCTGATGAGTCCAGATTTGCCCTGTTCCAGAGTGATGGGTGCATCAGGGTAAGAAGAGAGGTGGATAGAGTGATGCACCCATCATGCCTAGTGCCTACCGTACAAGTGTGTGGGGGCAGTGCTATGAACTGGAGTTGCTGCAGTTGTCAGGTCTAGGTTTAGCAATGTTATGTGCCCAAAGAATGAGGTCTGAATATACTGAATGCCCAAGTTATTTCATCAATGGTGATTCATGCCATAATCAAAGCTAAAGGCGGTCCAACAAAATTTTAAAGTGTGTGGCTTTTTTTTTTTTTTTGGCCAGGCAGTGTATATCACTTTGTGTGATCTACATAATACTGTATACACTTGATGTATGAATGTGGAGGTTCCAGCCAATATGCAAAATTATCTTGTCACCTTACAGGTCTGGCATGCTTTTTTTAATTAATATATTTTCCAATAAATAAACACTTTTCAACAACAAAGTAATCTATTACTTATGGTCATCTGGAGAGCTGAAATGTCAGTCTGCTATTGGATTCTTGCTGAGCAGAGTTGCTGGATGACATCAGCAGTGAAGAACTCATCATGATTTCATGACAATTGTAGAAGGGGATTTTCAGCCCCTCATGTTGAAAGCACCACCCTCTATTCTTGTGCTGCCTCGGTCAGGTGATAAGCATCTGCAGCATAAGGAAGCTGACATTACAACACCAGTTATACACCCACTCCCCACCTGGAACACCCCACCATCCATTCTCATGAGGCGGCAGGGATCCACATAGTCACAGTCATCATCAAGTTCCATCCGTTGCCGAATTGAATGCAATGACCTTCTGTACCCCTCTGTCCACTGACATTATTGTGGCTACGGTGTAACTCAAGCTGGTCCACTCAGTGAAGTTCGCGGTCCATGAGTTTCTGGTCTTCCACGTTCTGTTTTTCCATTCACCTTTCCATCCAGGAATGTTCTCGTGTCTCTTGATATGGCCAAAATATTTCCACTTCTTCGTCTGGATGATTGAGCTGAGCTGTTGTTTTATGCCCATTTATACAAGTTTTTGTAGAGAAATCCTTAAAATGAATTTGCTTTTTTTTTGGTTTTGCTCTCATGCTATGGCTGCGTCACACCTGGATTTGATAATAAGAACTTATAAACCTCAATGCTGGCTATTTGGGTTGGAGGTTTCTCCACCCACACATGCTGATTTAATTATGAGCCCCAAGAATGAGCTTAAGATCATGAGTCATGGTGATGACCTTCCGCTAAATGGGTGAACGTGAACATCAATATAAATCCATGTCAGTGCAGCAAAAAAATAAATAAAACAAAAAATCCATCATGACTCACAACTTCATGCAGACACAAAACACTGAATGATTAATGGCATAACCAAAAACAGATCACCAGAAGCACATCATCTTTAGCAGGTATCACTTTAATGCTGTTGTATATGGCAGTGACCACCACCAAGGTCGATATTTTCCTTCAGCTTATTCTCTAGCAGGAGAATGCAGAGTTTGTCACTTTAATTGGCCTACATCCCATTAATAAAATACAGTTCTTCTATAAAAGACATTTAACTCATTGTGGAGTTGAGCAGTGTATACGTTTTCTCATAGTCCCCTTTGCACTGGTCAAGAATATCCTCTAGGAAGTTCTTATCGAAGTATGGGAAGTGGGTCATCAGTTTCATCAAGGACCAGTCGCGGTTAGAGTCTGGCTCTGGGAAATACAGGAAAGAAATATTCAATTCATACCTGCACACTGTGCACACAAATAGCAGTGTAGCAGTAGACAATAGATTTTTTTTTGTATACATTATTAATCCCAGAGGGAAAATCAGGGCATCCAAGGTACGGCACCAATTCCTTTCACATTCATTCTCCAATTAACCCAACTTGCATGTTTTTGGCCTGTGGGAGGAAACCAGAGTACCCAGGGCAAACCCACGCAGACACGAGGAGAACATGCAAACTGCACTCAGAAGGGTCACCAATAGTCAGGGGGTGGGATCGAACCCACAATGGTCAGGGGTGGAATTGATCCCGTGACCTTCTTACTGTGCTGCCACAGTGCTAACCACTGTACCACCGAGCTTCCCTATAATAGATAAGTAACATTCATATAACTATAATATATGGAAAGTCTAATCCACTTCAGCTTGATAATAAAGGTGGAAAGAGTTTGTACCTCATGGACCCAAGATGGTAACTGGTTCCATATGGGAGGAGCCTGATAACTGAAAGCTCTCCCTCCTATAGTACTTTTTGAGACTCTGGAAATTACTAAAACTCCTGAATTCTTAAGGTGCGTTCAGACTAAACGCGAAAGCGCAAATTTTTCCCACAGCACGATTACATGTTAACACAATGTAAACATGCGACTAGACGTGAATTCACGTCTAAGCGAGTTGCAGACAGCTAGAGTTGCTTTTATAACTTCTGCAGCTGTGTACTACCTGCTATAGAAATCCCCAAAACACCATCATGTTTCAGTTTATGTTATCCAGCGGGCCTCTCACCTGGAAAAATTGTCCCTGGCTCCAAAACTTCACCTGGATAATGTTGTTTATGCTGCTAGCCTGCTAGCCCTTGTGAGCACATTTGTGGCAGGAGTCTGTGGGTGGATAACTTTGACACTCCAGTTGCAGAACACCCAGTCCATCTGTCTGCAGGTGAGTGGAAGTCCCATTTTCAAACTAGTTTACTCTCCAGTTTTGATACTTTAACTCCGGTGATGGCAGAATCTCAAGGCTGATTACTAGCTAGCACTACCAAATCCCTCGGACACGTGAATGACCAAATCTGCAAGTTTTCCACATGTTTACATTAATTTTACATGTATTCGCACTGCACATTCACATTTGGTCTGACTGCCCCTTTAGAGTCTAATGTTCTGTTAGGGTACAATCAAGTCTTGAAGGTCACATGGGGACAGATTAAATAAAGCTGTATGTCAGGAGGATTATAAATTTAAATTTGAGTCTGACTTATACTGGAAGCCAATGATGGGAGGTTAAGATTGGAGAAATATGGTCTCTCTTTTTAGTGCCTGTTAATACTCTCGCTGAAGCATTTTGGATTAAATGGAGAATTTTTAGGACAGCCTGACAAAAAAAAAATACATTTATCTAATCTAGAAGTGACAAAGTCATGGATTAGTTTCTCTACGTCAGCTTTGGACAAGATGTTCCAATTTGGTCTTATTACATAGGTGAAAGTAACCCAGGCACGGGGGGGTGCACAAACCAGCGTACTCCTAGTGTCGGTTGTTGGACTCCACATCTTCAGTTACCTGTATGGCTATTTGATTTAATTTACTTACATGATTATCAGTTGGTTTTGTGTGAGGGATGCCAGAAATGGGTACCAGCACTGTAAAAGCTCAACTCCTTTGTGACTTCTTGTCCATTCACTAACATTACAATTAATTCACAGGAAATCATGCTTCTTCTGACTAGAGCGAATTATTAGAGATATGTAGTATGTGTCATAATGTTTACGGTTGTCATGACAATAGAGATAAGCTACAGTGTCAGATATTTTTCAGTTCTTGTATTCTGGCTGCAAATTGGTTTAGTTTTTGCTCGAGGATATTTGAGGGATCTCTCAAGTGACCATTTTAGAGGCTACAGATTTTAACCAGTCAAGAGTGGTTTGCTTTTGTGACAGGCCAAGTGATGAACATTATACCAGTGAATCATTACAGTCTAGCAGAGAAATGAATAAAAGTAGAGTTTAGAACACTGTAATGAGGGCTCCAAGCAGCTGCACTGTGGGAAACCTGTTGTAATTGTTCTGTTTCTTCTTCTTATACATTATTAAACAATAACAACACCTTGGAGTCCGCATCTGCTTGGAACCCTAAGAGCGCCACTTGCGGCCAGAGACATTTCACAATAAACAGAACATTTTCTCCAGAATAAAGATGGAGGGGGACACTATAGGCGTTACTGGAGTCGGGGCCCTATGCAAGATTGTGTTTAGGGACTCCTATATTTGTAACAGAGAAGAGTTCAAACCCTTAGAAACAAAGACATTATAAAAACTTGAGCCATTATCTAGACAAAGAAAATTTAATCAGTTACACAGATTAAAAATTAAACCAGCATCCATATGAGCGTTGCAAATTTAGGAAAAAAAAGTCACACAAATTTACAAGAAAAAAGTTGCAGATTTATGACTAAAAGTAGTTAATTTATAAAGAAAAACAGCAAATTCATGAAGGGGAAAAAAGCAAATTTACAAGAAAAAGTTGGAAAATTTCTGAGAAGAAATTTTTTTAAAATTACAATAAAAACACTGCAAACTTCTGAAAAGATGCAAATTTATGAGAAAAAGATGCAAAGTTATGAGAAAAAGGTCGCAGAATTAAATGAAAAAAGTTACAACTTTATGAGAAAAAATTGCAGATTTACAAGAAAAAAGTTGCAGTTTCAGATGCATTTTATTCTGTTATACAACATGATATAAAAAAGGTTTATGATTTATTGGAGGGGGCCAATTCTCTGTTTTTTCCAGGTTGGGGTGGGGGGCATGTTCCCCCTTGATTCACGCCTATGCCCCCACCTCTCACTCTCGGAAGTACCGGTGTACATAAACAAAGAAGTGAGAGTGGCTGTATCAAAATGAAGCGAAGTTATCCGTCTGGCAGTGACAAAAGAAAGAAGAAAAAAAGCGACTCTAGAGAAAAGAGATTCTAGAGTCACCTCTGCTATTTAGTTGTGGTTTTGCATTAAATGTGGCCATAGGGTGGTGTGTAGAAGATGACTATAGGCTTCAAATTTTTAATAGTGAAGCAGCGTGTTGCTAATTCCGTTTCCACTCTGTGTGGCACGGAAGAGCCCACCCCGCCCCTGTAGCATTTAGGGCCCCAGAGGAATTCCTGTTGGCTGATTGGAGGTTATTAATTGACAGAGTAAATCTTCTATATATTTTTCAAATTCTATAAAAATATTTAATTTTTAGAGCAGTGTGTTATTTTAGTGTTACAGTAATCATGGTCTCAAAATCACACTTAGGCATAACTCCAAAAACAAAGCACACCCTCGGCTGCAAATTTGATTGTGACAGTAATTTTTGGCTTGCAGGTTGTTATTTTTGGACAATTCTAACGACAGCCCCACAGTCCTAACAGATTAATGTTGCCTGAGAAAACCTTGGACAGACTGCAGTAACAGAAGATGCTGGACTTCAGGAGGTAGTCTGTCTTCTTTCTTTTGTTGTGATTGCATCCAGTCAGGTGTCGACTGGATTGTGTTTTTTTTTTTAAAAAAAGAAGGGTGGGGATGCTCCTGTCTGCGTTTTTGGCCAAAAGCCTACCAGCCTCACCTGCTTTCTGGAAAATTTCCCTCCCCAGCAGACAGAAGCTCCAAAAGCAACCAGCAGGTTTTAGGGTGTGTTGACGTCAACGTCAGGCCTCCATGCTCACACACACTTAAATCTGTCTGATAGATTGCTCCAAGACGCCGAGGGGAAAATACTCTGTTACTCACACTTGCGTTATCAATGCGTACGCACATTTCCCACTTCCCACAGACTGCACGTATCAGCAGGATTTGACTGCCAGGAGCGACAGTGTCACCACCTACCGCACAAAAGTCTTCCTGTATGTCTACAGAATGTACAGCCTCTGATTTAAAGCAGACTAAACAGACAGTCACGGTCCAGTGACTCTTGTTCTATCTGTGAATATGGGCCAGTCAAACCAGAGCTGCCCCCCCCCCCAAAAAAAACACACGGCAGACAGCAGACTGAGGATTATTCACTCATCTAGTCTCACCGGCTTCCTCGGTTTGGCTGGCCTGGGTCTTCTCCGGATCTCGATTCGGGACAGTGACGGCGGCCTGTCCACTTGATGCCCGCTGCTCTGAATCTTCAGCAACCAAACAGGGAAGCGCTGCCTCCTCCTTCTCTGTCCCTTTTTGTCTCTCTCTCTGTTGACACTCCAGTTTGTCGAGGAAGGCTTTGTTAACCCTGTCAAAATAAAGCAAATTGGTGGGGGGGAGACTAATGAATGTTACCCTTGGAGGCTACAAATGGTTTCAAGCAAAAAGTATCTGACAGTTTTTTAAATGTCTGTACTGACTAAAATATATCGAAGGGACTGAAGACAAACACTTCTAGTCCATCCTTATAGTATTTGAAATGGAATGACCAAACTATTAGGGCCCTGTTTCGACAGTGCGATTCATATTTTTGCACCCCACTTCCCATGTTTCTGCCAGCGCATAGTCTGGTTTTCAAGCTTTGTGTCACACCATCTAATTGCCAGTAGATATTGTTCCCACTTTACGCTGCAAGGTGGAGACCTATGTAAAAGAGGTGTGGCCCTGGTGCAATCTTGGCATTGCTACTGTAGCGCATTTCATGTCAATGCGCTTTTGATCTCCAAAAAGCAGGTCTATCGTTAGAAGCGCACTGTTAATGCTATTTCGGTGGCACGTTTTATAATTGTGGGCACACTCCTGCTGACGGGGGCACACGAGGAAACAGCATGCACTGGGATTTTCCATTATTTTACTAGACAGAGTTGTAATGGTTAATCCAAGTATTGTTACCTGTTAGTTTAATTATAATATAATGAGATGGTGAATATTCTTTTTCATTCCTTCCATGAGGGTATTGTTCATTCATTCATTTATTTATTTTTTTAGGGGAATGAATGAACAGGAAGTGTCAGTTTTATTTCACCACAGACTAACATTCAGGAGGTGTGAAGGTTGCTCTCCACTGAGCCTTGGCTTTGCGGCCTCTGTAACTGGTTCTGACAGACTGAAGCCAGAGGCTCTGTGGCCGTTGTTGATCCGATAAACAGGGGATGTGATGTCTAAAACCCTTGGGATGTTATCAATTTGACAATTTAAAACTACAAACCTCTCCACTGTGACAAAGTATTCTGTCCACATATACATCATGTCTCAATCTTGTGTCCCTTTGCGCATGCATTTCCTGTCCCAGTTAATGAAAAAAAACACACACACACACACACACACACACTCAGCTGTTGTTTTTCTGTTGAATCTATCTACATATATCCACATATACCCTATAATATTCCAAATCATTTAAAAAAACAATTTTCACTGCACAAACACATGATGCGTAGATGGAGCGCAACAAGGCGTGCATCCACGCATACTATGTTAAACTTATATTAATTTAATATTTAGCTTGATTGTTTAGCCCAGAGGTGTCAAACTCATTCCATGGAGGGCCAAGACCCTGCATGTTTTACTTCCATCCAGTGTCTTCAGCAGGTGTTTTCACTGATCAGTAATCAGTGGGAAGAAATTCAGTGAAATCACCTGTTGAAGACACTGGGTGGACGTAAAAATTGCAGGGTCTTGGTCCTCCGTGGAATGAGTTTGACACCTATGGTTTATCCCATTTGTTCAATCATATCCTCCTCTTCCTTCTAAAGTAAGTGAGCGCTCATTAACAGTAATTAATGCCTGGCTTAATACCAAGCAATGTACTATCATGTGAATTTTTACTCATGCTCATGCCAAACCCATCTTCTAAACAAGCCATCATGATCACAGTTTGCTTTAGATCATGTGCCTCTGTTCATTAAAAAGGGCAGGAGTGCTTTGGATTGTATCACCCAAAACACACCTCTGAATAATTAGCCCAGCCTCTTACCGCTTTTCACCAGGTGCAAAATTCATTGGTACAGTGCTGTGATAACAAAATGAACACACCCATAAATGTGCTCTGTGTCTTAGACAATAGACTGTTGACTAGACCGTCACAAAGGCCTTAATTTTAATGAGTCTAAGATGCTGTTGGCATTAGCATTAGCATGGACTATGCTACTACTAAGTATTTGGCAGAGAATTGGAAAGTGGAACAAAAGGCAATGACAGTTCTAGGTTTTTTGTTTTTCTTATTTCAGACAAGGATGAAAAGGAGATGTTTTATCCATGACTGGATGTCGTCATGGTGATGACAGCTGGTGTTAGGATATGTGACTAATCTACGGCTCTATTTTGGTTTGAGACCGCAGTAGTGTGACATCCATTCATGGATAAAAACCTTGAGGGCTCCTTTAAGTGGACTGCAGTCACATTCACTCTTCATTCCTGACATCCGCGGCTCAGATTCCCCACTAAAGCAAGCTGAGGCTGTAACGTTCAGGAATGAAGTCACTGTGTCTGCAGTTCACTCAAGGTGCCACTGTAAACTGAGTTTCTAAAACTTCCTTATAGCATCTTTAAATGTGAATCAAACATGTGACTTGTGCTCTTACTGTATGTGGTCCAGCTCCTCGAATGTGATGTCCTTTGGCTCCACTTTCTGTTTGCTCTTCTCCTCCATCCTCTGAAAAAATTACAATCAAATCAAGTTTGGTCACTCAAAGACAGTGGTGGAAACAGCTGGGAATTAGTCAAAAACAACAACTACATATATTTTGCAGTATTTTTGCAGGCTCGGACAGAAACGCCCTACTTTATGCACCTTTACCTTATGCATTAAGAAGAAGGTGCTGGGGCTTGAGCTAACGGCTAACATTAGCTGTATGATGGCGTTGCCAGCCACAAAGATCAGCAATGATGAAAGAGGGAGGGTGGGGTTAGAGTGGGTTTTGGGTGGCGTGAACTTGCGGTCCATAGCATTTAACACAGAATCAATAAAAACAACACTGTGTGAAAAGGGCTCCTTCAATTGAGTGTAAATGGTACTGTAGTAATTAAACCCTGAGGTGTTCTGACCAAAGTATATAACAGATATTTCATCAATACCTCTGGGTACTCTCAACAAATGGAAAAAGGAGATGTTACTTGTGTGTTAATTAATGGAACCTTTTTACATTTGAAGCCACTTCAAATACCCAAATTTGTACACGAAAGTTGTAAGAAAGTGAAATTTTGATATTATATACAGTATACACCCCAATGAAAAACAAAGTTTTCCTTCCCCAGTAAATGTGTAATTTTAAAATTGTCACAACATTGCTGATTGAAATTTACCAATAGTTAGTGAGCTGATTTAATCCGTGTCACTGCTAATTTGCTTACTATGCAAATAAGCAATGACGTTCTTATTTTGTTTTCCTTCCTGGGAGAAGTTTAATGGGTCAGTGAGGACAAGAGGGAATGCAGCCCACCTGTGTGAGCCCTCCACTCCCTTCAAAGCTTACCAACAAATCACACGGAGGGAATATGTACAAACGCCTACAAATAGAGGATATGAAGGGCAGATCAATCTGTCTCATGGAGCCACAGCAGAAAGAACAACAGTTCCCAGGGTCCCAGCCGGAACCACATCAAGAAGGCTCAAGTCTTGTAGCTCTGCGGCCGCAGGCTTTTCATCTGCTAATCTGAGACGTCTATCTGACAGACCCTCACCCTGGGAAAGTGAACAGAGGAAAGGAAAGAGAGGAGAGTAGGCGAGCAAAAGAGAAGAGGGGAAGAAAGGGAAAATGATGAGATGATGGGATAAGAGAGAAAGGGCAGTAAGGTGGAAGAAGACAGAAGGAGATCAAAGGATATTCAGGTCAGGAAACAAGGACCTGAAGTCTGTACAGAGGGAGCTAAGAAGGAAGATCAGAGAGGGGAAGGACAGCTACAGGAAGAAGATGGAGGACAACCTCCAACAGAGTGACATCAGCGGTGTCTGGAGAAGCCTCAAAACCATCTCTGGGCACCAGTATACCTCCTCCCAGGCCACGGGGGGTAGGGAGTGGGTGAACAATCTGAACCTGTTTTTTTTAACAAGTTTGACAAACCGCCCTCTTTTCTACCTTCCCACCAACCACTGCTACCACCACCTTCATCTAGTCCCGCTGTCCATGGTCCTCCCCCCACCCCCCTCGTACATCCCCTGATGTTTTCCCCCCACAGACCCAACACCCCCCTCTTCCAGCATACAGCCCCCCTCCCCCAGCCTGACTCTCACTAAGACCCAGGTGAGAGCTGAGCCGAGGAAGATCAAGGCGAGGAAGGCTGCAGGTCCGGACGGCATCAGCTCGAGGCTCCTCAAGTCCTGTGCAGAACAGCTGTGTGCGATCGTGGAGCACATCTTCAGCCTGAGCCTGAAGCTGGGGAGGGTACCACAGCGGTGGAAAACATCCTGTGTGGTACCCGTACCCAAGACTCCGCACCCCAAGGACCTGAACAGCTACAGACCAGTGGCCCTCACATCACACCTAATGAAGACCCTGGAGAGGCTGCTTCTCGCCCACCTTCGCCTCCTGGTGGGACCAGTGATAGATTCACTTCAGTTTGCCTACTAGCATGGCATTGGGGTGGAGAATGCAGTGATCTTCCTCCTACATCGTTCCCTGTCCCACCTGGAGAAGCCTGGGAGCACCATGAGGATCATGTTCTTTGATTTCTCCAGTGCTTTCAACACCATCCAACCAGTGATCCTGAGGGGCAAGCTGCTGAGCGCAGGGGTGGACCAGCACCTGTCATTGTGGATCTTGGACTATCTCACAAACTGACCACGGTTTGTGAGAACCCAGGACTGTGTGTCTGACATCATCATCTGCTGTACGGGGGCCCCCCAGGGAACAGTTCTGGCTACCTTCCTGTTCACCCTCTACACTGTTGATTTTTCACACAACACACCACACTGCCATCTACAGAAATTCTCCGATGGCTCTACAGTCGTTGGCCTCATCTCTGATGGGGATGATGTGGAGTACAGAGGACTTATCCAGGACTTCGTGGACTGGTGCCTATGGAACTGCCTCCAGATAAATGCAAGGAAAACTAAGGAACTGGTGGTAGACTGCCGCAGGCGAGGACAACCCCCCACAGCACCGGTAAACATCCAGGGGACAGACATTGAGATGGTGACATCTTACAAGTACCTGGGTGTTCACCTGAACAATAAACTGGACTGGTCACACAACACCAATGCGCTCTACAAGAAGGGGCAGCACAGGCTGTTCCTCCTAAGGAGACTCAGGTCTTTTGGAGTGCAAGGGGCACTCCTGAAGACCTTCTACGATTCAGTGGTGGCATCAGCCATCACATTTGTGAGTGGTCTGCTGGGGCAGCGGCATCATGGCAGCCGACAGGAAGAGACTTAACAGGCTGATCAAAAAAAGCTAGCTCTGTACTGGGGCGACGCCTCGACCCAGTGGAGGAGATAGGAAAGAGGAGGATGGTGGCTATCATCTCTACTGGCGTCCGAGTCCCACCCCATGCAGGACATGCTGAACACATTGAGGAGCTCATTCAGCAGTAGGCTGTGTCATCCTAGATGCACGACGGAGAGGTTACGCAGGTACTTCCTACCTACAGCTGTCAGACTTTATAATCTAACCAGGGCTGCTTGTAGAGGTTGTATTAAATGTACTAAACATAGTAACTTTGCACAATAGAGATCATCCCCTCCAATACACAACTAAGACAATAATAATTATTACTGAGGGTGGCAACAACACTGTTGATTCAAATGTGAACTATACTGTCTGGGTCATATTTATATTCTGCAGGGTAATTTAATTAACTGTCCCAGGCGCCGTATGGCGAATGTAACGGTTAAGAGGTAAACCTAACCCCTAGTGGTCAAGAGTGGTAAATATTTTTTGTCAATAAAATAGTTCAGATTTACAAGGCTATAACTTGAAAGATGCAAGAGATAATGGCTTACTGTCAATTAGAAAGATGTAGAATATGATCCAAAGTTTCAGATAGGAATAAATTTACGCATCTAATTTGCATAATGTCGCGGCAGCTACATAAATTACATAACTCAGTCAAAAGTGGACTTTGGACACATTTACACAAAGAATGGTTCATTTTTTTTGACGCCGTTTTGTCTACGGGGGTATGTTTTTATCTAATCTTCAAAGCATATGAACCACAAAAATCAATAAAATGTGAAAAAATTTTAGGGGGGGGCTCGCTTGCCCACGTGACCGGTCCGTTTTCATCCATTTTCGTCCGTTTTCGTCCATCATGGTCGATGTTTTGCGTTTGCTCGGTCATTTACACCGTGTACCACATCTACAAACTCTTATGATTATCCCACGTGAATTTCGTTTGTATTACGCGGCTTTTTTTCCTGTTTGATGCATTTTTCCTGTGAGAATGCGTGACAATCGTGGGCGCCGCCATCTTGGTGCTGGTAGCTCAGTTTTTCGCCCATCGTGGTCGATGTCTTGCGTTTGGTCGGTCATTTACACCGTGTACCACATCTACAAACTCTTATGATTATCCCACGTGAATTTCATTTGTATTACATGGCTATTTTTCCCGTTTCATGCAGTTTCAGTCAGAATCACTGACACCACATTGGTGTGTGAGCTCAAAGCAGAAAAAGGAATAATAATAATAATAATGATTTCTTCTTCTTTGCTGTATTCCATGTCAGCTATGATTCCTCCAGTGCGTGTCTGCCACCTTCTGAACTGTCAGATCAGTACAAATTCTCAGTATAGCCGGGGGGCGTCAATAAGTTGACAGGTGCAGTTGCTGCGCTGTGCCACTGGGGGCGCACGACCCATCTATGAAATGTGGACAGTTAGAGGGTTAACAAACCGTAATGCTGTTTGTTCCATCTAGCTGCAATGTTCCTGCACTGCGTATCTATCTGTGTACATATGTACTGTATATTTATTTATTGCTTTGGCTAACCAGTTCTTATTATTATTTTGTTGACTACTGCTCTGAGTGCTGCTATCCCTTTGCTGCTGTAATCCTGGAAGTTCCCCATTGTGGGACAAATAAAGGCTCATCTTATCAGAATGGGGAAAGAAGAGCAGAGGAATGAAGAACAGGAGAGAGAATGATGTAAAAGAGTATTTGGTTCTGTCTGCAAATCCCATGTGATCAAGTTGAGTTAACCCACTGTGTAAAATACCACCCTCCAGTATCACTGGACCGACCTGCTAACAAAACGTGCAACTTCCATTCATCCATTTTCTACTGCTTTTCTGGAGGTCCGGGTCACAGAGGCAGCAGCTCAAGCAAAGAAGCCCAGACTTCCCTCTCCCCAACCACCTGCTCCAGCTCTTCAGAGAGGATACCAAGATGTTCCCAGGCCAGCTGGGAGACGTAGTCTTCTCTAGCGTGTCCTAGGTCCACCCCGGGGTCTCCTCCCAGTTGGACATGCCTGAAAAACCTCAAGTGGGAGGCGTCCAGGAGGCATCCTAATCAGATGCCCAGAACACCTCAACTGGCTCTTTTCAATATGGAGGAGCAGTGGTTCAATTCTGAGCCTCTCCTGAATGACGGCGCTCCTCGCCCTATCTCTAAGGATGAGTCCAACAATCCTACGGAGAAAGCTCATTTCAGCCGCTTGTATCCGCAATCTCAAACGTGCAACTTTTCCCCAATTCTCATAAATTTAATAATAAATAAATAAATAATAAACTTTGACTTTAAATTTGTGACACTTTCCACATTTGCAGCTTTTTCCCTAAATTTGTGATTTTTCACCTCTATCAAATATGCAATTTCACTCCCTCATTATTTTGAGAAATTTGCAACTTTTTCCCCGAATCTCATAAATTTGTGACTTCTTCCATAGATTTGCCACTTTTCACCCCTCTCATAAATTTTCAACCTTTTTCCCAGTGTATTGAAAATTTGCAACTTCCTCCCCTAAATTTCAAATTTTTCACACATTTCAAATCTGTGACTTCTTTATCTGCATATCAAAAGTTTGAGACTTTTTCCCTGCATTTTTGAAAATTTGAAACTTTTCGGTAGAGTCTTGTAAATCTGCAACTTTTTTCCCCCACGTATTTTGTAACTTCTTCCCCAACTTTGCGACTTTTCACACCTCTTGTAAATTTGCGACTTTTTCCCCCGTATATCGAAAATTTGTGACTTTTTCCCCTGCGTGTTGTAAATTTGCAGCTTCTTCCCCAACTTTGCCACTTTGCACATCTCTTAAATTTGCAACTTTTTCCACCGTGTATCAAAAATTTGTGACTTTTTTCCCTGGCATATCATAAAATTGTAACTTCTTCCCCAACTTTGCCACTTTTCATGCCTCTTTTAAATTTGCGACTTTTTCCCGCGCGTATTGAAAATTTGTGACTTTTTCTCCCGCGTATCGTAAATTTGCAACTTCTTCCCCAACTTTGCCACTTTTCAAAACTCTTGTAAATTTGAGACTTTTTCCCTCGTATCAAAAATTTACACCTTTTTCCTCCGCGTATTGTCAATTTGCAACTTCTTCCCCAATGGTGCCACTTTTCACGCCGTTTGTAAATTTGCGACTTTTTCTTCTGCGTATTGTAAATTTGCAACTTCTTCCCCAATGTTGCCACTTTTCATGCCTTTTAATTTTGTGACTTTTTGCCTCATGTATTGCAAATTTGCGACTTTTCCCCCCACGTATCGTAAATTTACAATCTCTTCCCCAACTTTGCCACTTTTCATGCCTCTTCAATTTGCGACATTTTCTCCTCGTGTATCACAAATTTGTGACTTTTTCCCCCGCGTATCGTAAATTTCCAACTTCTTCCCTAACTTTGCAACGTTTCACTCCTCTTGTAAATTTGCGACTTTTTCCCCCGTGTATCGTGAATTTGCTGTCATATCCGGCTCTAGGGAGCCGGGCAATCAGAGCCAGGGGCAAGCCAGTGAGTCGTGATATTTTATTCAGGGAAAAGGGGAAGGGATGAGGAGAGCACAGATACTCATGCAGACGTACACTCACAGGTTGCACAGCGCAGAGGTAAGCAGCTCGTACCGGACGTGGGGGTAACAAGACGTACATACTCACAGCGGGATACAAACACAGGAATGCTGCAAGAGGAGTATAAGCTGACACCAGACGAAGGGGCTTCAGCTTAGCAATGTGTTTATGTCGCAGCCCCGAGTCATCGAGGCTGCTCCTATTTATCCTCATTGGCAGCGCCCCAGCTGATGAAGACTAATTGGCCCCAGCCGTCCATAATGCTGCCAGCTGGGGGCCAGCTGAGATGCTGCTCAATGGGAAGCAGGGATGAGGGAAAACATGGGCTGAGTGCCGAGACGGCATCTCAACCCATGGTGACAGAGCCCCTCCCTCAAGGTCGGGCTCCTGAACGACCAGGAACATCCCAGCACCCCCCCCCCCCCCCCACCTAGGGTGGGAGGAAGGGAGGCGGACCGGAGGGGAAGAAGCCAAGGGAAGGACAACACCAATGGGGCAATGTAGGGTAGCGGGAAAGAAAAACCCAAATACAATACTGACAAAACAGAATAATTAACCCAGGTACAGATGGAGAGAAGAACTGGGTCAGCACGCCGGTTACATACTACCCAGAGAGTACCAACCATGCGTGACCCAGAGCAAGGAAAAAAGAACCACCAAAAAGGTACAGGGCAAAAAATGCTGAGTACGGTTAAATAAAGGGGAACCTATACACAGCGCTAATTTAAGTACATACACACACAGTCACCAAGAAAAGTGAGGGTGACTGGAACAAATGACAATTATAGAGCATGGTGTTACGGAAAACAAGGCACATGACTCTATAATGAACCAACAGGACAAAAAAGAAATACTGAGTGCAGGTAAAGAAAAACCCACACACACGAATATATAAATACCCAGTCACCTAAAGAAATGAAAGTGACTGGAATAAATGGATAACTGCAGAGCATGGTGTTACGGAAAACAAAACATAACTCTACAATACAAAAAACGAGGCTAAAAACATGGCACAAAAAGTAAAATGCTGAGCATGAGCGATGGAAAACACAGCACTATAAAAACGAATCCACCAACAGGACAAAACATTACACCCGAGTGACCTTAATAACAAAAGAAAAAGTGACACCCGAGGTGAATGGCAGGCAGAGTCCAAAAATAGCCGAGATGGCTCCGGAGATCTCCCCGCCCATTGTCCAGCTGGCGAATCAGGGGAAGAGAAGTGTTCGGACGGCGAACTCTGGACCCAGATCCCAGGAATCCAGTCCACCGGCAGCCGAACCAGGCTGCCCAGAGGGAAACACAGACCAGTGGGGGGAACCAGATCACCGAACCGAAAGTTCTGTGGGTCGGGTCGTCGACCCGCTTCACTCAACCACCAGGACCGTTGAGACGGGCGAAGGATCAGAGCGGATCCCGGTGGAAGAGGCTCAGGGGAGAGCCGATGACGAGGGCGGCGGGCGTCAGGCCGCAGGAAAACGGCCACCTCCTCACCGGACCTGGACAATACTGGGGCAGCACCCACGTCGGACCCCGATCGGGCCTCAGGCGAACCCACGTTGGACCCCGACTGGGTCTCGGGCGAACCCACGTTGAATACTGCACCAGAACCGACCTCCAACGTTGAACCCGGACCCTCCAGCACCACGAGGAACAGCAACTCCTTGCCGGTGACCCTGGAAGGAGGCTCAGAAGAGAAAACAGAACCGGGATCAGGATCACCGGCAGCGCCAGAACCCGGCGAGACGAGCTCAGACGCAGCGGACGGCTGCACCCGGCTCGTCTCCCCTGGAGATAGGCTGAAGTGCTCGGGGATAAAAAGAGAGAAAAGAAAGGAGAGCACTCGCCTGATCTCGGGTTCTGACGCCGTCCAGGACTGCGAAGATCCAGGATCCGTCGTCAGGAGGTCGTTGTCAGGCTCCCATCTAGCCGCGTCGGGCCCCGCAGCCAGCACGATGGTCAGCGCAGCTTGAGATCCCTCCAGCTCCAGTAACCCCGCCGACGATCCACTCGGCGTGAAGCCAGAAGAATCTCGTCCCGCCGGACCGAACCGCTCCTCCGTGGAGACCCGGGGACGCTCAGTCGTCGGCGTAGACTCCACGCAGCAGTCAGTCCCCCTCCTCCGTCCGCAATGTAGCTGCGGAACCACAGGCCCTCTCCATATCCCACCACGTTGACCCGGAGCCGGGGACCGCTCGGCGGAGAGAGACACAGAGGATGCGGGATTAGGCATACAGGTTACAGCAGGTGGGGAGAGTTCAGGGAGCTGCGAACCCTGAACTTCTCCTCCAGGGATGTGACAGAGCAAATCATTAAGCAGGTGTGAAAAAACAATGACTTGCCTGCCCCCTGGAGGTTGAGTATCGCCTGCTGTAGTGGAATCTGCTTCTTCCTCTCCCCGCCCGGCGATAACGGAGGACCCCCCGGGAATTCGTCTGAGGGTCGCTCGCGTTGTCTCCAGCAGAGAGCTCACCAGGCCGGGATTCCAGGCACACACAGCGGTCAGGAAGCGCGTCGAGGAGGAGGGGGAAACAGCCGGGGTGAGCCAGCCCGAATGTCCAGGAATGACAGCGGGGGAACGAGGCTCAGGGGACGAGGCTGTAGAGTCTCCACACTGACGAGGCGAAGGGATGACAGCTGCGTGGGAGGAACGGTCCTGACGATGACCCAGAACTGGATCCGGACGAGGTTCGTGCAGAGGTGACTCGGCGATGTGATGACGACTACTCCCAGGGGACGAAGCGAGGGGGAAACCCAGGATTCGCCGCTCCAGATCGGAGATCGAGACGAGGAAGGCGTCGAGCACGGGAAAGCTTCGTAGCCCTGAAGTCCTCACCATCAATCTCACTGCCGCCGCCACATGCCTGAAGGTGGTGACAGGAAACACAGTAGAGCTCGCGACAGCCACTCGACCCCGGACATAACTGCTGTCAGCTGCGGCTCCTTGAAGGGAATCCCGAGTGATGTGGCGCAGGTCGGGGGAAGTCCTCTGGTTGGCGCGAACTCCCGGACTGGAATGGCGGCAGGAACGGGACTCCGAAGCGGGGAAAGACGTCGCCCACTTCGACTCCCTGCCGGGATTTCCATCCACCCCGTGGAGCTTCTCTCGCTGTGTACCTGCAGCGTCTATCCTGGCACTGTCCTCCAGATGGTACAGAGAGTGAGGGTGACAGTCCAGGAGTTCCTCAGCACGGCCCGGATGCCAGCGTCTCGCGTTGGAGGCGTCGTGCAGGGTGAAGAACGTCCCGTCGACAGCCTCCGAGATGGACCTCAGCTCGTCGCCCTGGCGCCGGAAGTGACTCCTGGGAAACGGCATGCTAGCAGCGCTGACACCCGGACAGAAAGGTACATTTCCATAGCGACTCACGGCCGCCGGCAACTCTTCTGGCTGCGACATACTGTCATATCCGGCTCTAGGGAGCCGGGCAATCAGAGCCAGGGGCAAGCCAGTGAGTCGTGATATTTTATTCAGGGAAAAGGGGAAGGGATGAGGAGAGCACAGATACTCATGCAGACGTACACTCACAGGTTGCACAGCGCAGAGGTAAGCAGCTCGTACCGGACGTGGGGGTAACAAGACGTACATACTCACAGCGGGATACAAACACAGGAATGCTGCAAGAGGAGTATAAGCTGACACCAGACGAAGGGGCTTCAGCTTAGCAATGTGTTTATGTCGCAGCCCCGAGTCATCGAGGCTGCTCCTATTTATCCTCATTGGCAGCGCCCCAGCTGATGAAGACTAATTGGCCCCAGCCGTCCATAATGCTGCCAGCTGGGGGCCAGCTGAGATGCTGCTCAATGGGAAGCAGGGATGAGGGAAAACATGGGCTGAGTGCCGAGACGGCATCTCAACCCATGGTGACATTTGCAACTTTTTCCCCAAGTTTGCCACTTTTCATGCCTCTTGTAAATTTGCGACTTTTTCCCTTGTGTATCAAAAATTTGTGACTGCCCCCCGCGTATTGTAAATTTGCAACTTCTTCCCCAACTTTGCCACTTTTCATGCCTATTGTAAATTTGCAGCTTTTTTCCTTATGTATTGAAAATTTGCAACTTTTTTCAAAGATTTTAAATGTGTGACTTTTTCCCAAAATTTGAGCCTTTTCACCCAATCTCGTAATTTTGTGACTCCCCCCCCCCCCCCCGTGTATCGAACAACTCCCCCCGAGTCTCATAAATATGTGACTTCTTTCCTAACTTTGCCACTTTTCACGCCTCTTGTAAATTTGTGACTTTTCCTCCATGTACCATAAATTTACAACTTCTTCCCCAACTTTGCCACTTTTCATGCCTCTTGTAAATTTGCGACTTTTTTCCTTGTGTATCGAAAATTTGTGACTTTTTCCCCAGCGTATCATAAATTTGCAACTTTTTCCCCAAGTTTGCCATTTTTCATGCCTCTTGAAAATTTGCGACTTTTTCCCTCGTGTATCAAAAATTTCTGACTTTTCCCCCTGCGTATCGTAAATTTGCAACTTCTTCCCCAACTTTGCCACTTTTCATGCCTCTTGTAAATTTGTGACTTTTTCCCTCGTATATTGAAAATTTGCGACTTTTTCTCCTGCATATCGTAAATTTGCAACTTCTTCCCCAACTTTACCACTTTTCACGCCTCTTTTAAATTTGCAACCTTTTCCCTTGTGTGCTGAAAATTTGTCTTTATCCTCCTGCATATCATAAATTTGCAATTTCTTCCCCAACTTTGCCACTTTTCATGCCTCTTTTAATTTTGCGACTCTTTCCCTCCTATTGAAAATTTGTGACTTTTCCCTCCACGTGTCATAAATTTACAACTTCTTCCCCAACTTTGCCACTTTTCATGCCTCTTGTAAATTTGCGACTTTTTCCCTTGTGTGTCGAAAATTTGTGATTTTCCCCCTGTGTATTGTAAATTTGCAACTTCTTCCCCAACTTTGCTACTTTTCACGCCTCTTCAATTTGCAACATTTTCCCCTCGTGTATCGCAAATTTGCGAGTTTTTCCCCCGCGTATCGTAAATTTCCAACTTCTTCCCTAACTTTACAACATTTTACTCCTCTTGTACATTTGCGACTTTTCTCCACGTATTGTAAATTTGCATCTTCTTTCCCAACTTTGCCACTTTTCATGCCTCTTGTAACTTTATGACTTTTTCCCTCGTGTATCAAAAATTTGTGACTTTTTTCCCCTGCATATCATAAAATTGTAACTTCTTCCGGGCAGCGTGGTGGCGGAGTGGTTAGCACTGCAGCAGTACAGTAACTCACCCTTGGCCGGGGGATCCTGGGTTCGATCCCAGCCCCCGACCAACAGTGATGTGTGTGGAGTTTGCACGTTGTCCCTGTGTCTGCGTGGATTTACTCCGGGATTTCTCCAGTTTCCTCCCACATGCCAAAAACATGTATGTTAGGTTAATTGGCATAAAAAACTGTGGATTCTAAATTGTCCTTAGGTATGACTGTGAGAGTGAATGGTTGTCTGTTTCTCTGTGTTGGCCCTGTGATGGACTGGCGATCTGTCCAGGGTGTACCCTGCCTCTGGCCCAAAGATGCTGGGATAGACTCCAGCCCCCCCCCCCGCGACCCAAAAAGGATTAAGCGGAAGAAGATGGATGGATGGATGGATGGATGGATGTAACTTCTTCCCCAACTTTGCCACTTTTCATGCCTCTTTTAAATTTGAAACTTTTTCTCTCGCATATTGAAAATTTGTGACTTTTTCTCCCGCGTATCGTAAATTTGCAACTTCTTCCCCAACTTTGCCACTTTTCATAACTCTTGTAAAATTTCAGACTTTTTCCCTCATATCGAAAATTTGCAACTTTTTCCTCTGCATAATTTTAATTTGCAACTTCTTCCCCAACGTTGCCACTTTTCACGGAGCTTGTAAATTTGCGACTTTTTCCTCTGCGTATTGTAAATTTGCAACTTCTTCCCCAGTGTTGCCACTTTTCATGTCTCTTTTAAATTTGTGACTTTTTCCCTCATGTATCGCAAATTTGCGACTTTTCCCCCCACATATCGTAAATTTACAACTTCTTCCCCAACTTTGCCACTTTTCATGCCTCTTCAATTTGCAACATTTTCCCCTCGTGTATTGCAAATTTGCGACTTTTTCCCCCGCGTATCATAAATTTCCAACTTCTTCCCATACTTTGCAACGTTTCACTCCTCTTGTAAATTTGTGACTTTTCCCCGTGTATCATAAATTTGCAACTTCTTCCTCAACTTTGCTACTTTTCACACCTCTTCAATTTACGACATTTTCCCCTCGTGTATTGCAAATTTGCGACTTTTTCCCCCGCGTATCGTAAATTTCCAACTTCTTCCCATACTTTACAACGTTTCACTCCTCTTGTAAATTTGCGACTTTTTCCCCCGTGTATTGTAAATTTGCAACTTCTTTACCAACTTTGCCACTTTTCATGCCTCTTGTAAATTTTTGACTTTTTCCCCGTGTATCGTAAATTTGCAACTTCTTCCCCAACTTTGCCACTTTTCATGCCTCTTTTAAATTTGCGACTTTTTCCCTCATGTATTGAAAATTTGCAACTTTTTCCCCCGCGTATCGTAAATTTGCAACTTCTTCCCCAACTTTGCCACTTTTCACACCTCTTTTAAATTTGCGACTTTTTCCCTCGTGTACTGAAAATTTGTCTTTTTCCCCCTGCATATCGTAAATTTGCAATTTCTTCCCCAACTTTGCCACTTTTCATGCCTCTTTTAATTTTGTGACTCTTTCCCTTCTATTGAAAATTTGTGACTTTTTCCTCCACGAGTCATACATTTGCAACTTCTTCCCCAACTTTGCCACTTTTCACGCCTCTTTTAAATTTGCGACTTTTCCCCCCACGTATCGTAAATTTGCAACTTCTTCCCCAACTTTGCCACTTTTCACGCCTCTTTTAAATTTGCGACTTTTTCCCTCGTGTACTGAAAATTTGTCTTTTTCCCCCTGCATATCGTAAATTTGCAATTTCTTCCCCAACTTTGCCACTTTTCATGCCTCTTTTAATTTTGTGACTCTTTCCCTTCTATTGAAAATTTGTGACTTTTTCCTCCACGAGTCATACATTTGCAACTTCTTCCCCAACTTTGCCACTTTTCACGCCTCTTTTAAATTTGCGACTTTTTCCCCCACGTATCGTAAATTTGCAACTTCTTCCCCAACTTTGCCACTTTTCACGCCTCTTTTAAATTTGCAACTTTTTCCCTCGTGTACTGAAAATTTGTCTTTTCCCCCCTGCATATCTATGTATTTACTGGCAAAGGAATTATTAATACAAGACTGGAAGATAGTTTGTGATGAAAATGATATAAATAAAGCATATGATAATTTTTTTCAAATATTTCAATCATTGTACAATAAAAACTGTCCTAGAAAACAATACAGTGACAGACAACAAAACAAAAATATTCCTTGGGTCTCCAAGGGGTTTCTAAATGCATGTAAAAAGAAGAATACATTATATAAACAATTCATTAAGTGCAGAAAGGTAGAGGCTGAGATTAAATATAAAAGATATAAAAACAAGCTTACTAATATAATGAAAACTTGTAAGAAAGAATAGTACAACAGAATATTAGTTAGTTAGTTAATCCCTTCACACCAAGTTGGTGTATATGGGCGGCGCCTATCTCCGTTTCTCTGACCCTAGGCCACACAGCTACTGTAAGTAGTGAAAGCTACAGTGGGGGGGTCAGTCCTCTGGTAGCTCTGTGCGTAACTTTACTTTCCCCATTCCATTATGCAGAGCACCACACTAGAAGGCAGAAAGCACCATTTTTATATGGTCTTTGGTATGACCCGGCCGGGATTTGAACCCCTGCCTCCCGGGTGTGGGGCGGATGCTCTACCAACTGAGCCACCACTCCGGTACAACAGAATATTAGAGGATAATAAAAATATCTTAAGAGGAATATGGCAAGTACTCAATGGGATTATTTGTAACTGATCTAAGAATGCTAGTTATCCAGGATATTTTATTGAAAATGACAATTTGATAAATAATATGGAGGATGTGGTCAGTGGTTTCAATAAATTTTTTGTAAACGCTGGTCCTGAATTAGCAAAATCAATAGTGACACCAGAAACAAACAACAGTGGTTCTGTAAATGAAATAGAAGATAGAAATCCAAACACAATTTTTTGGGGTGCAGTTACTGAAAAGGAAATTATCGAGACTGTGAGTAAATTTAAGAACAAAAAATCAACTGACTGGAATGAAATTGACATGACAATAGTGAAAAAAGTAATTGAAGGAATTGTTTAACCACTCACCCACATCTGTAACCTGTCATTTCAAACAAGAAAATTTCCAAACAAAATGAAAATAGCAAAAGTAATACCACTATACAAAACAGGAGACAGTCATTATTTCACAAATTACAGGCCAGTCTCTTTACTCTCACAATTCTCCAAAATACTTGAAAAAATATTCACTAAGAGACTGGATGATTTCATTGAAAAACACAACCTCCTTACAGACAGCCAGTATGGTTTTAGAGCAGATAAATCTACATCTTTGGCACTGATCGAACTTATAGAAGAAATTACTAGTTGTATAGATAAAAAAAAGTTTGCTGTAGGAGTATTTAGAGATTTAAAGAAAGCTTTTGACACCATTGACCACAGAATTCTACTGAGGAAATTGGAAAGGTATGGGATAAGAGGGGTTGGTCTGAGTTGGGTGGAAAGTTATTTAAGTAACAGACGACAATTTGTACAAATTGGTGAGCACAAATCACCCTTCATGGACATCAGTTGTGGTGTGCCCCAGGGGTCAGTTTTGGGACCCAAACTCTTTATCTTGTATATAAATGACATATGCCAAGTATCAAAAATTCTGAAATTTATTCTGTTTGTGGATGACACAAATATCCTTTGCACTGGTGAGAATTTGCAGCAGGTTTTAGAGGTGGTCACAACTGAAATGAAAAGGTTAATGCAGTGGTTCAACAAAAATAAATTATCTCTAAATCTGAAAAAACAAAAAGATTATGTTGTTTGGAAATTATAAAATAAATCATGAAATAATGGTAACGATAGATGATACCAGAATAGAAACAGTACAGGAAAATTAGTTTCTGGGGGTGACGCTAGACACTAAATTCTGCTGGAAACCTCACATCAGTCACATCCGGGCCAAGTTGGCAAAATGTGTAGGGATACTGGGGAAAACAAGACACATCTTGGACAATAAATCATTGTTCTTACGGTACAATTCACTGTTTCTACCTTATCTTAACTACTGTGTAGAGGTCTGGGGAAACACCTACAGGACCAACCTACAGCCAATATGCACATTACAAAAAAAAAAAGCTATAAGGATAATAAATAATGTAGGATATAGAGACCATACCAATTCGTTGTTTTTACAGTCACATGTCATAAAGTTCATGGATTTAGTTAAATTTAAGACAGCGCAAGTAATGTACAGGGCAATTAATAATCAACTCCCAACTAATATACAAAAAATATTCAAAAAAAGAGACAATGATTATTGTGCCCTTCAGAGGTAAAGTGGGCTATCCCACAAAACCATTATTTTGAGGAAATGAGCTCTAAAGTTGAAATATTCTCAAAAAATCAGTGTGCCTATATCATTAAAAAGTTAGCTAGAGGGCAGCACAATACGTTTTATGCAGAGCTAGGCAGTTTAAGAAAATGATAGACCCTTAACAATTAGTGTAGTACAATTAACTCATTTTTGACCTACATGTGGGATAGCCCACTTTACCTCTGAAGGGCACATTTGAGAGGAGACTTAAACTTTACAAAACCTAAGGTACGGACAACTAAGAAAAGTCTGTGCATATCTGTCTGTGGGGTGGATTTGTGGAACAGTCTGGAGCTGGAACTAAAACTATGTACAAACAGAAATCAAATCAAAAATAGGTATAAACATTATTTGCTGAAAGAATATATGTTAGAAGGGTAGTATTTATATGTACGATTCACTATGCTCACTCTGGGACACTATGGAATGATAGGTGGGACAGTACTGTGTATATCTGTGTTGTTTGGGGCTGGGTTTTGATGTATGGACTGTATGTATGTTGGGATGGATAGGTGTTAATGTTGATATGTACAAAATATAGTTAATTGTTTACTTGGGGTCTTAAATGAGGTAATCTGTATATATTTCACATGGGTTGTATTTATTTATGGAAAAGAGGAGTTGGAGTTAATAAGTGTTCACTTCTTCCTTCTCCCTTTCGAGCACTGTATATGGTCACTTTATTGCACTTGTCATTTGTTTTGTTTTTTTACTTTTTTGTTCGAAATAAAGTATGTATCTATCTATGTATCTATATCGTAAATTTGCAATTTCTTCCCCAACTTTGCCACTTTTCATACATCTTTTAATTTTGCGACTCTTTCCCTCCTATTGAAAATTATTGACTTTTTCCTCAACGAGTCGTAAATTTGCAACTTCTTCCCCAACTTTGACACTTTTCATGCCCCTTGTAAATTTGTGACTTTTTCCCTCGTGTATCGAAAAGTTGCGACTTTTTCCTGCATATTGTAAATTTGCAACTTCTTCCCCAACTTTGTTGCTTTTCATGCCTCTTTTAATTTTGCGACTTTTTCCCTCCTGTTGAAAATTTGTGACTATTTCTTCCACGTGTCGTAAATTTGCAACTTCTTCCCCAACTTTGCCACTTTTCACGCCTCTTGTAAATTTGCGACTTTTTCCCTCGTGTATCGAAAATTTGGGACTTTATCCCCCGCGTATCAGAAATTTGCAACTTCTTCCCTAACTTTGCCACTTTTCATGCCTCTTGTAAATTTGTGACTTTTTCCCTTGCGTATCAAAAATTTGGGACTTTATCCCCCCGCGTATCAGAAATTTGCAACTTCTTCCCTAACTTTGCCACTTTTCACGCCTCTTGTAAATTTGTGACTTTCCCCCCGCATATCATAAATTTGCAACTTCTTCCCCAACTTTGCCAATTTTCATGGCTCTTTTTCCCTTGTGTATCGAAAATTTGTGACTTTTTTCCCCTGCGTGCTGTAAATTTGCAACTTCTTCCAACTTTGCCACTTTTCATGCCTCTTTTACATTTGTGACTTTTTCCCTCATGTATCACAAATTTGTGACTTTTTCCTCCGCGTATCATAAATTTGCAACTTCTTCCCCAACTTTGCCACTTTTCATACCTCTTAAATTTGTGACATTCTCCCTCGTGTATCGCAAATTTGTGACTTTTTCCCCCACGCATCGTAAATTTGCAACTTCTTCCCCAACTTTGGCACTTTTCACGCCTCTTAAGGTTGCGACTTTTTCTCCCTGCGCATTGTAAATTTGCAACTTCTTCTCCAACGTTGCTACTTTTCATGCCTCTTGTAAATTTGCAACTTTTCCCCTCGTGTATGCAAATTTGCAACTTTTTCCCCCGCGTATCATAAATTTGTGACTTTTTCCCCCTGCGTATCATAAATTTGCAACTTCTTTCCCAACTTTGCCACTTTTCATGCCTCTGAAATTTGTGACTTTTTCCCTTGGGTATCGAAAATTTGCGACTTTTTCCCCCTGCGTATCGTAAATTTGCAACTTCTTCCCCAACTTTGCCACTTTTCATGCCTCTTTTAATTTTGCAACTTTTTCCCTCCTGTTGAAAATTTGTGACTATTTCTTCCACGTGTCGTAAATTTGCAACTTCTTCCCCAGCTTTGCCACTTTTCATGCCTCTTGTAAATTTGTGACTTTCTCCCTCGTGTATCAAAAATTTGGGACTTTATCCCCCCACGTGTCAGAAAGTTGCAACTTCTTCCCTAACTTTGCCACTTCTCACGCCTCTTGTAAATTTGTGACTTTCCCTCCGCATATCATAAATTTGCAACTTCTTCCCCCACTTCCCGCCAATTTTCATGACTCTTTTTCCCTTGTGTATCGAAAATTTGTAACTTTTTTCCCCTGCGTGCTGTAAATTTGCAACTTCTTCCAACTTTGCCACTTTTCATGCCTCTTTTACATTTGTGACTTTTTCCCTCATGTATCACAAATTTGTGACTTTTTCCTCCGCGTATCGTAAATTTGCAACTTCTTCCCCAACTTTGCCACTTTTCATACCTCTTAAATTTGTGACTTTTTCCCTCGTGTATCGCAAATTTGTGACTTTTTCCCCCACGCATTGTAAATTTGCAACTTCTTCCCCAACTTTGGCACTTTTCACACCTCTTGTAAATTTACAACTTTTTCCCACTTATTGTAAATTTGCAACTTCTTCCCCAACTTTGCCACTTTTCATGACTCTTGTAAATTTGTGACTTTTCCCCCGTGTGTTGTAAATTTGCAACTTCTTCCCCAACTTTGCCACTTTTCATACCTCTTAAATTTGTGACTTTCTCCCTCATGTATCGCAAATTTGTGACTTTTCCCCCACGCATCGTAAATTTGCAACTTCTTCCCCAACTTTGGCACTTTTCACGCCTCTTAAGTTTGCGACTTTTTCTCCCTGCGTATTGTAAATTTGCAACTTCTTCCCCAAATTTGCTACTTTTCACGCCTCTTGTAAATTTGCAACTTTTCCCCTCGTGTATGCAAATTTGCAACTTTTTCCACAGCGTATTGTAAATTTGCGACTTTTTCCCCCTGCGTATCATAAATTTGCAACTTCTTTCCCAACTTTGCCACTTTTCATGCCTCTGAAATTTGCGACTTTTTCCCTTGGGTATCAAAAATTTGCGACTTTTTCCCCCTGCGTATCGTAAATTTGCAACTTCTTCCCCAACTTTGCCACTTTTCACGCCTCTTAAGTTTGCGACTTTTTCTCCCTGCGTATTGTAAATTTGCAACTTCTTCCCCAACTTTGCTACATTTCACGCCTCTTGTAAATTTGCAACTTTTCCCCTCGTGTATGCAAATTTGCAACTTTTTCCCCCGCGTATCGTAAATTTGCAACTTTTTCTGAGTCTCGTAAATTTACAACTTTTTTCCTGAGTCTTGTGACTTTTTCTGCCTCTTGTAAATTTAAGACTTTTCACCCATCTTAAAAATTTGTCACTTTTTTCTCACATATAAAAAATGTGCAACTTTTTTCACAGATTCTTATAAATTTGTGACATCTTCCTCAACTTTGCCACTTTCACACCTCCTGTAAATTTGAAACTTTTTCCCCATGTATTGAAAATTTGCAACTTTATATGAGATGTCAAATTTGTGACTTCTTCCCTAAATTTGCCCTTTTCTTGTCTGTTGTAAAGTTATCTTGCAACTTTCCCTCTACATATGAAGTGTGCAACTTTTTTTAAAGATTATTTTAACCTGTTGCACTTCGGTGTGCCGCGGGCGGACACTTCTCTGCGTCCTAGAGCGCACGAGGGCGCCCTCACTGTGCGTCCTAGTGCGCACTGGAAAAAAAAGCTGCATTTCCGTTCTTCCACTACAGACACAGCCGCGAACAGAAAGCCAAAGGAGTGCTTTGATTGGTTTAGATGTGATTGACCTCTCATTCGACTAATAAGAGCCTTGAATTGGGTTTCTGAACCCTTGGAGAACCAATGACTGAAAACCTAGCAAGAAGGACCCGCCTACCAACGGCTGCGAATACAGCCAGCCAATTGAAGCACAGAAGTTCGAAAGTGTGCGTCCCTTGCCTAAAATCTGTTTTGTGTAAGGCTGGGTGACACACAGGCGTTCGCCAGTCTTTTTTTCTTACTACTGTTCTTATTTGTTTTGAAAAATCGTTCGCCAAAACCGCAATCATGGAAGCGCAAAACCGCAATAATGGAATTATGGTTTGACCGGGTCGCGTGACTAGAACCACGAGTCCGTAACAAGCGGACCAACATCATATTCGTCTGACAATGAGGAAGAGATTTTCGCCAGCGATACTGCTGTTGTAGACAGGTAAGTGTTATAAGCTAAATTATTCTTTATCCCTGAAAATTGTAATCAAAAATGACTTTTGATCGATTGGTAAATTACAACTGTGCGTAGTAGACCGCGGCGCACTGTGACCGCGGCGCACCGGGCGATGTCCGTCCTCTGTAGCGGGGGGGGGGGGAGTTGTTATCTTCTACATTACAGATATTTTAGAATAATTTTTAGTGCACTGTAGGTTATTTTTTCTTGTAAAAAAAGCCACACATTTTTTACGTGGCATGCTTCTTTGTGTGTGGGGGCTTGTTTGTTCATTCATTCATTCATGAATGAATAACCCCCCCCCACACACACACACACACACACACACAGCCCTGAGTGTCTCCTTTCATTAGAGCCCAAGATGAAGCTTCTATATTGAATCAATCAAAAGTTACAGACGTTTTTCCAAACTGTGCCATTTGGCACAATTTGGCACAGTTCAAAAACGCCTGGGAACAACCTAAGAAAAAAGCTGTGTAATATATTCATTTTTTGTGGTATTGTTACAAAATTTTGACCTCAGCTAGATAACACTTGGTTCTACATTTCTGTTGCATTTTCCAGCCAGTATCTAACAGCTGTGTGTTATTTGCAAGCATTTGTATGCAAAAAAACATCCAGGCAAACTTTATTTTCTTCAAGTTCAGTATGTTTAGATGACTGTTACTCAGTGGCAGGAGCACTTAGAGAGATTATGACTGTTTTGCCAAAAAATCAAAGTGTTTTCTTTTAAATGAGACCAACCCCATGAAGATGCTGCAAAGGGTTGAAGAACAGCTTTTGATTTACTTTGGGTATGTTATTTTTAGGCGTTTTTAGGGAAATTGACCAGAGTGCAAGGGGTTAAATGTGATTTTTTTTCCCCAAAATTTGAGACTTTTCAGCCCTCTAGTAAATTTGTGACTTCCCCCGAGTCTTGAACATTTACAACATTTTCCCCAAATTTGCAAATTTTCCCCTTCTTCTCATAAATGTGCCCTTTCTCCACCTTTGTAATTTGTGTTCTCCCCCCTTTCTCATAAATTGGAAACTTTATTCTGCATGCATGCTAGATTTTTTTAAATGCAAATTAAAATATATTTTTTCAATTAAAAATTGAGGACAAAAAGAAGGTCCTACTCCTGATTTTATTCATTTCCTCTCTTAGCCCTCATCAGTGTTAACTTCTTCCATGCCCTCCTCCACAGCACTCAGACCGAGGCGTCTGTCTTTCCCCTCCGCCTCTTCTTCTCCGCGGCGGTGTGGTTGCTGAAAGATTTGCATCAGGTTTACTGTATTTGCGTTTAAGCATCTGTGTGGGTGTGTGAGAGGGAAGAGAGAGGGAGAAAAGTGTGAGAGAAACGAGAAGTGCAACAATGAGAAAAGCCCAGAAAGAAAACATTTCCTCCGTCCACCGGGGGAGCTGCGTGTGCACTTTTACGGGCGCTGTCAGTCACTACGCAACACACACACACACACACACACACACACACACACACACACACACACACACACACACACACACACACACACACACACAGGGTCCGCGGGCTGTTTCCTGCTCGCTCTCTACTTCCCTGCTTTAACATCCCTGAAGGCTGGGTGGAGAACATGCTGACCCCCCCAAACACACACACACTCTATCATCGCCCCGTGTGACTCTCTGACAGAAGCTGTCAACACTTGCCAATAAATGTTACATCTCCATCGCTCAGAATAACACTGAATAAAATTAACTGCGACTATTTAGAGTTGCGATCACAGCTGCGATGTTTCAGCAATATCACAATTAATCAAATAAGAAACATTTGCTGTGCCCCGATTCTGCTTTTTGGGATTTTCTCTTTATTTTAGTGCATCACTGAGGATTTTTGTGACATCTGCAAAGATAAACAGCCCAAAGTCCTCCTGCACAGGAATTCTCCTCTCCCACAGGATCTAGGAATACAACCAGTAGGTGATTTGAGAGGTGATAAGGGATAAGGACCTGTACTTACATAGCGCTTTTTCTAGTCTCGAAGACCACTCAAAGCTCTTCACTAGTACTAACCCTCTATTCTAAGGGCCTATAGGAGACAGACATCCAGGGACAATTTAGAACAGCCAATTAACCTAACATGCATGTCTTTGGATTGTGGGAGGAAACCGGAGCCCCCGGAGTAAACCCACGCAGCACAGGGAGAACATGCAAACTCCACACAGAAAGGTTCCAACCCCTGCCAGTCAAATGCATCTTTTTTTCCTGGAAGTTTTCAGCTTTTTTCTCATAAATCTGCAACTTTTTTCTCATAAATCTGCTACTTTTTTCCCATAAATTTGTGTTTTTCTTGAAATTTACAACTTTTTTACAAGTATTTTCTCGTAACTTTACATTTTTTTTTCTTTTGAATTAGCATTTTTTTTCCTGTAAATTTTCATCTTTTCATGTAGATTTGCAACTTTTTTTCATAAATTTGTGATTTTTCCTCATAAATTTGCAACTTTTTTCCTGTAAATTTTCCAACTCTGTCATAAATGTGCAGCTTTTTTTCTCATAAATTTGAATTTTTTTCTGTAAATTTTCAATTTTTAAAAAAAAAAATCCTAACCTTTTCTCATGAATATGATTTTTTTCCTCAAAATTTATAACTTTTTCTCAAAAATTTGAATTTTTTCTCGTAGTTACAGAAAAAATGCAAATTTAACTTTTTTCTTATAGATTTGCAACTTTAAAAAAATGTAACTCTCATAACCTTTTCTCATGAATATGATTTTTTTCCCTCAAAATTTATAACTTTTTCTCAAAAATTTGATTTTCTCATAAATTTGCATTTTTCTTGTAAATTAGCATTTTTCCTGTAATTTTAAACGTTTTTTTCTTGTAGATTTGCAACTTTTTTCATAAATTTGTAATTTTTTTTCATAAACTTGCAACTTTTTCCTATAAATTTTCAACGTTTTTCTTATAGATTTGCAATTTTTTCAAAAAAATCATAACTTTTTCCTCATAAATCTGCAACTTTTTCCTCATAAATTTGTATTTGCAAATGTTTTCTCATGAATTTGCAATTTCATTTGTTGTAAATTTGTATTTTTTCCTGTAAATTTTCAGCTTTTTTCTTTTAGATTTACAATGTTTTTCTCATAAATTTGTGACTTTTCTCATAAATTTGCATAATTTTCCTCAAAAATTTTTGACTTTTCCTTATAATTTTGCAACTTTTTCTCATAAATGTGCAACTTTTTCTCATAAATGTGCAACGCTCATCTGCATGTTGGTTCAAGTTTTATTCTGTGTAATTAAATTGTAATTTGTGACCTTTTCATTATTTTAAACTTTCATCTTTTATCATATCTTTGCACCTTTATTCTTCCAAATTTATACCTAATTTATATTTATACATTTGTACCTTATTCTGAATTGGTGAATACCCCCATCCCCCTTGTTTAAAAAAAAAAAATCGCCTAACTCTGTCTGAAATGCTTCGTTTGGATTGGCTGTTCTTTTCTGTGAAGTTATCATGTGATTACATAACAGACCTGATACAGATCTGCCTCCTGGATAGTCTGGTATATTCATTCCTTGGAGAAGAAGTTTTCCACTGAACCTCGGAGCTCACATAGCTGCTAGAGCGCTAGCTAGCGGTATGGATTTTGAAGCTCTTCTCTCTAAAATCTAGTCACTCCACCAGCCATCCATGGTCTCAGCTCATTTATTAATCCACAGTCAATAATGGAGTCTTGTTTCTGCTCTTTGCAGATGATGTGGTCCTGTTGGTTTCATCGAGCATTGACTCACAGGTCTTATTGGAGTGGTTTGCTACTGAATGTCAAGCAGCTGAAATGAGAATCAGCACCTCCAAGTTAGAGTCCGTGGTCCTCAGCTGGAAACGTGTGGATTGTCCTCTGGGTCGGGGACAAGCATCTGCCCCAAGTGGAGGAGTTTGAGTATCTCGGGGGTCTTATTCATGAGTGAAGCTGTCAATTTACCGCTCAGTCTGCGTTCCTACACTCACCTATGGTCATGAACTTTGGGTAATGACCGAAAGAATGAGATCATGGATTCAAGCAGCCGAAATAAACTTTCTGCATAGGGTTGCTGGACTCACCCTTAGAGGCAGTGTGAGGTGCTCAGTCACCTGGGAGAGGTTTGGCGTAGAGCCACTGCTTCCCCACATCAAAAGGAGCCAGCTGAGGTGGTTTGGGCATCTGATCAGGATGCCTCCTAGATGCCTGCCATGTGAGGCATTTTGGGCAGGTCGCACTGGGAGGAGACCCTGACAGCTGAAGCTAAAAGCTAACGTTAGCTTCAAACATGGTGTTGCCATCCCATCCATCCATCTTCTACCGCGTAATTCTTATCGCCTATCCCAGCGTCTTTGGGTGACAGGCAAGGTACTATGGTGTTGCCATCAAAACAAAAAAATCTCATAAAAATGGCAAAAGAGGGAGGGTGGGGTGAACTGGGCTCAACAGCATTTAAAACATTATGCTATAAAACAGTCCATTCTTTCTCTGTGTGTAAAAAGGTACAGCAATAATTAAACCCTGAGGCATTTTGACCAAAGCATGTCTCAGGCATTTTTTTTAAAAATTCATGAGCTTTTTACTTTTTTCTTTGATTTGTGTTGGCGTGTGCTGGCTTCTGTACTGCCCAACTGACAGATGTTTGAGTTTTTAATCTCACTACTGATTTAGTTTAACACAAATGGGTGTTCCTGTTATCATCCTTCCGTTGGGCTTTCTTTATCGAATGATCAAACTCACAGACCGTGCGGTCGGCTGACAGCTGAGGAATTTTCTCTAACTGGCCCAGGTTATTGTGCTCCATCCTGCCTTACATAAATCCTCAGAGTCGTGTTGCCTCGCTGTCTCTGATCTGCGTGAACTCTGGGAAGTCCCTTGAACTCTGCTGGCCTTCCACTCCTTCCCTCCCAGGAAAACCAACATTCAGAGAGGAAGGGGGGAGCAGACAGAGAGACAACACTGGGAGGGGGGGGGGGGGGGAGCCCTGACTTATTTCCCTGTCTTGTTTTCTCTTCTTTCTACTCAGCTGTGATGTTGCCACACCACTGCGTGTCCCGGCTCTGACCAGAAGATGGCTGAAAAGGGATCGGGCTCCACCCCCTAGACCTGGCCCCGCCGAGGAAATGGCTTAATGCCCATGTGATAAAAGCTCTGCACCCAAAACGTGTTTACTCAGAAAACAGCCGACAGCGGCAGATCGTCATACGTGAACCACCACTGAGATTCTGACGCCACAGATGCTGACGCTGGACCCTAGGATGCATAGAGACAAAAGCGCGGCTGTCTGTGTGTCCGCTGTGATGTATAGTAGCCAAACATTCACACATTTCTGTGGTCTTCGGCTCACCGTGGACAATGTGGCAGTGTTGGAAGCCTGCAAAGCCGGAAACTTTTGCTCCACGTTCCGAAGAAACTCTTCATTTGTCCTGTAAAAAAACAAAACAAAAACACAATTACTTCCTCACACAGATACACACCCACGCACAAACACACACACACTCAGGCATGTGAAAATCTCCTGCTCCTTACAGTCCCACAGGGGCTGACCACGTTTGTTTGTCCCTGTCTGACATGGCTCTCCATAACTGGCTGTGCCGTGCAGCCTTTCTAACTGTCTTCATTGTTCCTTCAGGTTCACACGTTGGTCTGCCGTCTCCTGATTTTTGTCCATCTTGTCAGGAGGCCACAGATGCTTCTTGACACACAATTTCCTCCAGAGTCGGCCGCAGATTGTATTCCAGGAACGTCGCAGCTGTTAGCGTAACTGGGTTATAGTGGTCTGGAATGGTGTTGGGTTAATATGGAATGATGTGCTTGGCTGATATCAAGGACTCTCTTCTTCACCTCTTTTGTGCATTTTCTGTTGCACTGGATGGTTGACCCCAGGTATTTAAACTCATGTTCCTTCACTACCTCTACTCCTTGCAACTTCACTATTACACCTGCCTCCCTCCCATTCACACATACACATATTCTGTCTTGCTTCTACTGACTTTCATCCCTCCTCCCTCCAGAGCATACCTCCACTTCTCCAGGCTCTCTTCCACCTGCTCCCTACTCTCACTACAGATGAATGAATGAATTTTATTTATTTCGGATAGTACATTACAGGTTAAAAGAAACTGTATAATATAACAACAAGGTCAAATTAGACAAAGACTCCTTCTACTATACAATTCCACGTGAGTTATCCGAAATGGGTGATGGCTGAAGCCGCAGCTTATATTGCCCACCCATATTCCATCCAAGAATTCAAAGGAGAAAAAAGAGAAAACAAGACAAGAGCGATTACAATTTAAAACAAGGCTAAGACAAAATGTGACTGAGAGAAAAAGAAAACTGAGCTAGTCTAAGTTAAGCGGTTACTATTCAAAAACAAATCTAAGACATAGTGTCACAGAGAAAAAAAGAAAAAAAGAAAAAACTAAGCTACAACACAACACAGGCTGGAAATGTCAATCCTTATGTGAGTTTACATGTCGTCTTGTAAATATGTTTGGAGTATTTCTTCCTTTAGTTTTTGTTTAAATTGTCCAAGCTTTGTACATGATTTTAATTCAGGTCCAAAATCGTTCCATAATCTGACTCCTTGCACTGAAATACAGTGTTGCTTGGTAGGTTGTTCTCACTGTAGGCTTTTGAAATATACATGTTCCTCTGAAGTGATATTGTTTCTCCCTTGTTTGGAACAACTTTTGGATATTTGCGGGCAGTGATAGATTCTTCACTTTGAACATTATTATTGCGGTTTTAAAGTCGATCAGATCTTTCAACTTGAGAGTTTTTTGTTTAAGAAAAAGTGGGTTTGTTGGTTCCCTGTAAGCTGCTTTGTTTATTATTCTAATAGCTCTCTTTTGAAGCATAAAGAGTGGATATATGTTTGTTTTATATGTATTTCCCCATACTTCATTACAATATGTCATGTATGGGAGTATTAATGAATGGTACAAGGTGTATAGTGTGGGTTGATTCAGCAAATTTTTCACTCTGTGTAATATTGCAATTGATTTGGATACTTTACCTTTTATATAATTAATATGTGGCTTCCAACACAGTTTGTTATCAATTATTACTCCAAGGAATTTAGTTTCGGATACCCTTTCAATCTCTACACCATTTACACTGAGTTTGGGTACTGGGTTGTTGTGATGGTTGTTAAAGACTATAAATTTTGTCTTGCTTAAATTGAGCGTTAATTTGTTTGAATCAAACCACAGTTTCAGCTTTCCTAATTCCTTTCCGAGTGTATCCAGAAGTTGTTCCAAATTGTTTCCACTGCATAGCAGATTAGTGTCATCAGCAAACAATATTAAGTCCATTTTTTCTGAAACTTTACATATATCATTTATATACATATTGAATAATAATGGTCCCAAAACTGAACCCTGTGGGACTCCACAGGTGACCTTCAGTAACTCTGAGTTTTTGCTGTTAACACATGCAAACTGATATCTATTCTTTAAGTAACTACTTAACCAGGACAGTGCTACCCCTCTAACACCACAATTTTGTAGTTTCTTTAATAATAGATTGTGATCTACTGTATCAAATGCTTTTTTAAGATCCAGGAATACTCCAACTGAATACTCTTTATTTTCAATGGCTGTTGATATTTTTTCTGTAAATTCCATTAAGGCATATGCTGTTGTCCTTTTGTGTCTGAACCCATATTGCTGCTCACACAATAAATCATTCTTCAGTATGAAGTTGTCAATTCTCTCATAGAATATTTTTTCAAGTATCTTGGAAAATTGCGGTAATAGTGAAATTGGTCTGTAGTTGGAGAGTTCCCCTCTGTCGCCTGTCTTGTAAATCGGAATTACTTTAGCTATTTTCATTGCATTGGGAAATATACCTGATTGGAGAGACAGGTTACAGATATACGTCAGTGGTTTCACTATGCATTCGATAACAGTTTTGACTAGTAGCATGTCAATACCATCGCAGTCAGTAGATGTTTTACTTCTGAACGATTTAACAATTTCAATGACCTCTCTTTCGTCTGTGTTCTTTATGAAGATGGTGTCTTTTACAGCAGTGTTATTGCATATTGTATCACCTGTAGGCGCCGTAGTGGGTATTTCTCGGGCCAGTTTAGGTCCAATGTTAACAAAAAAATTATTAAATTCATCTGCAGGTGAAGCTATATTCACATTCGGAGTCGATTTATTATTTTTTGGAATATTAGTTGGGTAGCTAGTATTTCTGCTTTTATTTCCAAGGATACTGTTGATTATTGTCCATGTATTTTTAATATTGTCTTTGTTTTTTTTCCAGTTCTTTACTGTAATAGTCTCTTTTACTGCATCTTATTATATATGTTAACTTATTTTTGTATGTTTTATACCGTTGCTCTGCTTCTTTTGTCCTTTTCTTTATGAAAGCTTTATATAATAAATTTTTCTTTTTACACGCCTTTTGTAGTCCTTTGGTTAACCATGGTTTGTCAGCAAATTTGTGTTTAAGCTTTTTTTTAACTAATGGGCAGTTTTTTTCATAAAGAGTGGTTACAATGTTTATAAATGTGTCATAGGCTTCATTTACATCTGATACATAGACTTCTGTCCAGTCTTGCTTCAGCAAGTCCTCTTTAAAAGAACTGATTGCGTTTGGTGATTTGTGTCTGAACGATTTTGAGATTTTTTCTGGGTTGGGCCCCGTGTGGCCATGGATAAGTGCAAAGATTGGCAAGTGGTCGCTTATATCATTTATCAATAATCCACTTTCTATTTTCTTATCGAGAACATTGACAAACAGGTTGTCAATAAGTGTAGCAGAGTGAACTGTGATTCTACTGGGATGTGTTATTGTGGGATATAGACTCATGCTGTACATAGAGTTCATGAACTCTGTAACTACATTTTGTTGATGTGGATTAAGTAGGTCAATATTGAAATCTCCACAAATTGCTACCATTTTCTTACTAGTAATATTATTGTACAGCTCGACTAATTTATCTCTGAATGTCTCAATGCAAGTTCCCGGCGTTCTGTATATGCAGCTTATGATTAGATTTTTTGTTTTGTCTAGGTCAATCTCAACAGTAACACATTCCAAAATCCCTGGTAGTGCTGAGGACATTTCATTTACAAGCTTACATCTACAGTATATAGGTCATCAACATACAGTGCAACACCACCACCCTTTTTTTGAGATCTGTTAATATGAAACATCTGATATCCCTCTATTGCCATCAGGGGAGCCTGGTCTTCATTAAGCCAGGTTTCCGAGACTGCAATGGCTGTGAATTTTCTGTTTAGCTGTTTTAAATAGTCCTGAATCTGTGAGAAGTTTTTGTTAAGACTTCTGCTATTGAAGTGTATTATTGACAGTTTACCATCTAATTGCACTTGACTTTTGAATTGCTTTTCAGTGTAATATTCACAGTGGTTATGAATATTATTGAAAAAGTGGTTATCGGGATCAATATCATTCTCCATCTCTTGTGGTTTATGTTCAGCATAGTGGCATATTTTTAGAGTTTGAGTTTCCTCACTCTGTGTTTCATAGACAGTGTTCATTTGTATTTATCTAAGTCAGTAGCATCTCTGATCATTATACTTTTTGCTTGCTCAGGTGTTCCATTTAGTTTAATCCAAATTCTACAATTTCTTGATCACAATGTCGTCTGAAAATGTCACAGTCCAAGGACAATTCCACCTGACCATCCATCAACTATGGCAAACAAGAAGGGGCTCAGATCAGATCCTTGATGTAATCCCACCCTTCACCTTCTTGTCTTGTGTATCTCTGATCTTTTAGTTGTTGCTGTGTCTTCCCTGTTTTTATTTATTGGTAAACACTTTGGCTACGGTCACACTGCAGGTTTTAATGCTCAATTCAATTTTTTGCACAAGTGTGACCCATATCTGATTTTTTTTAATGACAGTCTGAACAACACATATCTGATTTTTTCACATCAGACCCAGGCCATTTTCATTTGTGGTCCTAATTCGGATACGTATCTGATATTTTCCAAAGCAACCTCCTTCTGAACGGTCATGTCACACTTCATCCAACTTTTTCCTCACTGAAGTGAGACAGCCACTACAATTCTGAAGTGGATGATGCAGCCAGCATGGGAGACACAGCTGATTTGTGCTCTCTTTTTAATCAATCTCCTTCCCTTTATCACTGGATTGTAATTTTGTTGGCTCCAACTGCACAATAACTTCAAAATTTCGGGGGGGTTCGGAGCTGAAACCGTCAGACATTACAAGCACACAGCAAAGGCACATTTAAGGGCTGTTTAATCGATCAGTTCTGTTAAAGCAGAGCTGATCACAGCGGTCATCTGGCCTGTAGAGGAATGAAGCTGGTCTCATATTTATGATTTTAACATTTTATTTTGCTGCACTGCATCAGGGTTAAGAAGTTCTGTCCCCCCCCTTCCTCAATCATTCTACAACGCTGTGTCTGACATTAAGTTTTCTTCTGCGCATGCGGGTCACTTCATAGCTGTAGACTGTTCACACTGGAGTCTGATGGGGGTCACATTTAAGTTGTAATGTGAATGCCCACACACAAAAAAAATTGGATCTCAGCAAAAAATCGGAATTGAGCATCAAGACCTGCAGTGTGACTGTAGCCTTTGTGACTTGTTGTCTATGGAAGGTGCTCTATAAATGAACTTATTCTTATTTTGATATAATACTTAGCTGGTGATGCACCAACAGACCATGTTGAGCCAAGAAAGCTAGTGTGGCATCAACCGGTACCCCCATTAAAGAGGCAGTTATTGTTTTCAGGTACATTACTAAAATGAAATAAAGTTTACAAAACAACAAATGACATGCAATTAATTTCCAGTAATTTTATATGCTTTTCTTTTTAATTTTCTGTATTACAAACTTAAAAGTTAATGCCTATGACCCAAGGGAGCTTCAGTTTTTCCACACAGTGATAAATAATTTAGAGTTTCCAATTTCACATTATCATGGATGGCTATTTCATGTCATTGTTGGCGGATGGAGGTGGGGAGCCCAATAAACGGAACATTTTCTCAAGAGTAAATATTGAGGAAGACACTATCCAAAATTGTTGCAAACTAATGACAAAGAAGTTACAAATTAACAAGAAAAAAGATGCAAATTTACATGAAAAAAGTTGTACATTTACATTAAAAAGTTGCAAATTACCAAGAAAAACAGTTGCAAATTTAAATGAAAAAGTTGAAAATTTACCTTAAAAAAGTTGGAAATTAATGAGAAAAATGCAGCAAATTTACCTTAAAAAAGTTGCAAATTGACAAGAAAACAGTTGCAAATATAGGTGAAAAATGTTGCAAATTGACGAGAAAAAAGTTGAAAATTTACATGAAAAAGTTGCAGATTAACAAGGAAAAAAATTGCAAATTAACGAGAAACAGCTGCAAATTTACATGAAAAATTTGCAGATTAACAAGAAGTTGCAAACTAATGAGAAAAACAGTTGTAAATTTACATGAAAAAGTTGCAGATTAATGAGGAAAAACAATTGTAAATTTACATGAAAACACTGCAGATTAACAAGAAAAAGGTTGCAAATTAACAAGAAAAATGGTTGCAAATGTTCATGAAAAGTTGCAAATTAATGAGAACAGTTGCAAATTTACATGAAAAAAGTTACAAATTAGTGAGAAAAATAATTACAAAGTTATAGTGCATCCAGAAAGTATTCATAGCGCTTCACTTTTTCCACATCTTATGTTACAGCCTTATTCCAAAATGGATTAAATTCATTTTTCCCTCAAAATTCTACACACAATACCCCATAATGATAATGTGAAAAAAGTTTTGGTTTTTTTTTTGAGATTTTTGCAAATTTATTAAAAATAGAAAACTAAGAAATCACATGTACAGTACATAAGTATTCACAGCCTTTGCTCAATACTTTGTTGATGCACCTTTGGCAGCAATTACAGCCTCAAGTCTTTTTGAATATGATGCCACAAGCTTGGCACACCTATCTTTGGGCAGTTTCACCCATTCCTCTTTGCAGCACCTCTCAAGCTCCATCAGGTTAGATGGGAAGCGTCGGTGCACAGCCATTCTCAGATCTCTCCAGAGATATTCCATTGGATTTAACTCTGGGCTCTGGCTGGGCCACTCAAGGACATTCACAGAGTTGTCCTGAAGCCACTCCTTTGATATCTTGGCTGTGTGCTTAGGGTCGTTGTCCTGCTGAAAGATGAACTGTCGCCCCAGTCTGAGGTCAAGAGAGCTCTGGAGCAGGTTTTTATCCAGGATGTCTCTGTACATTGCTGCATTCATCTTTCCCTCTATCCTGACTAGTCTCCCAGTTCCTGCCGCTGAAAAACATCCCCACAGCATGATACTGCCACCACCATGCTTCACTGTAGGGATGATATTGGCCTGATGATGAGTAGTGCCTGGTTTCCTCCAAACATTACGCCTGGCATTCATGCCAAAGAGTTCAATCTTTGCCTCATCAAACCAGAGAATTTTGTTTCTCATAGTCTGAGATTCCTTCAGGTGCCTTTTGGCAAAGTCCAGGCGGGCTGCCATGTGCCTTTTACTAAGGAGTGGCTTCCGTCTGGCCACTCTACCATACAGACTTGACTGGTGGACTGCTGCAGAGATGGTTGTCCTTCTGGAAGGTTCTCCTCTTTCTACAGAGGAACACTGGAGCTCTGACAGAGTGACCGTCAGGTTCTTGGTCACCTCCCTGACTAAGGCCCTTCTCCCCCGGTCGCTCAGTTTAGACAGTCAGCCAGCTCTAAGACGAGTCCTGGTGGTTCCAAACTTCTTCTATTTATGGATGATGGAGGCCACTGTGCTCATTGGGACCTTCAAAGCAGCAGAAATTTTTCTGTACCCTTCCCCAGATTTGTGCCTCAAGACAATCCTGTCTTGGAGGTCTAAACACAATTCCTTTGACTTCATGCTTGGTTTGTGCTCTGACGTGCACCGTCAACTGTGGCATCTTACGTAGACAGGTGTGTGCCTTTCCTAATCATGTCTAATCAACTGAATTTACCACAGATGGACTCCAGTTAAGCTGTAGAAACATCTCAAGGATGATCAGTGGAAACAGGGTGCACCTGAGCTCAATTTTGAGCTTCATGGCAAAGGCTGTGAATACTTATGTGCATGTGATTTCTTAGTTTTTTATTTTTAATAAATTAGCAAAAATCTAAAAAAAAAATTTTTCACGTTATCATTATGGGGTGTTGTGTGTAGAATTTTGAGGAAAAAATGAATTTAATCCATTTTGGAATAAAGCTGTAACATAACAAAATGTGGAAAAAGTGAAGTGCTGTGAATACTTTCTGGATGCACTGTACATGAAAAAGTTGCAAACTAATGAGAAAAACAGCTGCAAATTTACATGAAAAAGTTGTAGCTTAACAAGGAAAAAAGCTGCAAATTAATGAGAAAAAAGTTGCAAATTTACATGAAAAAAGTTGCCAATGAACAAGAAAAAACTTGCAAATTTACATGAAAAAATTGATATACGATATAAAAAGGTTAATGATGCTGTTGGTCAGGGACAATTATCTCTTGTTTCCAGGTTGGGGGGGGATATGTCTTGTCCCTTGATTTATGTCTATGCACATTATACTGAAATGGCTAAGTCTCCTTATTAACAGTTATTAGAACCAACATATTTTTAATTGGTGCATCTCTAAATGACTCCCAGGTAAAACTAATCCAGTCCTGACCTGCGATGATTGACTTTATGGGCCTCCCTCCTCCTCTGCTCTTCCTGTAGCCGGATCGCCTCAAGGCGCTCAGCCTGCAACAGATCAGTCTGTCAGTCACACCACATTCCTGTTGTTACGTGAAGTTATGAGAGTTACATGATATATCTAAGTCATAAAGTCATAACAGTATGTTGTGAAAGACCCAATTACAGCAGTGCACCAACATATCCCCACATACATCCTGGCATGAATTCCAACTTCCAACTCTGTGGAATGCCACTCTGGTCTCCGGCATTAACTGCCCTTCCCCGTAGCTGTACGAAGGGAGAACATGTTTGGGGACAGCGAGGAGCTGTGTATGGCGCTGGAATCCCACAGGCTCATTAATCAGGTGGTTCTCATGGGCTCAGACCGGGATACAGCGGCAGTGCTTCACTGCACTGACACCTACAGGCTGAACAGGATATTACAGTGGGACAAATAACTAGTGTTACCCGTACGGGTCTGCATGGGTTTACTCCGGGATTTCTCCGGTTTCCTCCCACATGCAAAAAAACATGCAAGTTGGGTTAATTGGCATCAAACTGGGGATTCTAAATTGTCCTTAGGTATGAGTGTGAGAGTGAATGGTTGTCTGTCTCTCTGTGTTGGCCCTGCGATGGACTGGCGATCTGTCCAGGGTGTACCCTGCCTCTCGCCCAGAGATGCTGGAATAGGCTCCAGCCCCCCATGACCCGGAAAGGATTAAGTGGAAGAAGATGGATGGATGGACCTGTACTCTGAAAACAGCCATTTTCAAACAAATTTGACAATAAAATCTGCATAGAGCTGCAAAACGTATTCAAGCATTGCAATTAATTTACAGTTATAAGTATGCACTAAATCAGGAGGAGATTTTATTTTTCTAACAAGAAGGATGATGGTAGAGGTGTTTTTAAAAATTTAGCAAATGGTACAAACAAATGTAAATTAAGTCTAAATTTTATTTTTTTTCTCATAAATTTGCAACTTTTCCTCAAACATGTGATTTGTTTCCTTATGAATTAGCACTTTTTTCTTCATAAGTTTTACTGTCTTTTTCTAAAAAATTAGCATTTTCTCTCGTGAATTTTCAGCTTTAAGCCTTGCAAATGAGCAACTTTTTCCCCACATAAATTTACTTACTGTTTCCTTGTGAATTTGCTGTCATTTCTCATAAATTTGTGGTTTTTTTCCCTTGTGAAATTGCAACACTTTTCCTCATTAATTGTGCTTCCTTTTTCTCCAAAATTTGCACATTTTCCCCAGTATAAATGCACCCCCCCTATAAATCAGGAATTATTTTTTCTCATAAATTTGTGATTTTTTTTCCCTCATAAATTTGCTTCTTTTTTCTCATGAATTAGCTTTTTTTCTTGGAAATTTGTCTTTTTCCCATAAATCTGACATTTTTTCCTTGTGAATTTGCACCTTTTTTCTCCATAATTTTTGCTTCCCTTTTCTTAGAAATTAGCATTTTTTTCCTCGCAGCCTTCCTTGTAATTTCACAGCCTTTTCTGCACATGCATGCATTTATTTTTTTCCTCATAAATTTGCTTCTTTTTCTCACAAATGTGTGATTTTTTCCCTTGTGATTTTGCAACCATTTTCTTCATAAATTGTGCTTCCTTTTTCTCCAAAAGTTGCATTTTTTTCATAAATTTTAAGCTTTTTTTCTTGTGAATTTGCACCTTTTCCCCCACATAAATGTACTTATTTTTTCCCTTATAAATTAGCAATTGCTTTTTTCTCATAATTTTATTACTTTTTTCTCATGAATTTTTTTTCCTCATAAATTTGTTTTTTTTTTTCTCAAACATATTCAATCTTCCATGGCCTCACCGAACTCCTCCCATACCCGGGTTTTTGCTTCAGCAACCACCCGAGCTGCACTCCGCTTAATTGGGCTTTATTGGGCTTGTTGTTACGAGCTATTCGGTCTCTGTACGACCGTTGTGAGAGTTTGGTTCGTATTGCCAACACTCAGTCGGACTCATTCCCAGTGAGAGTTGGACTCCGCCAGGGCTGCCCTTTGTCATCGATCCTGTTCATAATTTTTATGGACAGGATTTCTAGGCGCAGCCAGGGAATGGAGGGTGTCATGCTTGGTGACCACAGGATCTCATCTCTGTTGTTTGCAGATGATGTTGTCCTGTTGGCTTCATCCAGCAATGACCTACAGCTCTTGCTGGGACGGTTTACCGCTGAGTGTGAAGCGGCTGGGATGAGAATCAGCACCTCCAAGTCCGAGTCCATGGTCCTCAGCCGGAAAAAGGTGGATTGTCCTCTCCGGGTTGGGGACAGGCTCCTGCCCCAAGTGGAGGAGTTTAAGTATCTTGGGGTCTTGTTCACGAGTGAGGGGAGAATGGAGCGAGAGATTGACAGACGGATTGGAGCAGCATCTGCAGTGATGCGGACGTTGTACCGGTCTGTTGTGGTGAAGAGGGAGCTGAGTTCTAAGGCAAAGCTGTCAATTTACCAGTCAATCTACCCTCCTACTCTCACCTATGGTCACGAGCTTTGGGTAATGACCGAAAGAACAAGATCGCGGATACAAGCGGCTGAAATGAGCTTTCTCCGTAGGATTGCTGGACTCACCCTCAGAGATAGGGTGAGGAGCTCAGTCATCCAGGAGAGGCGCAGAGTAGAACCGCTGCTCTTCCTCATTGAAAGGAGTCAGTTGAGGTGGTATGGGCATCTGATCAGGATGCCCCCTGGACGTCTCCCACTTGAGGTGTTTCAGGCACGTCCCACTGGGAGGAGACCCCGGGGCAGACCCAGGACTCAGTGGAGAGACTATGTCTCCCAGATGGTCTGGAAACACCTTGGTATCCTCTCTGAAGAGCTGGAGCAGGTGGCTGGGGAGAGGCAAGTCTGGGCTTCTCTGCTTGAACTGCTGCCTTCGCGACCCGGACCTCCGGAAAAGTGGTAGAAGATGGATGGATGGATGGATATTCAATCTTTTTGCAGAAATTTGAGTTTTTCCTCATAAATTTGCAACTTTTTTTTGCACATCATCGTTTGCACCCAAAAAAAATTGCAATTTTATGACAAAAAGGAAGCCAGTTTGAGGAAAAATGTTGAAAACTTTGAAGTAAAAATCAGAAATTTATGAGAAAAAGAGCAAATTTATGAGAAGAAAGTTACAAATTTAGCAGTGAAAAAAACTCAAATAACAGAAAAAATTGAAAATTTGTGAGGGGGGAAAAAAGAAGCAAACTTATGAGGAAAATGGTTGCAAATTCAAGTAAAAAAAAAAAATCACCAAATTGAGGAGAAAAAATTCCAAAACTTATGAGGAAAAAAAAAGTTGCAAATTTTGGAGAAAAAAAAAAATCACAAAGAGAAAAATATGAAATTTACTAAAAAAAAAAAAAAAGTCACAAATTTGAGGAAAAAAAGCAAATTTAGGAGAAAAAGAATCTCAAATGTGAGAAAAAAATAACCAATTTATGAGAAAGAAGCCAAATTTCTGAGAAAAAAGTTGCAAATTTAGGAGTAAATCTAAAATTTATGAGAAAAAGTAGCAAACTTATGAGGAATAAAGCTGCAAATTTTATAGAAAATCACACATTTATAAGAAAAGTTAGCAAATTTCTGAAAAAAGCTACTAAATTATGAGGAAAATAGCAAGTTTATAAGAAAAAAGTCACAAATTTCCAAGAAAAAAACTGCAGCTGAGGAAAAAAGTTGCAAATTTAGGAGAAAACAAATCACAAATATGTGAGAAAAAATAGCAAATTCATGAGAAAAACGAAGTAAATTTATGAGGAAAAAGTTATGTCAGGCTGTTGTCATGACGTACGTGTGCAGTTGGGGTTGATTACATGGAGTAAGTGTAACTTGTTCCTATACTGTCCATGCGCTCTTTACTGGGATGGGATGGGGGGGGTGACAGGTTAACACGGGGGATAGTTTGGGGTCATTTTGCTAGCAAGGGGATTAGCACCCCCCCCCCCCCAAAAAAAAAAAAATCGCCAACAGCTCTCAATATTCAACATAGCTGATATGACACTTTATTTTCTGTCAGAATCACTGCTGCAACACCTGCGTCTATGATTCAGTGGCTTTTTTAATGAATGGATTTATGCTCCACCTATTCTTGTTAATCTACATATTCTTCATAGTTTGCACATTTTCTCTGTGGACCGCACCTTCTCCCTCTGAACGTCCTTGTGCTTCTGAAGCTCCTCGTCCTCCTGCTGTCGCCTCTTCGCCATGTCCTGCTGCTTCTCCAGCTTGAAGGGACATTTGACAAAATGAAACAAAAGAGCAGCCGGTTATCTCGATTTAATATGATTTTCACAAGACAAAAACAACAAATTTCCTGAGCAAGAATGGACCGGAGAACACTGACATTATTGTCAGTCTGTCAGTCTGTCGTTTATATTCCTCCTGTATTTTTTTAGCCACCATCTTCATCTGCTTATGCTAGAAACACCAGTCTGTTGAGCTTTTCAAGGACATTTTCCTACTTTATCATTTTTATATTTTTACACTTTCAGCTAATATATATAATGGAAGTAAAAGGAGTTCTTCACACCTCTCTAAGCTCCTTTAGTTTTTAACGCAAAGCTTTGGAATATTTTCAGCTACGTAGGTAAACCATGACTTATAAAATGCTAAACTAGCTACCTCCACTTTTATGCCAACATTGTACAAATTTAGGCCATTTTAGCATTTAAGCTAGCATTTTTCAGCTTGAAGCTTTTATTTATCATTCGTAAGCCGACTAACTTGAATCCATGGCAGCTTTAATACAAACATGCTAGTTTTAAAGCTAGCAATTTAAGCTACATTCTTCACTTATACCATTTCTGATGCTCTGTCATCGTTTACCAGTTAACAACAATTTTAAGTTAATTTTAAGCTGTGTTTGGCTTTTCAGCTATTTTAGCTTTTTTTTAAAGCTACCTTTGGCCAGTTTTTCGCTACTTCTGCTTTGAAGCTAAAATTGGTACGCTTTAAGCTATTTCAGGTTTTTAGCACCTGAATGAAGTTGGCTTCCAACCAGTGTTAACGTCATAAACTAAAACTTCATCTATCCTCGCTGAAGGATTTCATGGTATCCTCGCTGAAGAGCTGGAGCAGGTGGTTGGGGAGGGAAGTCTGGGCTTCTCTGCTTGAACTACTGCCTCTGCGACCTGGACCTCTGGAAAAGCGGTAGAAGATGGATGGATGGATGGATAAAACTTCATCTAATTTTTTATCAACTAAAGCTAGTAATTAGACAGTAATTACCATTTATACATGCTACTTTTGACACCTAATTTTAGTCCAGATTTAGTCTTGTGGTTTTATTTTTAGTTTTATTATAGTCTGTTCATTATCAATAGTTTTTGTCTACTTTTAGTCAACACAAAGATTCTATTTAGTCAGTGAAATAAACATCCCCCCACCTGATGCAAAACTCCCCCAAAAATATTCTCAGTGGTTTCTCTTCGCTTGTGTCGCTACAACTCCTGAACGTGACGCCTGAGCACCTACCATCTTCTTCATCTTTAAGCCCCTGGCGTCTCTTTGCTGCCTCTCCCTGACGTCAGCCATTTGTGCACTGCCACCTGGGTGAATTACAGTATTGTGACATTTCACTGAGAGACCACAGTCAGACTTGGGTGAAAAAAGACAGAATTGCCCCCCATCCCCCAAAATATCATCATAAACCTTTCTATATCATGTTACAGAACTGGATAAAATGCATTTTAAGCACAAATGCTAAGGATGCATGCAAAAGAATTTGTGTGGGGGGGGGAGGGGGTCTGCAACTTTTCTTATAGATTTGCAATATTTTTTCTCATAAATTTGCAACTTTTTCCTCATTAACCCGCAACTTTTTTCTTGTTAATTTGCAACTTTTTTCATTAATTTGCAATGCTTTTCCATGCAAATTAGCAACTCTTTTCTCATCAATTTGAAACTTTTCTTGTTAATTTGAAACTTTTTTCATGTAATTTTGCAACTTTTTCTCAATTTGTAAACATTTTCCTCATTAATTTTCAGTTTTTTTCTCGTTAATTTATAGCTTTTTCGTGTAAATCTGCAAACTCATTAATTTGCAACTTTTTTCATGTAACTGCAACTTTTTCTTCAATAATTTGCAAACTTTTTTCCTCTTTAATTTTCAACTTTTTTCTCATTAATTTGGAACTTTTTTCTCATTAATTTGCAACTTTTTTCTCTTTAGTTTTAAACATTTTTCATGCAAATTAGCAACTCTTTTCTCATCAATTTGAAACTTTTCTTGTTAATTTGAAACTTTTTTCATGTAACTTTCATGTAACTTACTCTTTCATGTAATATGCAAACTTTTTTCCTCGTTAATTTTCAGTTTTTTCTCGTTAATTTGCAGCTTTTTTGTGTAAATCTGCAAACTCTTATTAATTTGCAACTTTTTCTCATTAATTTGCAACATTTTTCATGCAAATTAGCAACTCTTCTCATCAATTTGCATCTTTTTTCATGTAGCTTTGCAAAGTTTTTTCTTGTTACTTTGCAACCGTTTTCTCATTAATTTGCAAACTTTTATCTCATTAATTTTCAACTTTTTTGTCATTAATCTGCTGCTTTTTCATGTAAATTTGCAACTTTTTTCTAATTAATTTGGAACAATTTTGGACATTTTTCTTGTAAATGTGTGACCTTCTTCTCAAATTTCAGAACGTTCACATGGATGCCTATTCAATTTTTATTCTATGGTTAATATTTTTTTTTATATTTAACTGGACAATGACCCTATTTTATTTAAGATATACTGTATATATTATAAAGATTTTTTTTCCACATTTTATAGAATTTGAATTCTTTCCCCTTACTAAATCTTCAGTATTGCCCCCCAAAACCTAGGAATGTGTTGTGTTGGAGTTTGGGGTTCTTATTTGGGTGGTACGGGTGGTGGCTCCACCTTTCCGGTTCCACCGCCAACCGTGGGTATAACAGGGCAGCGAGCAGAAGGGGTGGTCTCTTGGCCACGTCTCTGCCTGGCGGATGTGCATGTGATGTGAGAAGAGCTATTAATAAATGTGTGTTCAGTCATACACTTCACCTCGTCCTTGGCTCATAGTACTGACATAAGAGTGGACCTGATTACAATAATACTTAAAGTGTCCCTTCAGTATGTAACAATGAAATGAAATATCCACCCATGCAGTGAAATAATGCTGACTAGGACACTGGAAGGATTCTGATACCCAGCTTCTGTGGATTGGTGTGCACTGACAGGGGTCTGTTCATCTCTTTCAACCTCTGAAGAGCTTCCTCGCTTTTCTGAGCCGCTAAAGCAACAAAACAGCAAACATCACTTTTTAAAGAAACTCCACATGAGAAGGAGAATGAGAAGATAAAACAGCAGCAGTCACAGAAGCATGCATGCGTACACATTTTCATCTCATTCCTCCGAGTTTCATCTGGCGGGATCACGGTGTATGAACCTGCCCTGAGACAGACAAACAGAGGACACATCAGGGTTTATCAGAGGTAAAAACAGGTGATATGAATGGATGAACATTGTCACTATTGGAAAACTGTTGCAAAACCAAGACAACACATAGTACAACATGGTGTTTCCCACACAATGTGACTGCATTTATGCATAGGCCATAGAAGTTTCTCACTATAAAGCAGAGTATGTAATAGCTATGGGCCTTCTCAGCCACTATTATTACCTTCAGGGTTTTCTTTTCATAAATGTGCAACTTTTTCTTCATAAATTTGACTTTTTTCTTGTAAATTCTCTACACTTTTTATTGTAAACTCAATTTTTTTTTCTCGTTAATTTTTAAATGTAGGGTTTTGTTCTTGTAAAGTTGCACCTTTTTTCATTTCAGATTTCTCTACTGTCTTAACCCACAACAACCCAGACCCCTATTCCTTCAATGAAAATTATGGCGCCATGGTGTTGTATATTATCATGGTGTTGTGTATTATATTATTATTTATATGTTCGATACTTTTATTTGTGTGGCACGTGGTGGTGGCTCCGCCTTCCGGTTTCACCACCACCCGTAGCCATAAAAGGGCTGCAGACAGGAGGGGTCTCTTGGCCATTTCCTCTGCCTGGCAGCCATGTATGGTGCACCTGTGCCAATATCAATAAACGTGTGTTCGGTTCTACACCCGGCCTCGTCCTTTGGCTCCATGTCCAGACAGAACACATGGGTTCTTATGGGTTAAGATGAGTTCCGCTGCTGTAATTTACAGTCTGCACATCAGTTATGCAGCCTCAGTAAACTCAGTGTAGAAACACATTATCTGTGTGCTTTAGCTTTCAATGGCGCGCCGCCTCGACCCAGTGGAGGTGGTAGATGAGAGCACGGCTAAGCCGTCACTTCTGATGGCGTCCGAGACCCATCCCATGCAGGACACACTGAGTGCACTGAGGAGCTCCTTTAGTGGCAGGTTACACCATCAAAGTATATGAAGGAGAGGTTTCGCGGGTCCTTCCTACCTGCTGCTGTCAGACTGTAATCTGTGCACTTACTTTGCATCTCCTGTTATTGTTTGCATGTTTTTATTGCTACTGTTTTTTATTGCATGTAATGGATTTTTTTTTTTCCTGTATAGAGGAAAAAAAATGCAATGCAATGCAATCTTGCATAGCGTCACTGAAAATCTAGAAACTTCTCTGCTTAATAAAAACACGTCCCAACCTGGAAGATCAGTATGTGTAGTACCATCCTGTATAAAGTCAATAAAAACTTTAATTACAAAAAAAAAAAACACGTTTCAAGTAAGTAGGGATGGGTGTATCGATACCCAAGTATCGATAATTCAATATCAGCTAGTCGATACTTTTTAAAATATCGCGATACCACTGTGTTAATACAAAACGTGCTATTTGTTTTCACTTCTGACAGTTTTAGGCATTAAATTTATGTGTGAAAACCGATGAAAAACCAGCCCAAGCATAGAGATGGTCTGCCGTGTCACATGATTATGGCAGCCTATCAGATGTCCAATGTCTATCAGATTTTTTTTTTTTTTTTTTTTTTTTTTGTTACTTATTTGTACCCGTAGGTAGACTTGGTTTGCAGTCTGGTGACAAGCCACCGGCTGCTGGTCGCTGCGTGCGCGAGCGCTCTAAACCTACATGTTTTTGGTGTGCGGGAGGAAACCGGAGAAATCCCGGAGTAAACCCGCGCAACACGGGGAGAACATGCAAACTCCACACAGCTCACTGTTGGTCGGGGGCTGGGATCGAACCCACGATCTCATGATCCCCGCGATCCCCCGGCCGAGGGTAAAACTGTGCTGCCACAGTGCTAAACCACTGCGCCACCGTGCAGCCCTATCGATGTCTATCAGAGTCCAAGCACGCTCTCCTGTGCAGAGTGAACTCAGCAGCGTCATTCATCCAAATTCTATGGTGATACCAAGCAGCATAAAATTTGAAAAATAAACAAAATAAATACTATTTAAGTCTGTAAAATCAGTGTAAAAATAAAACGTTGCATTGTGAAAAAAAAAAATTACACATATGAATGGTGAAACATTTCAAAAGTAAAAAAAAAATTGAATCCAGTTGAGAATCTTCATCAAATTAAGAAACTGAATTAATTTTGCATTCATTTTTAAGTCTTATTTTTATTATAATTGAAAAAAAAAATCATCCATCCATCTTCTTCTGCTTAATCCTTTTCGGGTCACGGGGGGGGGGGGGGGGGGGCTGGAGCCTATCCCAGCATCTTTGGGCGAGAGGCAGGGGACACCCTGGACAGATCGCCAGTCCATCGCAGGCCAACACAGAGAGACAGACAACCATTCACTCTTACAGTCATACCTAAGGACAATTTAGAATCCCCAGTTTGATGCCAATTAACCTAACTTGCATTTGCATCATTTTATTTTTATTTACTTTGCTCACTGTTTTTATATTATCATTTTACAAGCATTTCTTTATGTTTATTTGTTCATGTTCATGAGTTTTATTCATATTTGATATTGCCCTTGTAGTAAAGTTGTTAATGAAACTGCAATCGTGATTTTGGACAAAAAGTATCGGTATCGAAGAAAAACTCCACAAATTAATGGTATCGTATCGAAAGGAAAAACGTTGGTATCGCCCATCCCTACAAGCAAGTATCGGTTTCAACAGCAGAGGCCGCTTCATGGTGCTGCTTTCAAGTGAAATCAGAAACTGAAAGCAAAGAGCAGTTTCCTCAAAAACAGGCTACTGTAGTTTTTTTTCCCCAACTCAAAAATATCTACTTTCTTTTTTCCCCAGCACAACTGTGACAGACTTGTACATTCTTACAAACTCACGTCTACCTCAAAACGTGAGAACACTTTTTTTTTTTAAAACAGTCTGGTTGCAGGGAGAAGTCCAGAATTACAGAGCAAGCCATGAAGGCACCTTTCCTCTCTGTGTTCAGGAGAAACGAAAGTGAAAGGACGCAGCAGCAGTTTAGATCAAATAACAGGGATCTCAAGCTGACAAAAATAATAAGAATAAAATAAAGTAAACACGATCTCTGTTAATTGCAGCCTTCCCTTCCTGTTACTGAAGCAGTCAGACTTGTCTCCACTCACCACCGGGGCTGCCTGTCTGCGGCAGGTGGATTCTCACGCTCAGGTGGTCCTTCCTGGACATGTGGACACGCAGGATCGTGTCCAGACGCACCTGAGGAGCCCCCTCTGAGTCCGGGGTTCAGGTGCTGTTTCTTGGAGGACTCCGGTCTGTTTTCAGAAGGATCCATCAGACAGAGACAGATCGGGGACGGTGTCAGGCTGGAAACAGCAGGTCACACCTGTTAAATGAACTAAACTTTGAGCAGATCTGCGTCAAATGAAGGAACGTCAGACCAGTGTGTGAGGTCATTTCATCACATGGTCCACGGCATCCAAAACACGGGAGGCAGGAGGATTTTAGTGGAACAACACCTCCATCTGCTGGGGAAGTGGGTAGTTTTTACATTTTGAGCAGGAAGTGTGCATGCAGACGCAGAACACACTGCAGCAGCTGCCCGTCAGCCACGACCGTTTCTAGCTTTTGGGGCCCCTATACAAGATTGTGTTTAAGTGGGCCCCAATTTTTGTAATGAGGAAGTACTCAAACCGGTAGGTGATTTGCTATATTTTAACAAGGGGGATTTTCAAGAATTTAGCATAAGGTGTTAACATTTGAATATACATTAAGTACAAATTTGCAAGATTAAAGATGCAAAAATGTGATAAAAGATGTCAGTTTAAAAATCAAAAAATTTACCCAGCATCCAGATGAATGTTGCATATTTACAGGGAAGAAAGTTGAACATTTTTGAGAAAAAAGTTGCAGATTTGAGAAAAAAGTTTCAAATTTACAAGAGGAAAAAAAAAATCACAATTAGGAAAAAAGTGGCAAATTTTTGAGAAAAAATTAAATTGACAGGGAGAAAAAAAGAGTTGAACATTGACAGGGAAAAAGTTGAATATTGACAGAAAAAAAGTTGAAAATTGACAGGAAAAAAATTGGCACATTTATAAGGGAAAAGAGTTTAAAATTTACAAGAGAAAAAAGTCACATTTTATAGATAGATGGTTTAGCACTGGTGCTTCAAATGCATTTCATGCAGTTCTGTAACATGATATATAAAGGTTTATGATGATATGGGGCGGGGGGGGGGGGCTGTACCATTAGAACAGAAATGTAACCAGCATCCATATAACCTTTGTCAATTTTTAAGAACAAAGTTAAAAATTTACAAGATCAAAGCTGAAAATTACAAGGAAAAGGTTGAAAATTTACAGGGAAAAAAAAGTTGAAATTTTACAGGAAAAAGGTTGAAAATTTGAGATACAAAAGTTGCAAGTTACAAGAGAAAAATCACAAATCTATTTGAAAAAAGCAGCAAATTTGAGAAAAAGTTGCAGATATAAGAAAAAGTTGAAAATTGAAGGGAAAAAAGTTGCTAATTCATGTGAAAAAAGTTGCAAATTTACAAGAGAAAAATCACAAATTTATGAGAAAAAAAAGTTGCAACTTCAGAAAAAAACCCTGAAAATTTCCCAGAAAAAATCGCAATTTTACAAGAGAAAAAGGACATTTATTATTAAAAAAAAGTGGCAAATGGGAGGGGGGAATTAAATTTACTGGAAAAAGATGCAAATTTACAGGATAAAAAAAATCTAAAATGAATGCAGGAAAAACATTGAAAACACAAGAAAAGTTACAAATATACATGACAAAAAGTTGAAGGTGTCAAGGTAAGCAGACTAATATGCAACATTTGTGTACTCTGCTTTATAGGCAGAAACAGCTGTGTTGTCAACATTAATGAACATGAGATTGCATCGGCTGCATTGTAAATGAGCTCTTCATTTCAATGCATTTGCGAGTCAAAATAAAGGTTGGTTAGATCAGATTAGAAGTCGGGTTAGGCATTTGCCACCTGCTACTGCTAACCACGTAACCTGATACTACCTGCTGCATGGGCGGGGCCGTTGGTGAGTACCCCATCCAGGCCTCATTCCAGATGTGGAAGACGAGACTGGACATCTTGGAGGAAAAGAGTAAAATGCCAATCTAAAGGTCTGCGGTAGACTATTGCCAGTTGGCGCATGATGTCAGGCACAGGCACCTCCTCAAAAGTGACGATAACGATTAACATACCCATCTTCCGTTCAGTCACTGCAACAGTAATTGGCTCAAGTTTGTCTTGGCCCACCCTTGCCATTAGATATGCAAATTACTACCAAGAACATGCCATTAGTCCGTGCAAAAGCTAGTGGTACTGTAAATGCTTGCAAGCAGTTTGAGGATGTTCAGAAGTATGATACAAACCTCTCGAAACAGCCACTGTTTGCTCAACACAGATTAGATTACATACCTAGCTCTCAAGGCTTCTTGAAGGCCATTCCACAGCTTTTCTTTGGATGTTGGCCACCTTTGTTTAATTCTATGTCAAGATGATACGTATATCCTCATTATCGCAATATATATTGTGTATCACAATATAGAGGAATTATATCGCCATCCATTTTTGTTGGCTTTATTGCCCAGCCCTTGTTTACAAACAACATTTAAAACCAAGTGTGTTACACATTAGATTTTAAAATGTAAATGGGAAGGTTGACGATTCCATGAGTTGTTTTGATGCTGGAATCCTTTGATGTAACACCCTCCGCCAAGGCGGACCCACCACAGGTTGATCAAACCTGAGTGTGTGTCCCATGGTTTAGATGTTTGCCCTATAAGCCCAGATGATGTCACTCCTTTTCATCCACAGCCAGTGACTGGTCCTCTCAGTGGTGTCGGCCAGCTCTTTGATTGCCCGTCTGTGATCCTGTCCCCTGAGCAGCTTTGCAGTTGTTGTGGCTACAAAGCCTGTGCATCCAACCTCCACTGGGCACACCTTTATCTTCAAGCCTCTGTCCTTTGCCTCAGCTGCTAAATTGAAATACCACAGCTTCTTACGCTCATAAGCTTCCTCGATAGCATCCGAGGACGAGATCTGGTCGCAGGGTGGTTGTTGCGTTCTCCGGAGGGAAAATGAGCCTTTGATCAAAGTCAGCTCACATCTGCCAATCCCTGGTTGCATTCAGTAGACCCAGATCAGGGAGTGAGGGATCGGTTCTCAGCTTGGCCCCCGCTTGAACAAATGATGGTGGGTGTCGGCGCACATCCTGGTTGTTGAAGGGTTGGGCGTTGATGGATACTCTCTTGCACTCAAGTTTATCGGCTAGACACCTGAGGACTTGGTTGTGTCTTCATGTGTGTCTTCATGTGTATCCATCCACACAAAAGGATTATCTGCAGCCCCAGGAACTCCATCTCTCCTCCACTCTGACCTCCCACCAGCACTAACGATCTGTGAAGAGGAGGTGCGCCGGGTCTTTCAGAGACAAAAGATCAAGAAGGCTTCAGGACCTGATGGTGTGTCTCCGTCCTGCCTGAGAGTCTGCTCCAACGAGTTGGCCCCCATCTTCACCCGGATCTTTAATAGATCACTGGAGCTGTGTGAAGTGCCTTCCTGCTTCAAACGCTCCTTCATTCCCCCCACTCACCATCCTCAACAGCACAGTGTCCACTGTGGACTCCTTCAAGTTTCTGGGTACCACAATCTCCCGGAACCTGAAGTGGTCCTCCCATATAGACACTGTCTGGAAAAAGGCCCAGCAGAGGTTGTTTTTTCTGCGTCAGCTCAAGAAGTTTGATTTGCCTCAGGAGCTGCTGGTTGTCTTCTACACCGCCATCATCCAATCTGTCCTCTGCTTTTCCATCACTGTCTGGTTTGGATCTGCCACTAAACAGGACAAGACCAGACTGCAGCGGATCATTAAGTTTGCGGAGAGGATCATTGGTATCAACCTACCCTCCATTGAGAACTTATATCGGTCCATAACCAGGAAACGGACGGGAAACATCTGTGCTGACCCGTCACACCCCGGCCACAAACTGTTTGAACTTCTATCTTCTGGTCGACGTTACAGATCACTGAAGGTCAAAACCACCCGTCACTGGAACAGTTTCTTTCCTCAAGCCATCACTCTGATGAACTCCTAACATTCAATTGTTGTACTCATGACTTTTCATCCATTCTTACTTTGCACATAACTCTCACACTGCTTTTTACTTCATTCACATTATATCACTGAATCTGGGTTCACATTGAAATACTGTATGACTGTATATTTTTTCATATATTTCTGCAAAGTGTGGATAGTCTGAGTAAATAACTGCATATATTCCTGTATATATTTTCATCCTTTTATAGAAACATGGACAGACTGTAATTTACTGTACATACTCTGTTGTCATTGAATCCTTATTTAAATCTTATTTAAATCCTCCACCTGAACAACGAGAGCAAGTTTTTAGCCAAAGTCAAATTCCTTGTATGTGTTGTGCATACTTGGCCAATAAAGCTGATTCTGATTCTGATCTACCTTGAGTGAGGCTAGTCCTGCAACCAACCAAGATGTGCTTGAGTGTTGCTGGGGCTGTACACAGAGGGCAAGATGGATCCTTTCCAAGCCATAGCTGCAGATTTGTGGGAGAGGGCAGCACATCATATGTAGCTCGGATGATGAAGCGCAGCCTGTTGGATTCCATGCCCCAAAGTTCTCTCCATGTGATTTTCCTCTTTTCGACACCCTCCCACCTCATCCACCAACCCTGTTTGGCTTGTGCTATGGCTCTGGCCCATCTGGCTTCTTCCTCCTGTTGATGCACCTCCTCTACTACCATAGTTCAGCGTTCAGCTGGAGATGTCTTTTGCCAGAGAAGTGTCACTGTTCCAAAGCCAAGGCCTCCTCTGCCTTGTTGGACGTGGCCCACCACGTCACAATGGAGGAGCGCAGATTTGGCCTGTAGTACAGCCACGTTTGGGGTCCACTTCTTCCCTGTTGCCAGGGTAGAAGCAGCACCTCTTACTACAGGATCCCGGGAGGTGGTGAGCGACATGACCAGCCTCACCTTGGCACATTTGAATTCCTCAACCAGGCTAGACAATGGCAGCAAAAGGGCTCCATCGCTGTAGAGTCCAATGCTGCTGAGACACTTTGGGAGCCAAGCCACTTCCTCACATAAGAGCTCACTAGCCTTTCCAGATGCTGAGCATGGGTTAGGGAGACTTCATACATGGTCAACGGCTACAGGAGTCTGGGCAGCAGCCCAAACTGGAGGCCCCACAGCTTCAGTTTCCCTGGAAGTGTGGTGTTTTTAATCTGCCTGAGGCCATTAGCCGTGTCCTGCCAGAGTTGTTCAAGTTGTTGGGTGTCTCTGAGGTCTGTGTTATACCATCATCCGAGCCTCTTGATGGGCTTCTCTAAGACTGTGGGGATTGGTTCAGCCCTGATGTGGAACCACACTCCTGTTAGTTGGCCTTTAACAATGGAGATGCTGTGAGATTTGCTTGGCTTATACTCCATTTTTGCCCACTGGATGTTCTCCTGAAGTTTCTGCAGCAAGCGTCTAGTGCATGGTTTTGTTGCTGTGATGATGGTCAGATCGTCCATGTACGTTCTAATTGGCAGAAGACACAGGCCACTCTTGGTCCTCTCACCACCCACTACCCAACGGGATGCCCGTATGATCACTTCCATTGCCATGACAAATGCTGGGGGGAAATGGTGCATCCTACCATGATGCCCCTTTTCCAGGTGCTGCCAGGCTGTGGCATTGTTCTCGGCTGCCACACAAAACTGGAGATCCTGAAAGTAGCTCTTGACCAGTTGTGTGACGTGGTTTGGTACACTGAAGTACTTGAAGGCCGTCCACAAGATCTTGTGCAGGACTGAGCCAAAGGTGTTGGCGAGGTCTAAAAAGACTACATGTAGGTCTCTCCGTTCCTTCTTGGCTGTTTGGATTTGGTGCCAGATGATATTGGCATGCTCCAGACATCCTGAGAAACCCTGGATCCCTGCCTTCTCCACCGACGTAACAATGAAGTCGTTTCTTTGCAGGAATGTAGAAAGCCTTTGGGCCAGAACACTAAAGAAGATTTTTCCCTCTACATTCAGCAGGCTGGTCTAGCGAAACTGGATGATGGAAGAAGCATTCTTCTCTTTGGAGATCAGAATGCCTCCCACTCTTTGCCATGCCTTTGGTACCACTCCCTTCTGCCATGCTACCTTCATCAACTTCCAGAGATATTTAAGGGCTCCAGGGGTGTTCTTATAGAGCCTATACGGGATACTATTGGGCCCAGGGGCTGATGCTGATCTTGCCTGCTTCACGGTCTTCTCCACCTCATACCACGTGGGGGGCCATATGTCCATTTGCTGTTCAAGTGCTGGCCTTGGTGGCATGTCATTTGGGATGGCGACTGGCTCATTCCTCCGATTGTCAGAGCAAGTCTTCCTCAGGTGCTCTTCCAGATCTTTTATGGACACTTTAACCCTCATCCTACCAACATATTTTACATACAAATAGTACCAACTGGGGACCCCACACAAAATTTAACTGTTAATTGGATTATTAAGCAATACCAAAGTATTTTTTTTCACTTAAAATGTTTTATTTGGTTAAAACAAAGAGTTGTGCTTGAAACATGATCCAAAAATCCCGGAATGGGGCTAGTTTGTCGGTTGCCTGCCTTTCAGCACGAGTAGCCCGGTTGTAATGTGTTTTTCAACCAGTGTGCCCTGGTGCGTTCAGGTTTTTGTGGGAAATTATCTAATTTCACTTCTTAATTGGTACAAGAAATGCAAATACTTTGCCATTGTTGTGCATGTGTTCTGTAGGGCCTACAGAATACAATGCTACATGCTACATGTAGCATGCTACATGCTAGCATGTGCTACATGTATGTAGCATGTAGTACATGCTAGCATGTAGCATGCTACATGTAGCATGCTACATGCTAGTATACAATGCTACTTTGCTACAATGGCAAAATATTTGCATATTTGCATGGCAAAGTCTACCTCGTTGAGCCATCATTCACTGAAATATAACACAAAATTCATACATTTAATATCATTAACATCATATTTTTCCCTGGGGTCCAATCAGACCCCAATGAAAAATCTGAACTGACAGTACAGAAGAAAACTGTATTTTAAATCAGATTTATTTTTTGTGATTCACAGATGATGACAAAGTCAGAAAGCATGATAGCTGTGATCGATAATATGTCCGTGTTGTGCATAAGAACATATGTGTGGGGTCAATTGGGACCCCACTCGGTAGGATCAGTGTGGCAAAGCTGTAGGGGTTCCTGTAGAATAGGGTCCTTGACCGTTCTTTCCTCTTGTGTTGCCATCTGAGGTGTTCTGCTCTCCACAACTTTGTCAGTCGTTGCTTTATTTCAGTCTGCAAGTCATCAAGCCCCACTCTTTTTTTTTTTTTTGTTACTTATTTGTACCCGTAGGTAGATTTTGGTTTGCAGTCTGGTGACAAGCCACCGGCTGCTGGTTGCTGCGTGTGCGAGCGCCCTAAACCTACACGTCTCTGTGGCTTTTTTCCAACGCTTTCTCAGTTGTCTCCTTTCTTTCACCAATCTGTCAATTTCCCACTGTCTCCTGGACTTCAGCTGGTCCACAGGGGCTTTCTGCTGCCTTGGTGTCTTGCCCTTTACCCCAAACCTGATGGATCCCATGTTCTCCAGCTTTCTTTCAACAGGACCCTTTTGTTGTTCCAGTAAGAGGACCAGATCTGAGTCAATGGTCTTCCATTCTCTCCTCTGGCTGGATTAAGGCCACTGGATCTGAGGTTTCCTTCCTTCCATCTTCCTTTCCCTTGCTGGCAGTGGTTGATTGGACTTGGTGTTGGAGACTGTTGCTGAGTGTTGTGAGCTGGGCTCTGGGCTAGAGGGTGGTGTTGGCTGTGGCTGGCTATGCTCCGAGCTGGAGACTACTGCTTGCTGTAACTGGCTTTGCTCTGGGCCAGAGACAAGTGTTGGCTGTGGCTGGAGACTATTGCTGGCTGTGACTGATTGGGCTCTGGGCTGGAGACTGCAGGAGGGTCCATGTGACACTGAGCCTCATCTGAAGCGCTGATACCCTGAGAACTGTGGGGGGGTTCTCCTCCCTCTGAGCTTCACTCGACTGACTTGGCCTACTTCTTAAGTATTGTTCAATGCGAGGCCCCTTGCTGAGCTCGCCGAGGCATTTTTTTCCTGCTTTGGTGGATTTTAAAGTCCCTCTCTGTTGTTAGCTTTGACCAGCCACATGCACAACACTGCAGCTTTTGTCCTGCCAGTGTTAATGGTTCATCAGTTGTGGTGCTGGTTGTTGTATTCATTGTCAGTTCCATTCCATGGTTTGTTACTGTAACAGCCGTCCGTGATGGTTCATCTTGCAGGGGGTGTTAGTTGTGGAGAGAGAGAGATGCATGAAGTCCCAGCTCATATTAATGTGACAAATTATACTCAATATGCATGATATAGGCATTTTATGTATTGTGTGCGGCCAAATGCACAGATACGTCAAATATATTGGGTATATCTCCCAGGCCTCCGGTCAACTACAAATCCCTGAAATCTAAAGCTGCTTGGAATGGCATTTTTCCATAATTTTACCCCCAAAAAAGACAAAACAAACTCATTGAAAAACTCATTTATTATGAGTTACCATATCAGAAATAAACAAATGAACACATACTGTAGAAATGTTAAAAGAATCAGTGTTTTGGCAGGATGCCATCTATTAAACTGGAAGCTAATGGAGGCGCGTGCGCGCACACACACACACACGGAGGACAAACAAATACACATTTAACAGTGAGAAAACATAACAGCACAAAAACTAAAACCAAAACTGCAGCTTTAACATGTGTGAGAAGAGTCAGACTTCTGTTTCGGAGTCCACACGTCATGGTTGATGTTGAAGGAATGCATGATTAGTGAGACACAGGCTACAAAAACTCACACTGCAGCCTGAGGTGTGGTTAAAATGCTACAAGACTAAAGGATGAGGCTGGAATCGGTTGATGACTTTGACACTAAAACATTAAGGCAGCAAAGGGCCAACTCCGTCCCCCCGACAGCTCATTTCATTCATCAGGGGACCTAGTGCAAACAGGGTAAACAAGGGGCCCCAAGCCTTCCATCCTGTCACGTGTTTTCACCATCACGAGTAAGGGTTTTTGTCTAGTAGTGAAGTAGCGTGAGGAACGGTGGCTAAAGAAAAGCCTCTGTTCTTCGGTCTTCACGCCCAAGGCTTGAGAGTCTGAGGCACTCTCCTCCCTGCTCTGGTACCACCTATGGTACTCCAGTATAGTAGTGTGTAGTAGATGTCTGTATGTGCATGAGTGTGTGTATGTATCTGTGTTTTTTGTTTTTTTTTTTAATCTGCTGTGGCCACTTGGAGGTGAGATCACAGCTTGGGGTGGTTCACCAGCTTTATCTTCAGGTTCTCGGCCAGCTTGTCCAGGAACTCAAACGTGTTCAGGTAGTCGGAGCGTGTCACGCTGTGGACAGAGAGGCAGAAATTAATTCAATGTTATATTTTTAATTGCAATAAATGGTTGTGTCAAGGTGCTAGGCCAGGGGTCTGCAACCTGTGGCTCTTTTCCCCATAGCCAGTGGCTTCCTGAGGCCTTTAGAAAAAAAACACTAATTTCTAAGAAAAGAAGCAATTCATTTTTTTAGGAAAAAGGTTTCACATTCATGAGAAAAAAAATAAAAAAAAACCTGAAAATGAGTAAACCTGAAAATGCATGAAAAAAAGAATCATGCAAATTTAGACTTTTTTTTTTTTGCAATTTTATGAGGAAAAACATAACCACGAATTTGCAATAGAAAAAAAAGTCACAAAATAATTCTGGAAAAAAATCTAATTTATTTATATAAAAACTGCCCATGAAAGGTAATAAATTACAAAGAAAAATATAATAAACTTATGTGAATAGCTGAGAATTTATGCCAAAATCATTGGAAAATTAGAGAAAAATGGGAAATTTTATCAGGAACAAAATCCTGACAAATTTACAAGAGAAAAAGCCACACAAGATTGGCTTTAAACCCCCGCCCCCCCCCCCCCCACACACACACAAAAAGCTACAATTTTATTTGGAAACTCACAAATTTAAGTGAAAAAGGCAACATTTTTACCTGGGAAAAAAGTAGCAAATTTATGGAAAAAAAGCTAAATTCATGAATAAAGCAAAAGACTATTCAAAAATATCAAAATTTATGGAAAAGTTTAATTTTATTGGGGAAAAATGTCACTAATTTATGTAAAGCCTTTAACTTTAGTCAAGAAAGGTATCAAATTTGCAATTAAAAAAGGCCAAATTTATAAAAAAAAGCAAAAGACATTTAGGCCCAAAATATAACAAATCTTTTAAAAATATTAGTTTAATCAGGAAAACATCCACACAAACTAGAAAAAAGTCTCAAACTTTTTTTTGCAGAATGGCAACAAATTTTACTGGAAAAACAGTTACAATTTTGTGAGGAAAAAGCTAACAAATTTACCACCAAAAACCACAATTTTTTTTATAAAAAAAAAAACAAAAAACAAAAACAAAACCCTCTCCTGTGAGGCCAGCTGTAATTTTGTTTTACCAGAGTTCTCAGGCTCAGATGGACATACAACATTCATACAAATACAACGCAGGCAAAGCCTCATTAACTTTTGATGACAGCATGCTGTCCCTTTTTAGCTAGCTAGCTTGCAGCTCAGCTTGCACACACACAAGCAAATGCATGTGCAGTCGGGCCTGCTGATGCTGCCCACACACAGAGTAGCAGTAGACAATGTAGATAATGTGTTTAGCTGTAGAAACTGGGAGTACAATATATACTCACATTAAAGTCAGGTGGACTCAATTATTACCACAGCCTGTGTTAGCACTATGACAGCATTTCTTATCTTCTGATACCTGTATGGAGAGATTTTCCTCATTTCATTGTAGATTTTTTGTTCCAGAAGCCACAATGTTTTTCCTGCAATATCAGTACTCGTGGTACATCACGACTCTACTCGTTTTGATAACGTTAGCTGCTAGCTTCCACTTAGCATGTCAGCCACATAAAAACCTCCCTGCTTCTCCTCTCTTTCTGGTCCATTTTCATCCGTGTCGACTATGGTGGGATAAGCTAACGCAGGGTTAGCAGCAGTTACGATATATTAAATTTCATCCAGCTCTTGTTCCTGGTGTAAATAACTTCAATAACCTGCTTAACCAGACCGTCAATGACGTAGCTCATTCCGGCCTGACAAAATCACCCTGAGAGTGCTTGGATTTCCTGACCTCTGACTCTGAGCACAACCTGGATGCAGACCCACTTGAGGATCATTGTGAGCGAGTCTGGTGACCATCAGGGCAATTCCCTAGGAGGAGTAGCAATTCCCGTTAAATGTGGACTGACACTGTGTCACCACATTAGCTCCTTTCAGCTTTGTTGGAATGAGCTGAAAATCGATTAAAAAATTAGATCTGCCTGGAGTTCATCCTAAGTGGAATTATCAGCCGTTTCTTTACACTGCTACTTAAGTCTGACTTCTGGGTTTATATAAAACAGATCTGCTCAGACAGAAGTAAATCTGTGTTTGCCGTTTTGCCAATAAAACCCATTCTATTCAGGAAGAACATTCTCAATTCTGGACTAACTTTGGCAGGCCTTTGATGCAGATAGCCAGATCTTTGGTCATGAGTCCAGCCTCGATGGTCTCGATGCAAATGGCCTCCAGCGCCTCGGCAAAGACCTTCAGCTCTGTGTTGTTGTCCAGCTTTGCTCTGTGGAGCAGACCCCGCGTCCAGGCGAAGATGGAGGCTGCAGCAAACAGACACACGGAAATCCAGACGCAGTTCACTCAACAAAGCCTACAGGGATTACAGCGTCTAAAATTCACCAGGCTCTGAGGCTCATTCGTTTAGGTTTATTCATCCTACCGATGGGGTTGGTGGAGGTCTCTTTCCCCTGCTGGTGTTGTCTGTAGTGGCGAGTCACCGTGCCGTGGGCAGCCTCTGACTCCACTGTGCGCCCGTCAGGACAGACGAGCACGCTGGTCATCATGCCCAAGGAGCCGTAGCCTGAACACGTAAGAACACATCAACATCAAGGAAAAGTTATCAAAATACTACATAACAGGGTTGGACTAATGGAAACCAACCTTGTGCCACAGAGTCAGACTGCACGTCTCCGTCGTAGTTCTTACAGGCCCAAATGAAGCCTCCCTCTGACTTCATAGCTTGTGCCACCATGTCGTCGATCAGGCGGTGCTCATACCAGATGCCTTTGGACTCAAACTGAGCGCGGTACTCCCTGAGACGCACAAGAACACATTCAAGTTTGGATTCATGAAAACTTTTTTTTTTTTTTTTTTTTTTTTTTTTTTTTTTTTACATGCAAGTTTACAGATAATATATATATATATATATATATATATTTTTTTCCTAAGGATCATACTTCTCATAGATCTCCTGGAAGATGTCTTTGAAGCGGCCATCATACTTCTTCAGGATGGTGTTCTTGGTGCTGAGGTAGAGAGGCCAGCCTTTGGACAGGGCCACCTGGAAGGAGCTGTGGGCGAAGTCCCTGATGGATTTATCTGTGTTGTACATACCCAGGGCTACACCACCCGTTCCTGGAGAGACACACAGGTATAAACCACATTTAACTGAACTGTCAGTTAGCAATGGAAACAGATGCACCAATAAACAAAGAACAAGTGGATAAATAGTTGCAAGTGTGTGACCAGATGTTGCACTATGCTTTAATTATGGCCGTCATTTTAATTTACATGTATGATAACAACTAGCTTTTGTTTACATGTAATCATGGGCAGTGGATGATTTATTATTTTTTAACAAGGGGGGTGGGGGGATATTCACACATTCAGCATAAGGTGCAAATGTATAAAAGTAAATTGGGTACAAATTTGCAAGAGTATAAGGAGCAAGAATATGATAAAAGATGCCAATTTAAAGTCGCAAATTACAATTTAATTATATAGAATAAAAGTTTAACCAGCATCATGTGAATATTGCAGATGTTTGAAGAGCAAGCTGCAAATTTATGAGAAAAGAGTTGAAAATTTACGGGAAAAAAGTTGTACATTTACAGGAAAAAAAGTTGTACATTTATGAGGAAAAAGTTGCAGATTTATGTGGAAAAACATTGAAAATCTATGTAGAAAAGTTGAAAATTTATGAGAAAATAGCTGCAAATTTTCAGGGAAAAAAGCTGAAAATTTTCAGGGAAAAAGGTTGCACATTTATGAGAAAAAAGTTGAAAATTTATGTGGAAAAAGTTGAAAATTTTCAGGGAAAAAGAAAATTTTTTAGGAAAAAAAATGAAAACTTGAGGGAAAAAACTGAAAATTTTCAGGGGAAAAAAGTAGCATATTTATGAGAAAAAATTCCAGATTTATGAAGAAAAAGTTGAAAATTTAAAAGAAAACTTTTTTTTTCATTTCTGCTTAGAATCGGTGGTTCAAAGTCATTTTATTCAGCTATGTAACACGATGTAGAAAGGTTTACCATGATAGTGGGGGGGATAAAAAGTTGATTTCTGTCCCCCACTTGCCTTATACCTGTGGCATCATGTAAAGTGTGCAGCGGAGTCAACAGGTTCTCTGCCTTTAAACCTGACTTTAATAATCTAATCTTCCATATGTGCTCGCCTCACACCAACACCCGACTCACCCTCAAACTCATGGACCATGTATCTAACTGGTTCTCCGCCGGTGGGCGTGTAGGTCATCTCCACCTTCCCTGGCCCAGGCACCACAAAGTCAGTGGCTTTGTACTATGGACAGAAAAAAAAACCCTGGGGTTAACACCAGGAAGCAACAAAGCTGTGTAAATGTTTTCCAACATATGAGTCCAGTCCTATCAAGTGGTGTCTGATCAAAGTTCACATCACAACCATGACAGCCAAACACCTGGACGGGGCGAGTCACACTAACACCTTTGATTTCGCTGGAGGTTATATAACCATTGTTCCACTCACATTTTACCTTAATCTCTGGTGTGAGTGAGTGTTCGTGTTTAGTGCCATGTCAGCATCTATGGCTATTTCATGGCAAAAATAGAACTAATAATAAAATTGAGTTAAAAATTATATAGAGATAGGATAATAAATGAATGAATAAAATAGAGTGAGATAGATATGTTGATACAATAAAATAGAAAAATTAAATAAGATGCTTCAGATACACATGTGCTAAAAACCCTAAACTTTTCTTTGGTGGTGCCTTAATAAAAATATCCTTCAGTGACTTTTGAGTATAAAACCGTTGTCCTGTTGTCATGAGAGCAGGACAGTCAAGTAAAATGTGCTTTATCGATAAAAAAAACCTCAGCAAAACTGACAAGATGGTGGGGCTTCACCTTCTAATAAAAAGCTGTGCGTAAGCCTCGAGTGGCCAATACGGCATCTAGTGTACACTACCTCGTCATGTCGATTTTGAAAGTGATGCAAGTGTCTATGGCTTATGGCAGATTTAATATCATGCAGTTTATTTGCAGTACATGTGTCCCATTCAGTCTGCCACTTCTTTAAAATATAGGAGGTTATTAGAGGCCTGGGGTCTGAGGCTGGGATCTGGCATTGAGTGACTTCTTGGGTAAGGGCTCTGTTGGCAGCATTGTCTGCCTGCTCGTTACCTGACAGGCCAACATGGCTGGGGATCCAACAGAAGAGGATATTAAAATTATGTTTCTGTAAAAAACCTAATTTCTCTAAAATCCGGATAACAATGAGGTGACCAGTCTTTAAAAACCCAAGCGCCTGAAGACAGGATCTGGAGTCAGTATAAATGAAGGAGCTCTGTTGTTTGGTTCTTTCAATGTGTTCCAATGCTAGAAGCAAAGCACGAGCCTCTGCTGTAAAAAGTGAACATTGTTTGGGAATCTGCAAACCATGCTGATTGTGTCATGTGACAGTTGCAGAAGAGACTGAGCCATCTACTTTAGATCCATCTGAGTAGACTTAGACTTAACTTTATTAATCCCTTTGGGATGACTCCCTCTGGGAAATTTAAAATTTCCAGCAGCACATAAAAGGAGCATACAGATCAGAAAAGCAAAAAAGAAAAAAATAAACACTTAACATAATATACACAATATAAATACAGGGCTGAATATGGCTTATACAAGTATGGTTAAGTTAAAATTATTGCACTATGAATGCCCTACAGTCCTCTGTACTCTATGCCCCCCCCCCCCCCCCCAAGTGAGGAGTTATACAGTGTGATGGCATGGTGGACAAAAGAGTTCTTGAGCCTGTTGGTCCGACACTTGGGAAGGAGCAGTCTTTCACTGAACAGGCTCCTCTGGTCACTGATAACGGTGTGCAGAGAGTATATGGAAATATGGTGAGGAAAACGACATTTTATGTCTACGATCTGCTGCTGGTACACATTTGGGTGAGTGTCTGTTTGTTTTGGCTCAGATCCAGAATGATACTGGGTTTCCTCAAACGTTGCTCATATTGGAGTCCAAAAGGATTGATGCTCTTAGGTCTGACCTTCTACATCTACAAAAATCGAGGATGAAAAACTGCAGAGTAGGCTGGATTTCTATGGTTTGCTTTAAGTTTAACCACATAGTGGAGAGCCAATTTCAGGCGCCTGTTTTGAAGTGAAGGCTTGTTTGCTTCAACATACAAACTTTTAACTAGAGAGGTTCTGAAAGCCCCCAAGGCAAGCCTCAGCCCCTGGTGATGGACAGTTTCCAGAGTTCTGATGTAGGTTTTCCTTGCTGATCCATAAACTATGCTCCCATACTCTAATCGAGATCTCACAAGTGCTCTATAGAGACACAGCAGCACAGTAGAGTCCACACCCCATTTAGTTTTTGCCAAAACTTTAATAACATCAAGGGCTTTAAAACATCTGATTTGTAGAAATTTTATATGTGGAATAAGACAGCTTACTATCAAAAATAAGTCCAAGAAATTTGGTTTCTTTCACCACCTTGACAGCTTCTCCATCTATGAAAAGCTCAGGGTCAAGGTGAAGAGACCGCAGCAGGCAAAAGTGCATGCAGACAGTTTTTGTTTTTGAAAATTTAAAACCATTACTGAGTGACCACATATTAATCTTGTTTATGCACAGCTGTAGTTGCTTTTCGATTGTGCTCATGTCTTTCCCCCTGTAGAAAATGCAGGGGTCATCTACTCATAAAGACTACTAAAGGTATTTGGTCTAAGAGCACCAACTACACTATTAATCTTAATGCTAAAAAGAGTAACCGAGAAGATGCTTCCCTGGGGGACTCCTTGTTCTTGCACATGGGGCTCTGAAAGGGTATCTCCTACTCGGACTTTGAAGTGTCTATTGGACAAAAAGTTTGAAATGAAAAAGCGCAAATGTCCTCTAAAACCCATGTCATGCAGGTCTCTTAAAATACCATATTTCCATGTTGTGTCATGTGCTTTTTCTAAAAAAAAAAATAAAATAAAAATACAGCAACTACACGTTCTTTTCTAATAAAACCATCACGTATATAGGCCTCTAATCTGATAAGGTTGTCTAAAGTGCTTTTACCACATCTGAAGCCACACTGGTAATCAGTTAGAAAGCCTTTAGACTCAAGCACCCACACAAGGCGATTGTTTACCATTCTTTCCATGGTTTTACAGAGGCAACTTGTCAGAGCTATTGGACGGTAGTTGTTGGTATCAGTATGATCCTTCCTGGGTTTTGGAACCAGTATAACTACTGCTTCTTTTCAGCTTTCAGGAACACTGCCTGACTTCCAGATGTTGTTGAAAACCATCAAGAGAATGGATAGTGAGTGCACTGGGGGGTAAGGGTTTTAAAAACTGAATGAATTTTATCTGGCCCCACAGCAGTGTCATGAGAGTTCCTTACTGAGAGCAAAAGTTCTTCCATAGTGAAGTCTTGGTTGTATGGTTCTGAGTTATCTGAAGAAAAGTTTATTTCTTTTTGTTCTTCTTGTGCTTGTATGATTTGGAACTCAGGATGATAGTTTCCAATAGATGAATTCTTCTCAAACGATTTTGCTAGTTGATTAGCTATTTCATATTTTGTCGTCAGCAGATTACCCTGATGATTAATATGCTGTATTTGAAGTCCATTCTCCTTACCCTTCATCTTTCTGATTAAATCCCAGATCTTATTGGTAGATGTGTTGGATGTGAGGCTTGATACAAATTCCCTCCAGCTCTGTCTCTTTGCTTCATTGATGATCCTGCGTGCTTTAGCTCGACAGATTTTAAATCTGGTCAGGTTTTCTGTCGTTGGATGTTCATTGAACACCCTCTCTGCTTTTTTCCTTGCCTCAATGGCCTTTTTGCAGTCATCACTGAACCATGGGTTGGACCTATGGTGTGACTTTGCTGATGTTTTTGGGACAGTCTTACCTGCAATTGTAATTAAGGTTTGAGCAAAGCTCTGAACAGAGTAACAGTGTGGTTGAGGTTTTTGGCGGAATTTCTCTTTGCACCGCGAAACAAAGGAAGACCAGTTTGCTTTTTTGAGTTGCCATCGCGGAGTTCTTGATTGCACATCCACTTCTGCACACGTCAATATTAGTGGAAAATGGTCACTTCCACAAAGATCATCCAAGACCCACCACGAGAATTCCAGCACTAGCTCAGGATCACATATAGATAGGTCAGTTGCAGTATAGGTTCCATGTCCTGGGTGGAGGCATGTGTGAGACCCATCATTCCAAAGACACAGATCATTTTTAGCAATAAAATCCCCCAGTAACTTTCCTTTTGCATTTGAGCAAATTCCTCCCCACAGAGGACTATGACCATTAAAATCACTCATAAGGATGTATGGGGATGGCAACTGATAATGAAGGTCATCAAGATTTTCCGGTGTCACAATCATATCTGGTGGTATATAGACAGAGCATAAGGTTATTGCTTTATGCAAAGTTAGACAAACTGCCACTGCTTGTAAGTTGGAGTCTAAAGCCAAGTGGCTGTGAATTAGGTCATTCCTTACTAAAATTGTTGAACCACCAGATAGACGATGCACATTTGGACCATATGTATTATACATAGTATAATGTTTCAGAGACATGGGGTTGGCTGATAGCAGAAGAGTTTCTTGAAAGCAAAAAGCAAGGGGATTAAAACTAGCAGCTAAATGCTGCACTTCAGAGAAATTGGCCTTAAAGCCACGACAGTTCCACTGGATAATGTGGCTACTAACCATCAGGTAGGTAAAACAAAAGCACGCTCCTTATGCTTGCTTTTGGGGGAGGGGCTGTGGCTACGGCAAGTCATGACTTCAGACATTTCTGCATCTTCTGGATTCCCATTCTTTTGCAATTTATTTTCTTGACTTGATTTTGACTGAGTAGAGGAACTGGATTTTTTCTTTTCTTTTGATGATTGGTTTTGTTCTGTGGACTTGCTTAGACTTTGACTTAAGGGTTGGCTTTTTGTAGTCAGGCTTTGAGTACTTGTTTTACTTTTAACTGGGACTCTGGAATTTTTAATACTACTTAATAATGAGGGCTTATCTTTAGTTAACCAGGTCAGATCTGTCTGGCACTCAGCAGGCTGCATCTTAGGTTTCACAACAGAGGAGAAAGTCTGCTAGAATTTGTACTTTGGGAAACCTTCTACCAGTTTACGTGCCTCAGGGTAGCTAATTTTCTTAGTACATTTGACAGTTTGAATTTCTTTTTCCTTGATCCAACAAGGACATTCCTTCGATGACACTGCATGATCGTCTAAACAGTTACTACATTTGGGAGGTGTTGTGCAGGCCAACTCATACCTTTCTTCTCCACATTTGCAACAGACTGGCTTATTCTTACATCCTGCAGAGCCATGGCCAAACTTTTGGCAGTTAAAACATCTCACTGGGTTTGGAATAAAGGCATCAACAGTTACACTCAGGTATCCTATTTAGATTCTTTCTGGGAGTTGATGCCAGTTGAACGTCAGAATGTAAGTGCCAGGTTTTACTGTTTGCCCATCTTTTTTGATGGTTATTCTCTTCACATGCGTTACTCCTTGTTGTTGCAGTTATGAGGCCATTTCATCCTCTTCCATGTTGTGGAATTCTCTAGTACGAATTACTCCTTTGCAGCTGTTTAAAGAAGGGTGAGGAAAAGCCTTCATTGGAACACCAACCAGCACATCACACTGTAACAAATTTTCAGCATGGGATTTCTTTAAGCATTCCACCAAAATCTGGCCAGACCTCAATTTTTTAACATCCTTAACTGACCCTGCAATACCTGAAATTCCTTTCTGTATAGCAAAAGGGGACAGCTTAGAAAGAGGCTTATCTGATGACAGCAACTCTAAAACAATTATCACCGTCTGAAAGAGCCATCCTGCGAATTCCTGGGTCATCCACATCATCTTCCAACATTCGTTTTTTAGGGGTTTGTTTAGTAGCCATATTTCATAGTGTATGATTCATCATGCCTGCTCCTCACCCTCCTCGGAGCCCTACAAGGGGATGCACAGAGCCACGGACTTCCTGCAGGTTATGCACCAGGGATACAGGGATGGTATACTCGAGCAATGAAACACAAAAGTGCAAATTACTCAACTGACCCTCCACCATAGGCTTCTGGGATTAGGAGATGTTACACTGACAAAAGACATCCCAGAGTAGACCTTGACAAGCCGATTGATTGGACCAGGCCCTTCCAACCTCCCATCTAAGTGAAGTAGGAGCCAAAGCACTGTGTTGGACTTGTGAGAGCCGCAGCAAGACACATTCCTCAAGAACCAGGACCTCTTCCTCCACTGACACGGGTTGCAACTCACGGCAAACAAGTTGCCCCATTTGTCACCTCCTATGATCAGCAAGGGGGTGCTAGGAACCACTTTAACCCTGGGTCCCCTTAGGGGATTATAACACACAAAGTTGATAGAGAGTTTTACCGTGATCCTGGTAAGGGAGGCTAACAGGTACTAGTCCTTGCCTAAGGGACACCTGGGAGTGTCAGCAAAGGTTAAGAGGCACTCCATCATCCTCATAGTACAACAGACCTCCTCGCCCTGATGCAGTTTAACGTCATACCCAGGACAGTAATCTCTGGTGTAAAAGACTTTAGAAATACACTTGTAATTTACTGCAGAGGTACAACACTGTGGTCCAGACAATTGCTGACAAAATATAAATACAAACCTCATCTTTGCTGGCAAACCTACAGTCACATGATCAGTAAATCACTGGATTTACATGTGAGTTAACACAGACCTGGTCTCCATGGGCATGCCTGCCGATGATGATGGGCTTGACCCAGCCGGGGACCAGGCGGGGGATGTTTTTACAGATGATGGCCTCTCTGAACACCGTGCCTCCCAGGATGTTACGGATGGTCCCATTGGGGGAGCGCCACATCTGCTTGAGCTTGAACTCCTCCATGCGCTTCTCGTCTGGAGTGATGGTGGCACACTTGATGCCCACATTGTAACGGCGGACCGCCTCCGCCGCCTCGATGGTCACCCTGTCATCCGTCGCGTCTCGGCTCTCCATGCCGAGGTCGTAGCTATTATGGGAGGAAAGAACAGGATTAAAGGTGGCAGGAAAAAAGCTAATACAGTTAGGTCCATATATAGTTGGACACTGACAAGTTTTGTTATTTTAGCCGTTTACCAAATCTATTCAAGATACAGTTATATAACCAATTGCCACACCTAGAATTAACTCCACACCTTTTACCTGTTGATTGATGATGGATTAATGAGGGAATATCCCATGCAGCCCATGAAATAGCTTTTGAGTCAATTGTCCAATTACGTCTGAGCTTCTGAAATGAAGAAATTTTGTATAAAAATGGTTATAATTCCTAAACTCCAGTTTTGGGGGAAATACCCTCAAATTAAGGCTGCGAGTCAGCACTTTAAGCCAATATTGATTAGATAACTGTATCTTAAATATATTTTGATAAACAGCTAAAGTAATAGTCAACACATACAGCATTTAACTCAATTTGATCTGAGTAAACGTGGGCTGAACAAATTTCGATTTGAACTTCAGCAGCTCATCTTGACCATATCTACATGCCTGATCTTGAGCAGATATTTGCATCAACAAGCAGCTGTTGATGTTGTTTAGTAGGTACAGATGTACGTACTAAAGTAGCCAGTGAGTGTATATCTGTGTCTATAACCAAGAGGGAGAATTAAAAAGCTCTCCCCATCAATACAGTGGTGTGAAAAAGTGTTTGCCCCCTTCCTGATTTCTCATATTTTTGTATGTTTGTCACACTTAAATGTTTCAGATCATCAAACAAATTTAAATATTAGACAAAGATAATATAATAAACAAAATACAGTTTTTAAATGAAGGTGTTTATTATTAAGGGTAAAAAAAAAAATCCAAACCTATGTGGCCCTGTGTGAAAAAGTCACCCCCCCCCCCCCGTTAAAACAAATTAACTATGGTTTATCACATCTTTGGAAAGCTGAGTTTAATTTCTCCAGCCACACCCAGGCCTGATTACTGCCACACCTGTTCTCAATCAAGAAATCATTTAAATAGGACCTGCCTGACAAAGTGAAGTAGACCAAAAGATCCTCAAAAGCTAGACATCATGCTGTGATCCAGAGAAATTCAGGAACAAATGAGAAACAAAGTAATTGAGAGCTATCAGTCTGGAAAAGGTTATAAAGCCATTTCTAAAGCTTTGGGACTCCAGCAAACCACAGTGACAGCCATTATCCACAAATGTCAAAAACATGGAACAGTGGTGAACCTTCCCAGGAGTGGCCGGCCAACTAAAATTACCCCAAGAGCGCAGCGACGACTCATCCAAGAGGTCACAAAAGACCCCACAACAACATCCAAAGAACTGCAGGCCTCACTTGCCTCAGTTAAGGTCAGTGTTCATGACTCCGTCATAAGAAAGAGACTGGGCAAAAATGGCCTGCATGGCACACTTCCAAGATGAAAACCACTGCTGAGCAAAAAGAACATAAAGGCTCGTCTCAGTTTTGCCAAAAAACATCTTGATGATCCCCAAGACTTTTGGGAAAATACTCTGGACTGACGAGACAAAAGTTGAACTTTTTGGAAGGTGTGTGTCCCATTACATCCGGCATAAAAGTAATGGAGCATTTCAGAAAAGGAACATCATACCAACAGTAAAATATGGTAGTGGTAGTGTGATGGTCTGGGGCTGTTTTGCTGCTTCAGGACCAGGAAGACTTGCTGTGGTAAATGGAACCATGAATTCTGCTGTCTACCAAAACATCCTGAAGGAGAATGTCCGGCCATCTGTTCACGACCTCAAGCTGAAGCGCACTTGGGTTTTGCAGCAGGACTATGATCCAAAACACACCAGCAAGTCCACCTCTGAATGGCTTAAGAAAAACAAAATGAAGACTTTGGAGTGGCTAGTCAAAGTTCTGACCAAAATCTGATTAAGATGCTGTGGCAGGACCTTAAAAAGGTGGTCCATGCTCGAAAACCCTCCAATGTGGCTGAATTACAACAATTCTGCAAAGATGAGTGAGCCAAAGTTCTTCTACAGCGCTGTAAAAGACTCACTGCCAGTTGTCACAAACGCTAGACTGTAGTTGCTGCTGCTAAGGTTGGCCCAACCAGTTATTAGGTTTAGGGGGCAATCACTTTTTCCACACAGGGCCATGTACTGTAGGTTTGGATTTTTTTTCCCCCTTAATAATAAAACACCTTCATTTAAAAACTGCATTTTGTGTTTACTTGTGTTATCTTTGTTGAATATTTAAATTTGTTTGATGATCTGAAACATTTAAGTGTGACAAACATACAAAACAATGAGAAATCAGGAAGGGGGCAAACACTTTTTCACACCATTGTATATTTGGTGATTATTTACATCTCAGCCAACACAGGCACTAACTTACCTGTACTATGACAGCGTTTCAGTTAGCTGGAACGCAACGTGGCAAATTTCAAAGTACAAAAGCTGTGGAACATTACAACTGTGTCAGAGGGCAGGAATGACAGGAGCCAGGGGAGAACAGGAATGTCAGGAATAATTCAGATTTCTGCAGGGCTTTGTTCACCCTGTACAGAGCTAATTGTATTCCCCATGAGTCCTGGCAGAGTATTTTTATCAAAAGGGAAACCCAACGACCTCCTATTCTAATTTCTTTCCAGTACTGTCACTGTTCTTTTTTATACTGCACTGTTAGTGAGGAGAGCCAGGAAAGAAAGACAAAAGGAGACAGTGAGTCAATTGTGCAACAACAGTTGACCCTCTGCCGGAATAACAGGCTGGAGTTGCACCACTTGTTGCACCAGAGGAACGTTGGGAACTCAAACAAAGGAGGGAGTATATGTTCACCTGAAATCATGCTCAGGAAACTTATTTCCCCCTACGGTTATTATCCTGTGTTCTCTGTGAAGCGTCCACCGCCTCCATCTGAAAGAAGCGGTGACCTTTTACCCACTTTACTTGCCTCCTTCGCCAAACAGCCAATTACAAGTTACAACAATATGACGTTCAACAGCTGATGGTCGGGGTGGGAGGAAGACGGAGACAGCTACAACTTCCACCAACCGATCACAAAGAATGCTGGGCTGATCTGCTCATTCAGAAGGTTTTAGATATGTAAGCTGATGCCAGGTTCATGCATTCCTGAGGCACTCTGAACATGCACAACAATACACAGATACAAATATGTAGTGTAGTCCACAGGAAGAGTCATCCATATGAATCATCCATATTCATATGGATGTCATCCATATGAGTCATCCATATGAATTTTTTCTCAGAAAACATGCTGGGAATTTACAAGAAAAAAGTTACAAATTTTCAGGGGAAAAAAATGAAAATTTAAGATTAAAAAAAGTAGTAAATTTACTTGGAAAAAAGTCCCAAATTTGAGAAAAAAGTTGATAATTCATGAGAAAACGGTCACAAATTGCTCAGAAAAAAAAGGCTGGGAGTTCAGTTAAAAAAAGCCACACATTTACAGAAAAAGTTGAAAATTTAAGATTAAAAAAGTAGGTAATCTGCATGAAAAAATTACAAGAAAAAAGTAAAATTTCTTAGAAAAAAGGGCTGCAAATTTAAAAGAAAATTAGTTATAAATTTACAGAAAGAAAACATTGACAATTCAAGATTAAAAAGTATCAAATTTATGTGAAGAAAGACAAATTTATGAGAAAAAGTTGAAAACAGGATTAAAAAAAGTTCCTAATTTACATTAAAAAGCTGCAAATTATGAGGAAAAAAAAATCACGTTTCTTAGAAAAAAGGCTGGAAATTCGAAAGAAAAAAGAAGTTTACAGGAAAAAAAGTTGAAAATTTAAGATTAAAAAAAGTAGGTAATTTATGTGAAAAAAGCTGCAAATTTATGAAAAAAAGTTTAAAACTTAGGTGAAAAAAGTCAAATTTAGAAAAAACACTGGAAATTCACAAGAAAAAAGTTGCAAATTTACAGAAAATTTGAAAATTTAACATTAAAGCATTAGCTTATTTACATGAAAAAAGAAATTGAGAAAAAAAGTTTAAAATTTATGAGAAAAAGGTCACAAATCTTTGAGTAAAAGGCTGGCAAAAATTAGCAGAAACAACAGTCACCAATTTATTAGAAAGAACTGCATATCTATAAGAATAAAGTAGCAAATTTAAAAGAAAAGACTGCACATTTATGAAAGGAAAAACTTAAAGGCAATTCTAATTCTCCCCCATAAAACTTGTAGCTTAGGGCCCAGACAGTTGCTGACGGTTTGTGTCAGTTAAATTGTTGTTATAGAACAGGGTTTTTCCTCGGATGTGACATCATTTCATCAGACGGTTTTTGGCCTCAGACAGAAAAGGACCACACCGTGACACAGATCGCCCACATTCAGAATCACCACTTAAACTCGTGTTCACACAGAAAGCAGTAGAATCCCCAAACCCTCAACGTTCCTACTGTGAGGCAACAGTTCCAGCCGTGGCACATCTTGAGGTTGGACTCAAGGCCGTGCAGACATCAAGGTCTGTTCAAAGTACATGGAGCTGATAAAAGGAGGAGCAGGAGGAAGGTCAAATGAGTGAATGAATGAGAGCAACGAAATGACATTCACTTCTAAGTTATTTGACAGGAATATCAAGGATACCACAATTAAAAAATACTGGATTTAGTTAAAAAAAAATCTTTGAGGAACACAGTGTGGTTTATTAAGGCATGAACAAAGCCTCCTTTATTAAAAAAGCATTGATAATATGGTGCTTTTATGTAACAGTTTAGTGATGTGTATTTTAGTCTCATAATGCCTTTAAATCCAGCCTTTATTTATGATTATAAAACATTAATGTAGATGCTCTATTCCTTTTCTAGGACTGTCCTGAACATCCGTTTTGGGGCTTTGGATATTCAGGAGTGATCCAGAGTGAATATCTGAATATTCTGTACAGTCAAGATTCACGATTCAAAGGCTTTATTATCACGTGCACAGTTAAGAAATGCTACATTTCCTGAGCAATGAAATTCTTACTTTGCTCTACAAACGAATGCCAAGTTAAAAGGTACAGAAACAACAATTCTAATAAGTCATGACGCACTAACACAGTAATTCAATCCTAATACTAATGGATGCTAATAACACACACACCAACATACAGTTAGGCAGCAGAGGAATGAAACTGAAAATTCACTGGATGACTAAAATGATAGTGGTATATTGAGATAGCTAGCTAGCTAGCTAGCTAGCTAGATAGCTAGATAGATAGATGTACTTTATTGATCCCAAACTGGGAAATTACAGTGTAACAGCAGCATGACAGTTGACAGCCAAACAACAGAAACACACACGACAGACAATGATATCAGAGATGATGTGAACCTGAGATGGCATGAACCCATGTACAGTGTGCAAATGAGCACTGTGCAACCTGATGTGAATCTGAGATAGCATAGACTTATGTACAGTGTGCAAATGAGCATTGTGCAATGAGCAGTGTATAATTACAAATTATTTCTGTAACGGTAGTACCAGTAGACTGTGCATGATAAGTAGCAGCAGAGATGATATGGACATCAGATGGGCGAGACTATATCTACTGTACAGGTGAGCAGTGTGCAAATTTAGCAGCCGGTGTGTGAGTTCCTGTATGCAAAGCTGTGTTACAGAGTTTTGGGAGTTATCCGTTCAGGAGTCTGATGGCAGTGGGAAAGAAGGAGTTTTTCAGTCTGGTTGTCCTGCATTTCACATTTCTGTACCTCCGGCCTGAGGGTAGAAGTGTGAACAGTCTGTGTTGGGGTGGGTGGGGTCCCGGAGGATGGCGTCAGCTATCTTTTGGACTCTGCGGTGGTAGATGCTCTGCAGAGAGGGGAGTGGAGTCCTGATGATCTTCTCCGCTGTCTTCACCACTCTCTGCAGGCATTTGTGCTCCAGGGCAGTGGTGCTGCTGTACCACGAAGTGATGCAGTTGGTCAGGATGCTCTCAATGATGCAGCTGTAGAAATTATTGAGGATCCTGGAAGACATGCCAAACTTCTTCAGCCTCCTCAGAAAGTACAGTCGCTGTTGAGCTCTCTTAACCAGCTCTGTGGTGTTGTGTGTCCACTAAAGGTCCTCGCTGATGTGGATGCCCAGGTATTTAAAGCTGCTCACCCTCTCCACCTCAAGCTTCCGGATGAACAGCGACCAATGGGGTCTCCTCCTCCCTTTCCTCATGTCCACCATCATCTCCTTTGTCTTGTCCGTATTGAGGGTGAGGTTGTTGTCCTCACACCATAACACCACGTTGGCCACCTCCCTCCTGTAGGATGCTTCGTCATCACCAGTGATACATCCTATCACCGCTGTGTCATCCGCAAACTTTAGGATGATATTGTCCTTGTGGGAGGCAACACAGTCATGGGTGAAGAGGCTGTAGAGGATGGGGCTGAGAACACAACCCTGTGGGACACCTGTGGTTGTGATGATGCTGGCTGAGTTCCTTTTACCCATCCTGACAGACTGGGGCCTGCCAGTTAGAAATTCCAGTAGCCAATCGCAGAGGGTGGGGTGCAGGCCAAGTGAAGACAGTTTGTCGGTGAGTTTGTGGGGGATGACCGTGTTGAAGGCGGAGCTGTAGTCGACAAAGAGCATCATAATGTAGGAGTCTTTATCTTCCAGATGGGAAAGAGAATAATGGAGTGCTGCAGCGATGGCATCTGAGGTGGACCTGTTGGGTCAATAGGCATACTGCAAGGGGTCCAGGGTGCCCGGTATGCTGTCCTGAAAGAGGGGCAGCACCACTCTCTCGAAGCACTTCATGATCATTGGAGTGAGTGCTTCCAGTCTGTAATCATTCAGGCAGGTCGGCAGGCTCCTTTTGGGGAGGGGGATGATGGTTGTCATTTTGAAGCAGGAGGGGACTATGTTCTGGTTGAGGGAGAGGATGAAGATTGCTGCGAGAATGTCACTCAGCTCTGCAGCGCATGCTCTGAGGGCCCGCCCAGGTATGTTGTCTGGTCCTGCTGCCTTGCGGAGGTTGATATTCCTCAATGCTTTGTTTACCTGGCTTGGTGAGACTCTTAGTGGGGGGGGGGGTCTCTTCTCTGTGCTGTGGCTGGTGGTCTCAAAGCAGGTGTAAAAGATGTTGAGATCGTCCGGCAGGCTGTCTGTAGAGCTAGTGGCGCTGCTGTTGGTCCTCTTGTAGTCTGTGATGTGTTGCAGGCCTTGCCACATGCGCCCCGGGTCAGTAGTGGAGTAGAGACTGTCCAGCTTTTCTCTGTACTGCCTCTTGGCTGTTGCTATAGCCTCTCTCAGTCCATACTTTGCAGCTTTGTACTCAACCCCACAGCCTGATTTAAATGCACGAGAGCGAGCACGCAGCATCTGACGTACCTGACTGTTGATCCAGGGCTTCTGGCTGGGGAACTTCCTTACCTATATGGGGTACGATGGTATCAACGCACGTGCTGATGTACCCAGTCACGTATTCAACATAATCCTGTATGTTTACAGAAGAGTCCTCTCAGGTGGCTGCAGCTTTAAACACATCCCAGTCTGTGCAGGCAAAACAGTCTTGCAGGGTGCTCTCAGTCTCTGGAGTCCAGCGCTTAATTTGCTTAATAACAGGGTTTGTTTGTTTCAGCTTTTGGCTGTAGGCCGGGTACAAAAACAGTGAGATGTGATGTGACTGTCCGAAGTGGGGGCGGGGAGCCACTCTGTAGGCGCCACTTATGTTGGAATAAACATGATCCAATGTGCTTTTATCGCCAGTGGTAATGTCCACATGCTGGTAATATTTGGGGAGTACGGTCCATAAATTGCACTGGCTAAAGTCACCAGCAAAATAAAAACAGCATCAGGATGTTTCATCTCTACTGCGCTGATGACGTTGTGGAGTTTGTTTAGCACTACTGTGAAGTTGCTCTGTGGACATATGTATACAGCGACCAAAAACACAGCGGTAAATTCATCCATCCATCTTTCCGCTTAATCCTTTTCGGGTCGCGGGGGGGGCTGGAGCCTATCCCAGCATCTTAGGGCGAGAGGCAGAGCACACCCTGGACAGATCGCCAGTCCATCACAGGGCCAACACAGAAAGACAGACAACCATTCACTCTCACATCCATACCTAAGGACAATTTAGAATCCCCAGTTTGATGCCAATTAGCCTAACTTGCATGTTTTTGGCATGTGGGAGGAAACCGGAGAAATCCCGGAGTAAACCCATGCAGACACGGGGAGAACATGCAAACTCCGCACAGATCACTGTTGGTCAGGGGCTGGGATCGAACCCAGGATCCCCCGGCCAAGGGTGAGTTGCTGTGCTGCCGCAGTGCTAACCACTCCGCCACTGTGCTGCCCATAGCGGTAATTTCCCTCGGTAAATAATAGCAACGGCATTTCAGCAGTAAAAACTCCACGTTGGGCGAGCAATGCTTGCAAACAGTTTGTACATCTCCACACCACAAGTGGTTTATAAATACACACACACACACATACACACACACCCTCCCCTCATCTCTCTGTTTCCGGCTGCCAAAGGAGGAGGGCGGAAATAGGGAACTCCGTGTTTTGTTTGGACTTTTTTTCGATTTTCTATTACTGGCCGCATATTCAGTTTTGGGTTTTTCTGGTGGAGGATGGCGACCTTGGAAATGCCATCTCCGTCTATCCGCCAGGGGGTGCGGATCGTTCCCCTGGACAGCAGCGTTACTGTGGAGGAGGTCCTTCTGGCTGTGGGTGAGCAGGTGGGCCATGATGCGATCTGCTTTGCGTCCCGGATGAATAGAGCTGTAGTTGTGTTTCTGGCTGCTGAGGAGGATGTCCACACTCTGATTGGGAGCACTGTTGTTATCGGGGATACGTATGTACAGGTGTCCCCCTTATCTGTCCCATCAACGCGTATCACCGTCTCAGGTGTTCCTCCTTTCATTACTGACGAGCAGTTGGAGACGGAGCTCCGCAGATTTGGGAAGTTTGCGGGCCCGTTTAGAACTGTGACTTTGGGGTGCAAGGATACCAAGTTAAAACATGTGAAATCACTCAGGCGACAGGTGTTCATGTTTTTGGACTCACCCATTCAAACTCTGGAAGTGTCCTTCCGGGTCAAACACGGGGACGGCTCCTATATGGTGTATGCGAGCTCAGGACAGATGAAGTGTTTTGAATGTGGAGACGTGGGCCATAAACTGTTCGCTTGTCCGCACGGGCAGCAGCCGGGGGGCTCTGATGGAGCCACGGCTGGAGCCGGCGGTGCGGCCTTCGCTCACGCCGCTGCTGCGGACGGCGTTGCGGGGCCTTCCGCCGCAGCTGAGGCCGGCGGTGCGGCCTCCACTCCCACCGCTACTATGGACGACGTTGCGGGGCCTTCCGCTGGTCCTGCTCCGGAGCCTGCCGCTGTGTCTGTGGACAGCCCGGCTGTGGCGCCCGCAGCCCAGCTTACAGCTGGGAGCGTCGCTGGTGATGGCGCCCAAACAGTCACTGCTGGTGCATCAGAATCTCACTGTGTGACATCAGCGGCTGTGCCTGTGCTTCCGGTGGCTGCTACCGTTTCAGAGCAGCAGACGGAACAAGGCCAGTCAGCTGCTGTAGGTGGCGTCCAGGAAAATGTGGCTCATGCTGAATCAGCTGGGCCGGCTGAATCAAACAGTCAGCTGAGTTGCGCTGACGAGGAAATGGATTCTGATTCTGACACTGTGTCTAACACTGAGTCTATTGGGGCAACTTGCAGTACAAACACGAGTTTGTATTCACTGGAAGAAATAAATGCTTTTCTGGATGAAACCTATAACAGGGCCATTAAAGTCACTGATTACTTCAGTGACACTGATAAATTTATTAGGTCTGTTAATGTGCTAAAAAGGCAGGTTGGTCTTGACCTCCTGGATGAAAGGAAACGTTTTTGCCTCAAAAAGCACCTAACAGCGCTGCGTAAAGCAGCAGGAGGACAAAAGGTCAAGCGTGCCCGACAGAAGAAATAAATGAGTCTTTCCTCTGACTTTTTTAAGCATTTTTGGGATATTGTTGGACCAGTCTCTTGACGTTCTAATTGACTGTTACAGAACTGGATCTTTACCGGTCTCCTGCCGGGGCGCAGTACTGTCTCTGCTGCCCAAGGACGGGGACTTGGCCTGGCTTGAAAAACTGGAGGCCTGTGGCTCTTCTTTGCACAGACTACAAGGTCACGGTTTACTCGCCTGCAGGACATGGATGCCACAACATTCTTTTTCTTCAATCTGGAGAAGCCTGTTGCAAAGATGACTTGCTTAAAACTCCCACATGGTCAAAGGACTACAAATCCATCTGAGATGAGGAGCCAGGATTCTTACGGGGCCCTGTTTGGTGCAGAACCATGTTGCATAGACTCTCAACACCAACTCTTTGAAGGTCTTCCCAGGCTCAGCCCAGAGGACAGGGCTGTTCTGGACTGTGAACTGACTTTGGATGAGTTAACTGTAGCAGTTAATCAAATGTCTCTGGGACGTGCACCTGGACTTGACTGGTCTTTCTTCTGACTTTTTTTAAACACTTTTGGGATATTATTGGATCAGACTTTTATGACGTTCTAATTGACTGTTACGGAACTGGCTGCTGGCGTCCAGTGCTATCTCTGCTGCCGAAGGAAGGGGACTTGGCCTTGCTTAAAAACTGGAGGCCTGTGGCTCTTCTTTGCACGGACTACAAGGTGGAGTACTCTTACTATAAAATGGTGGACAATTTGGAGGCATTCACCAATAGATGGACTGTAGGGAATATTTTGTGTTCTGTGGGAGAGGGGGATGAGTTATGTTCGCACTTTTGAAATGTGAGACACTTGGTGGAATGATATTGGTGCTCTTACATTTTTGAATTGTGCAATAAAGGCATTTTTTAAAACTCAAACTCTTACCAGAGTTTCCTGTTCTGTCTGCCCGGTGTGTTGAGTGAGTTTGTAGTTAAATGGTCCTCTCCGGGACTCTGTCTGAAAGCCAGGTCTCACAGAAAATTAGGGCACAGCACTCTCTTGTCTCCCGCTGGTCTTCAATCCTTGCTCTTAGTTCGTCTAGCTTATTTTCCAAAGACTGAATGTTTGCCATTAAGAGACTGGGTAGCGGCGGCTGGCTGGAGTGAGCCTTTAGCTTAGCATGTAGCCCTCCTCTCTTGCCTCACCTTCGGCGGCTTCGACCCCACCTCCGATGCGCTCTCTTGGCGTCAGCATGCTCACGCGGGCTCGGTGCTTCGGGGCCGTCCTGGGGGTGCTGATGGTCACTGCGGGGGCAATGCATTGCAGGTTGGGTGGTATAAAGCCAGTAAACTCCATGTGGCTGCTTGACTTGGCGATATCCAGTAGTGTCTGTCGGTCACATGTTAGCAGTGCATGACCTCCATGCACTGTAGAAAGAACAACAACTATGCAAAAAAGGAGAAAAGTCGGCATTCGGGAGCAGAACGAGCAAAGACGTTCGCCAACAGTGGGCACCATCTCAATCGTTTCTCAGTCAGGGAACTGCAGCACCATCAATGTTTCTCAGAAATGTGGCTTTTCTTATACTACATCTGGAACTCTATATATAAATTTGCAGCTTTTCTTTATAGCAAAAAACTAATCTATGCAATTTTTTCCATGTACTGTTAATGTAAAGATTTTTTCCTTAATTTTGCAGCTTCTCTTACTAACTTTAGGACTCCTTTTTTTGCCTCATTAATTGGCGACATTTTATGTGAATATGAGTCTTTTTTCCTACACATTTTATTTATATAAATTTGCGATTCCCCCCCCCCAAAAAAACCTAACTTTATTGTCAAGTTACTACTTTATTTACTGTAAATTTGTGAAATTTTTCTCAAACTTGCAAGGTGGTGGCAAAGTAAATTTGGTAATTTATCTTTATTAAAAACAGGGAGAGAAGTCTGGCAGTTTAGGAAAAAAGCAAATATCCGAAAACTAGGGCCGGAACAATTACTTAAACAATTCGGTTACAAAAAATTCTCGATTCAAAATTTGTGCGTCAACGTGTCATTTAAAGTAGCGCTTCCGGTCTATATGACCTTCTTCTGGTGTGACCTTCTTCCAGTCACATTACCTAAACAAAACGCAGATTTGTTTAATGGCGCCATGTCAGAGCGGCATAGTGACGGGCCGGCAAAGATAAAGAATTTAAAAAAAAAAAAAAATGACAAAAGTATCTCAAGTGTTCAATTATTTCAAGCTCAAACTGAAGGAAAACATTGTGCAGTGTGTACATGATAAAGCTGAACAGCGAGCTAGCATGCTACAACGTTGGATGTTACAGTGTCTCAGCAGAAAGCATCCCACATCATGCACAGCCAGCGCACCCAAGACAAGGTATGTGATTGAGATTTAAAATTAAGATGAATATATGAATGTGGCCACGGCGCGGTGGCGGAGTGGTTAGCACTGTGGCAGCACAGCAACTCACCTTTGGCCGGGGGATCCTGGATTCGATCCCAGCCCCCGACCAACAGTGATCTGTGTGGAGTATGCATGTTCTCCCCATGTTTGCGTGGGTTTACTCCGGGATTTCTCCGGTTTCCTCCCACATATCAAAAACATGCAAGTTGGGTTAACTGGCATCAAACTGGGGATTCTAAATCGTCCTTAAGTGTGACTGTGAGAGTGAATGGTTGTCTGTCTCTCTGTGTTGGCCCTGCGATGGACTGGCGATCTGTCCAGGGTGTACCCTGCCTCTTGGCCAAAGATGCTGGGATAGGCTCCAGCCCCCCCCGCGACCCGAAAAGGATTAAGCGGAAGAAGATGAATGAATGAATGATTGAATGAATGAATGAATAGAATGTAGTCAGCTACACTAATTATGCTTATGACCAAAGAGTATATAGCCACCGCCGTTAGCATACAGATGCTAATGGATGCTAACAGCGTCTGCTAGCCGATGCTAACGGATACTAATGGCTAGCGAAAGGAACTTTATGCTGCAACGTACTGTTTAAAGTTACTTTCTATGCAATAAACATTGCAATAAGCATTGCAATAAATGTAGACCTATGTTATTGAGTGTTTGGTACAATTACTACTGCTCTTTAGGAAAGAAAGTTCTACAAATGCTGGTCAATGCAAGTTTCTTTAAAAAACAAAAAAAAAGTATGAGATTACTCGAGTAATCTTTGATTGGAGTGGGTGATTACCTGAGCCATATAATAGTCATTAGCTGCAGCCCTACTGAAAACTAAATTTGAAAACCAAAAACCAGTCAAACAAATGACAAATAAACCAAATACCAGTCAAACAAACAACAAACCAAGTGCCAGTCTTACAAACATCAACCAAATCAAATACCAGTCAAACAAACAACAACAAACCAAATACCAGTCTAACAAAGACAACCATATAACCAGATAACCAAATGAAATTCAAACCAATTTCATTCATTCATTCATTCATTCATTCATTCATTCATCTCCTTAAGTGCTTAGTCCTTTTTGGGTTGTGGGGAGGCTGGAGCCCATCCCAGTATCTTTGGGTAAGAGGCAGGGTACACCCTGGACAGACCACCAGACCATCATAGGGACAGCCCAGGAAATTAAAGACACCTTAAGGAAAGACCCTTGAACCTCTGTTTTATGAGGCAGTATTTAAATATTTTCACAGGTTCAGTACGGGCCAAATAAACTAGAAACACCAGACCCGCGAATTTCATCCAGACATCTCTATTAGGAACAATGATTAAGGCTAATTTATTGTCGTTATAAACGTGAATATGTGAAGTAGAACAAAGTTCTGAAACTCCAGTCCTGTAATAGGGTAACAGCAACAGTTACCAGACTGTAATATTCAATTCAACAAAAAAGAACATGCTAAATGTGTCCAACTCTAGGTGTACTGACAGCAATTTTTTTTTTCCTGTCTTTCACCACAGCATCCTCACCTGTGCAGGTCCAGCTCCAGGTACGGCAAAATGAGCCTCTCCTTGATGAGCTCCCAGATGACCCGGGTCATCTCATCTCCCTGCATCTCCACGACGGAACCGGCCTTGATCTTCGAAGACATCCTAGAGTCTGATAAGAGAACAGGGGTCAAGATTTTGACCTTTCCATGTTAATTTTTACAATAAAACGGCATAAAAGATCTACTGGACTGCTTTTTTACTGGACCTTCATCCAGGACCAATCTGTCTTGGAAAACCTTACCAGGTGCAAGTTGCCCAAGACGACATAGCTCCTGAGATCATTAGGGTACACAAAGCCCTCCACCATGATAAGTCTGTGATCCATGGAGAGGCCTTTAATTTCCCTCTGGGATTAATAAAGTGTAACAAACAAATGAAGAGAACTAGAACCTGAACAAGAATGGATTTTAAAAGCATACCAACGCAGATAATACAGTGTGTGTGTGTTAAAAAGCCAAGATGGTTTTATTTTGCTCATCTCCGCCCCCTGGTGGAACCAGCGATGGATCCACTCCAGTTCGCATTGGCATCCAGTTGGCATTGGGGTGGAGGATGCGGTGATCTTCCTCCTTCACCGTTCTCTGTCCCACCTGGAGAAGCCCGAGAATATGGTGAGGATCATGTTCTTTGACTTCTCCAGTGCTTTCAACACCATCCAACCGATGATCCTGAAGGACAAGCTGCTGCGCGCAGGGGTGGACCAGCACCTGTCATCATGGATCCTGGACTACCTCACGAACCGGCCTCAGTTTGTGAGAACCCGGGACTGTGTTTCCAACACGATCATCAGTAGCACGGGGGCCCCCCAGGGAACGGTGCTGGCTCCCTTCCTGTTCACTCTTTATACTGCGGACTTCTCACACAACACAACACATTGCCATCTACAGAAGTTCTCTGATGACTCTGCGATCGTTGGTCTCATCTCCAACGGAGATGAAGCTGAGTACAGAGGGCTTATCCAGGACTTTGTGGACTGGTGCCATCGGAACTGCCTCCAGATCAATGCGAGGAAAACTAAGGAGCTGGTGGTGGACTGCCGCAGGCATGGGCAGCCCCTCACAGCACCAGTAAATATACAGGGAACAGACATCGAGATGGTGACATCCTATAAGTACCTGGGTATTCATCTGAACAATAAACTAGACTGGTCACACAATACTGACGCACTCTACAAGAAGGGACAGCGCAGGCTGTTCCTGCTGAGGAGACTCAGGTCTTTTGGTGTACAAGGGGCGCTGCTGAAGTCATTCTATGACACGGTGGTGGCATCAGCCATCACTTTTGGAGTGGTCTGCTGGGGCAGTGGCATTACTGCAGCCGATAGGAAGAGACTGAACAAACTGATTAAGAAAGCTAGCTCTGTCCTGGGGCAGCGCCTTGATCCGATGGAGGAGATAGGAGAGAGAAGGACGGTGGCTAAACTGTCATCTCTGCTGGAGTCCGAGTTCCACCCTATGCAGGACATACTGGATGCACTGAGGAGCTCATTTAGCAGCAGACTACATCATCCCAGGTGCACAACCGAGAGGTTTCGTAGGTCCTTCCTACCAACGGCTGTCAGACTGTACAACCTAAGCAGGGCTGCTCGCAGAGATAGCAAAAAGACGTAACAAACTAATAGTTTTTTTGAATGCAAAAGATGCAATAGACTTACACAATGGTCCTCTCCGGCATACAACTAGGAACATACCGGTCGCTGTGGAGGGTGAGAATATGTATGGGCACATAATCATACCATGTAGGATAACTAAATAGACGGTTATGCTGTTTCATCCCACCTAGCAACAATGCTCTGCACTGTGTGTGTTTATATATTTACATATTTATTCCATCTAGCTACAATGCTCTGCACTGGGTGTGTTTATATTTATATATCTATATATTTATTCCATCTAGCTACAATGCTCCGCACTGTGTTTTTATATATCTACATATTATTCCATCTAGCTACATTGCTCCGCACTGTGTGTGTTTATATACTTGCATATTTATTCCACCTAGCTGCAATGCTCCGTACTGTGGGTGTTTATATATTTACATATTTATTCCATCTAGCTACAATGCTCTGCACTGTGTGTTCATATACACCATCAGTGTGTGAATGTGTGCGTGAATGGGTGGATAGCAGGATCTGTAAAGCGCTTTGGTCATCAAGGAATGAGAATAAAAGCGCTATATAAGTGGACGCCATTTACCATTTACCATTCATATATTTATTCCATCCAGCTACAATGCTCTGCACTGTGTGTCTGTGTGTGTGTGTATATATATATTTTATAGTAATATGTACGTATGTATATTAGCTGCTCTTGCTTGCTTGTTTTTTTTCTTGCCTTCTGATTGTTGCTCTGAGTGTTGCTATCCCTGTGCTGTTGCAATCCTGGAATTTCCCCGTTGTGGGACTAATAAAGGCTTATCTTATCTTATTTTAAGTAATGATTTTATTCAATGTAATTAAACTGTTGTGTATCTAGAACAGCAACTTAACCAGCATCCAATATGAATGTTGCAAATTTACAATGAAAAAAAAAATATGCCAATTTAAAAGTGACAAATTTATGACCAAACAGTTGGACATTTACCAGAAAAAAGTGGAAAACTTAGTAGAAAAAATGTGACAAATTTACTAGAAAAAAAATTGTAGCTATTGGAAAAAAGTGGTAAATTTACAGGAAAAAAGTCACAAAGTTACTAGAAAAAAAAAATCTGTTATTTGGAGAAGTCAAAGTTATTACAGAGGTGATAAATTTATGAGAAAAAAGTTAAACTTATGAGAGAAAAATCGGAAATTACTAGAAAATAGTTGCAATTTTGTAATAGTTGTAAATTTACAAGAAAAAAAAATCAAAAATACAAGGAAAAGTCAAATTTATGAAAAGTCAAACTTAACAGAAAACTTTGCAAATTAACTATCAAAATAATTGCAAATTTACATGTCCGCTTTTTCTTGGCAAATACTTATAAATCATCTTTCAGTAAGTCAGATCATTACCACTGACAGAAAAACAGATTTCTGTTTTATGAATGGAATTGTTTACAACATGAACTAGGAGTGCCCAGAGGAGTGACTCGGCGTTGATCCTGCTCCATCTGATGACCTCAGTGATAATCCTCTTAAACAGGGAGTCTTGTTAAAGTGAGCAGGATAGAAAAATTCTGCAGCCTATACTTAACCAATGGGTAACAAAAAAAAAAAAAAAAAACTTGATCTGCTGGATCAAAAAGGCAGTTTATGAGACTTTTAAAGACTTTTTTAAGAACACCTGATCAAATTTAATACTCCAAATTTGTGAAACAGCAAAAAGGCTTTGACCACATTACAGTCACTCTTGTGCAATTACTGAAAAATTTGGGTTGTCAATCCAACAACATGCAACTTTCTTGCTGCTGGTCGGAACACGAAAAAGACTACAACTATGGTGATGATGACCTCAGTTCCAGCAGCCAATCACAGCGTGCTTGATTGGTGGTGGCTGCAGTTGTGCCCTGTGATTGGCAGTTGGGACAGCGGTCATAGCCGCCGTAGTTTTAGTCTTTTCAGTGCTTCTACCAAGAACAGAGCTGTTGTAGGCAATGTAGGCCTGCTGAGACTACAGGGAAAGATTGACGTACATTAAGAATAATATTAACATTACCTTAAGAAGAAAATCTTACATAGTTTTGTTTTAAATTTAAATTTCCCAAGGATCCATGTTGGCACAAGATAATTAAGTTAGTCAAGTAAAATATCTGAAATTAGCTCTTACCACCACCACCACCAAAACTGGCAACTTAAGAGAAAAAAAAGTCACAAATTTACAAGAAAAAAAAGTCACAAATTTACAAGAAAAAGGTTACAGATTTATGAGAAAAAAGTTGCAAATTTACCAGAAAGTGACAAAATTATGAGAAAAAAAAATCTCAAATTTACAAGCAAATTGTTACAGATTTACAAGAAAAAAACCTGTAAATTTATAAGAAAGTCACAAATTTACAATGAAAATGTTACAGATTTGCAAGAAAAAGGTGACAAATTTACAAAAAAAAATGCATGAATTTACAAGAAAAAGCTCATACATTTGAGGAAAAACGTTACAGATTTATGAGAAATAAATACACAAACTTAAGTGTGAAAGTTGCAAACTTAAGAGAAAAAAGTAGTGAAATAAAGAGAAAAATTGTGAATTTATAACAAATTATTGCTCTTTATTCCACTCATCTTACTTAATGTAAACAAAACAGTAAAAACAGTAAATACTGTAACTCACAAAAGGATAATTAAGACCTTTTTTTAAACAAAATAATTTTTTAAAGACTTTTTAACTAGCTTAATTTAGCATAACAGAGACTGAACTCACAGGGAGATAAAGAGAAAAGAAAAGAAAAGGAACAATCAGTGAAAAGGAGAAAAGTTAAACCGTTACCGAAATCTCAATAAATAGTGTGAAATATGAAACCAGGAAGGGAAGAGGAGCTGGATGACAGTGGGCCTCAGTGGTCATCTTATATTAAGTCTGCACACCAGTTCCCGTGAATGAGCACTTTCACAGTTTCATCAGTGGTTTAAAGCCTGCTAGCTTAATACGTCCGTTCATCTCCAAGACCTTAGCTTACATTTTTAGCAACAGCAGCACAAACGGGAAAATACAACGAGGAAAAAAAACGTCTCTACATCTCACTCCGCTGTCTGTCACCTTTATTTTACTCTACCCGAACAATAATTTGACTACGTGACACGACACACGCCTACCTTATTTGTTTAAAGGTCCGACACCCAGACACAGAGGAGGTACAGAGAAGTGAAAGAACCCTGGTCAGAATGACAGCCAGTCTGGCTGCTGGAAGTGCCGGCTTCACCAGTGGAGCTTACTGATGGACGCGTCGGCCAATCAGAGTGGAGCGGAAAACCTTACAGCCAATCAAAGAAGCCCACACACAGCAGAAGGCGGTGAAGGCTTTAAACAACGCTCTTCCATTGGTCCGGCTGGATGATGAGTCACACCCACAGAGACACACAGTGGCGGAGCTACAGTATTGGGCTTTTGGGTGGTCACAGACCCGGACAGGGTAAAGTGGGCCAGGCCATCTGCTGGTCCCTCCTGTCTTGATGTTTGTCACAGGAAACATGTAATTTTACAGCCTTCATACTTTGTTAATAGTTGTCTTAAACCAAGTCATAATATCCATCCATCCATCTTCTACCACTTTTCCGGCAGTCCGGGTCGCGGAGGCAGCAGTTCAATGAGAGAAGCCCAGACTTCCCTCTCTCCAGCCACCTGCTCCAGCTCTTCAGAGAGGATACCAAGGCGTTCCCAGACCAGCTGGGAGACATACAGCCTTGGACAAAATTGTTGGTATGTAGGAGTCAAGAATTGAGGAGACTGGATGATTTTTCCAGTATCTGCTTTAATTCTCATCCATCCTACGTCCTCTCTTGATCGGAGTGAAAAGAGACAGGACGCAGTCACACACATACATTTATACACTCATCTCTAACAATACATCACACAAAAGTCTCAATACTCAGCTACATCCTTTCATCTGTAATAGAACACCCAGAGTCCTTCTGTTCTCCTTTCTGACCCCCAAAGGTCAGGCTGGGTAATCTTCTCCTCTCTCCTGAGTCCCCAGGGGGTGCAGACACGTCTTCCTCTTGAGGTGTGAAGTCAATACACATGGCTAGCTCAAAGTCTCTCTTGGCTGAATTCAGCCAGCCACATGTGAGTCACATAGGTTATAACAATGGGCTCCACATCACTCCCCTCTTCCACGCGAAAGACTGGGCACCCACATACAGTCATACAACAGTCATACAGCACGTCACCCCCCCCCCCAACAGAATCTCACAGCAACCTAAACAACCTGACCAAAAAAACCACATCATTCCGCATGCAGCTTAGGTTTCAATCTTCTCCCGAATCTGCTGTATGCAGGTCTCCTGCTCTGTGTTGGGCCGTCCTGCTGTGCATCTGTGGAGTGAGGGGGAGAAGGGTTATTTGCCCCCCGTGCGGGGTCCCGGGGCCGACCCTTCGGAGGCCTGCCGCGTCGAGGCGCGCCCGCCGGCCGTACAGACTCGTTATGCAACACAAAAGCAGGTTTCAATCTATCGATACTGATCGTCTCCCTCCTGCCCCCCAAATCTAGCACAAAATATTTCTCCCCGGTTTCCAGCACTCGAAATGGACTGTTGTAAGGTGGGCGGAGGCTATGCCGCTGCGCATTGTGTCTGACAAAAACAAACTCTGCGTCTCGTAAAGCCTGGGGCACGAACACACGCGGGAAAGAGTGATGAGCGGGGCCTGGGAGCATTTCTGCTCCCGTGTTACTCAGAGACCCCCGGATCGGGGGGGGGGGGGCCTGGTGCCGTGTGGTCAGGTAAAAACTCGCCTGGCAGCCTGAGCGGTTGTGCGAAGACCAATTCTGCTGGTGAGGCATCTAGATCCTCTTTGGGTGCCGAATGCAACCCCAATAAAACCCATGGTAGTTTGTTTACCCAATCTGTGTCCGTCAGTGACGCTCTGAGGGCTGCCTTCAAAGACCTGTGAAAACGCTCGCATAAACCGTTGGCCTGGGGATGGTAAGCGGTCGTGCGATGTACCGCCGCTCCTAAGCCGCTGGCCACTGCTGACCACAGTTCCGACGCAAATTGAGGTCCCCTATCAGACGTAATATCTGACGGGACACCGAACCGCGCTACCCAGGCTGTTAAAAAAGCGCGTGCCACAATGACGTAGATAGAGCTAGACCGCTCACTGTATGGCGGACAACAGCGTCGCCATGGCAAATCAGCGCTGACTTCCGGTAGTGGCAAGAAGCTGTTGCGCGCTATCTGATCCTGTGTGAATACACCAACTTCAAGCCCTGCTTGTCATCACTGATGGGACAATATGTGTTATGTTATGGCTTTTACTGTTAGCAGACAATAAAATCTCTTCCCTAGGCACGCTTTCACGGCAATCACAGCGTTGTTTAGAACTCAGAACTCAGAAAAGATTTATTGCCAAGTACATTCACAGTAAATAACTGATAAATATACGAGGGATTTGACTTGACACTGAGAACGACATAGTTGACATTTTCAGTGACGCGGCAGCGTCAGTGACGCGCCTGTCAGCAGAATGGGAACAGGAAGCAATGGGGGAGAAAAAGGATAAACACAATAGGAGAGAGAAAAAAGCATTGTTTGTCAGAATACAGGTCATATATGATCAATATTATGATTACAAGAAAAAAACTCTCAATGCACAAGTAGCAGACAATAGAATCTATACAAAGACACAAAGAGAGCAGTGAATGAGTAATCTTCACGTCAGTATAGTGAGTCAGTGTGAGTGAAGGTGTTGAGTGAGGGTGTTGATATCAGTTAAGGACAACAAAGTCTCTTCAGCAGCAGATGTTATGTCTACCGTCTGGCAAAGGCGTGTGTCCTTGGCACAGCAGATGGTATAGTTTGCCAGACAGCTGGCTGTCCTTGAGAGTCAAATGCTGCTCGCCATGTTTTGAAAACAAAAACTGCAGATAATCTGGAGGACTGTGACTGTGAGGGCAGGTCGAATAAGTCGAATAGTACTGACTTCAGAGAAAAAACTTTATATTCTCTTACAGATTCAGTACTTAAATCCTTCATGGCTGGACGTTGAAATTATCATGGACGGCTCTCAGCGTGATCATGATGTAATCCATTTTCCTAGACAGTTCTCCATTAGCCACTGTCAGAGTCCTGCCCAATTGGTCAATTTGATGGTTAAGCCTCGCCGGGTCTGCATTTTGATAGGCTCCGTCCATCTTCTTCAATTTGCGGTACACCAGAACAATCCCAGATCCAATCAGTAGAATTCCGATGACCATTGCTACGAAGAGGTATAAATCTTCAACATCTTTGATAGAGAGATCACACAGGCACAAGAGTTTCCAATTACTTGTGTCCTTCAAATAACCCGCGGCCGCAGTTCCTGCGGGGCAAATCGTCTCCCCCGGGCCAGATTTTCTCGTTGAAAAAACAGTGTCAATTGCGTTCAAAGCCCAGCTTATTAAATCCATAATTTCGTTTGATAATCAGCAGTAGAGACACGCAGACAGACAATAGCAAGCTGGGATCCAGTCAGTTAGGGGAGGAGAGAGATAAGGAGCCGGAGCTGGAGAAAAAGCGTCTGCTCTCTTTGGAAGGCGGAAGTGACACAGACAAGCAATGGCGCGCCCTTTGATCCTTTCAAAACACATTAACTTCAAAGTCTCCAAACAGTGTTTGATGACACGCTTTGTGTTGTTTCATCACACCAACTGATTGAAAAAGATAAAAACTAGAAAAGCACTCGGAGAGCGCAGCGCCTATGGCTGGCCGGGGAATTTCTGGCAAATAATCCTGCAGCGGACAGGTGCCCGTGTCAGGTTTTGGAGCTGCGTGCAAACACAGGCACGGTCCGCAGCGCGTATGGCTGGCCGATGAATTTCTGCCAAATGCGCAGCGCCTATGGCTGGGCTGGTAATTTCTGCCAAGATAATCCGGTGGCGGACAGCTGCCCGTGTCAGGTTTTGCAGCTGCGCGCACGACGACCAGCGCCCTCCATTGCATCTGCGCACATGTTGAAAATGGCCGTATGTCACAGTGTTAAGAAATGCTTTAAAAAATTCCTGTATCCAGACGGTGATGCGGATCATCCCTAAAATTTAATCAGTTCTTCCTTGTACCATTTGCAACAACGCCTGAAAGTTTCATGGAAATCCGTCCAAAAGTTTTTGATTTCTAAATAGAACTGTTTTAGTAAAGGACTTCCTCGCAGACACTCCCTGCAGCTTGAAGTTCGTCAAATTTACAGAGTGAAATCTTCTCAAACGAACAAATTCCTCACACAACAGACGAACCAAGGTGGCGAAATGAGTATCGATTCCTTGAGCAGTGGCAGCAAAGTGATCTTGCAATGAAGCAAACACACAAGTCAGATGGCAAGCCAGCCAACAGTTTCAGCACTGTCATCTGTTCCCAGTGCCCACTTCGGACATGTTTCACATCAACTGAAGATCTGAGCACAACTTCACAGTGATTCAGAAGTTTAACAACATCATCTGAGGGCCACATCCACCTGAAACCATAACAACACAGACACGTCTTGCCACTACCGGAAGTCAGCTCCTATTTGCCGCCTCTCAGCAGGCAATGAGCGGTCTAGCTCTATCTACGTCATTGGCGTGCCACCTCTGCCGCTGTGGTCGATGTTAACGGGACCACTTCCGGCCAACGAGTGGTTCGGTCTACCATTGTCAAGAGATGCGTGAACCCTTGTGAAGTGGGCAGAGGGCCCACGAGGTCCACGTGCACATGATCGAACCTTTTAGCCGGAATGTGGAACGGTTCTAAGGGCGCCTTAGTGTGCCTGTGAATTTTAGCCCGCTGGCAAGCCATGCAGGTTTTAGCCCACTCCTTCACGTGCTTGCGCAGGCTCAGCCAAACAAACTTCTCCGCCACCATTTTCACCGAAGCGCGCACCCCTGGGTGCGCTAGGGAGTGCACGGCGTCAAAAACGCGACGGCGCCACGCGGCTGGCACCACCGGGCGCGGTCGCCCTGTGGATACATCGCAGATAAGCGGGGGGAAACCGGTTTGTAGATTTCTGCATTCCAGCCTTAACCCTGTTGGTCCAGACAGGAGCACGCGCACGTCCGCGTCCTCGCTCTGCTCCGCCGCCATGGCTGCATAATCTATTCCCACGTGGACCGGAGCTGCGCGCGTGTCCGCGCTGTTACCGCGCTCTGGGTAAGCGGCCGCGCAATCCGTTTCCACGCAGACGGGTGCTGTTACTGCGCATGACAGACAGTCTGCCACCACATTGATTTTACCGGCTACATGCTGAATATCGGTGGTAAATTCAGAAATTGCGGCCAGCTGTCTCTGTTGCCGCCATGACCACGGTTCTGAAGTTTTGGACATCGCAAAAGTGAGCGGTTTGTGGTCGACAAACGTGGTGAAACGCCGCCCTTCCAACCAGAACTGGAAATGGCGAATAGCCAAGTGGAGCGCCAGCAGCTCCCTGTCAAACGCGCTGTATTTTCGCTCAGCCTCGTGTAGGGATCTGCTGAAGAATGCGAGTGGTTGCCAAACCCCGGCAACCTGCTGTTCCACTACGGCCCCTATGGCCACATCTGACGCGTCCGTGGTTAGCGCTATGCGGGCTTCCGGGTCTGGGTGGGCCAACAGTGCCGCGTTTGCCAGTGCTCGTTTAACCTCTGTGAATGTGCGCTCCTGCTCCGGGGACCATTCAATCACATGGGAGGGCTTCTGCTTTTTGAGCGCGGTGTACAAGGGCTGCATAAGCTGCGCTGCGTGGGGTATGAAACGGTTATAAAAATTTACCATCCCCCAAAATTCTTGCAACGCCTTTACAGTTCGAGGCTGGGGAAAATCTGCCACTGCGCGTACTTTGGCCGGCAGAGGAACTGCTCCCTCCGAGGAAACGCGGTGCCCTAAAAAATCGATTTGTGCCACGCCAAAATGGCACTTGGCCGGGTTGATTATCAACCCATGCTCTCCTAACCTCTGAAAAACTGTCGTGAGGTGTTTTGCGTGCTCCTCCTCGGAGGTGTTGGCTACCAAAATGTCGTCTAAATAGACAAAAACGAAAGAAAGGTCGCGCAACACTGCATCCATCATCCGTTGGAAGGTTTGTGCGGCGCCTTTAAGGCCAAAAGGCATTCGTAAAAACTCAAAAAGCGCGAATGGGGTTATTACGGTTGTTTTGGGGATGTCCTCTGGTTGGACCAGGACTTGGTGATAACCGCGGACCAGGTCTATTTTAGAAAAAATGCGCGCCTTCGCCAAGTACACCGAAAAGTCCTGGATATGCGGAATCGGGTACCGGTCCTGCGCTGTGGCATTGTTCAACCTGCGGTAATCGCCACAAGGTCTCCATGAGCCGTCAGCTTTAGGTACCATGTGGAGGGGGGAAGCCCAGGCGCTCTTCGAGCGGCAAATTATGCCCAACCTTTCCAGGTTGGCGAACTCCTCGTGCGCAATGGAGAGTTTAGCTGCATCCAAGCGCCGAGCCTTCACAAAAACGGGTGGGCCACTCGTGGTAATAAAGTGCTCCACCCCGTGCTTCGCCACCTTAGCTGAAAAAGTAGGAACTGTGAGTGCTGGGAACTGGTGTAGAAGGCTGTGAAACTTACCACCTGCTGTGGCGACGTTGGTCTAAACTGGCGGCGGGCACACCCGAGCTGCACAAGGGATAGAACAGAAAGAGAGTGCATTTACTAGTCGTTTGTTGGCCAGATCAACTAACAAACCATGTGAACCCAGAAAATCAGCACCTAACATATTGAAGCTCACTGCCGCCACGATGAAATTCCACTCATAGGCGCGGCCGTGGAAGGACAGAGACAAGGTTCTCTCTCCGTACGTCTTGATGCTGGAGCCGTTGGCCGCTGTCGCTCCGTCTCCGCGGGGTCTCGTGACCTGATCAGCATAGGTGGCAGTGATGAAGCTCCTCTGGGCTCCGGTGTCCACTAGGAATTGCCGCCCGGAGCCCGCGTCTGTCAAATAAAGCAGCTTGTTCCGTTCGCCGAGAGTGGAAGCTGCTAATGGCTCCCAGCCCGGTCGTTTCCCTGCTTTTTGAACTTGCAGGGCGGGATGCATTTGTGCGCCTTCCCAGCGAAACGTCGATGGTAAAAACAGAGGCCGTCATCTCCCCTGCCACGGAATCTCGCCGCTGCTGTCGCCGCTGAGGTGGTCACTGCTGTCTCTGGCTCCACACTGCCCCCGGCCGCCGCGCCGAGGTCTGCCGCTGCCACGGAAGCCTCTTGTTCCTTGCAGGCGTTGAGGAGCCGCTCCGCCTCTTGGGCCAGGTCGCGGAAGTCCTGCTGGGTCACACATCTCCTTCTGGACAGGGAACCTCTTGTGTGTGCTGGGAGGGTTCTCAGGAAAATATGCTTGAAAAGGAACGCGTCGTTGTCTGTCCCGATCATTTGTAGCATGTCCTCCATGAGGACAGTCGGCCTGCGCAGGTCCAGTAGCTGCCTGGCTCTTGCATCCGACGACGGCATGAAGCTCCTGATGAGGGTGGCTTTCAGCACGTCGTATTTGCCGACAGCGGGTGGTTGCTGCACCAGGCTCCGCACACACCGAGCTGTGCGGCTGTCGAGCGTTGTGATGACATTATGGAATTTAATGTCATCCGCTGAAACTCCCCCGAGCAGGAACCGCGACTCCACATGCTGGAACCACGAGTGCGGGTCGCTTTGCCAGAACTCGGGGAGCTTAATTAGTCTTGTGTCCCTGCTGGCATTCCCCAGTGAATCCGGGTCTGAGCTGCTGTCTCCCAGCTCTTCCATATCGATCACGAGGCTGTCCTCCAGCCTCGGCGTGCTCAGATTCATGCGCAGGTCACCAATTGTAGGAGTCAAGAATTGAGGAGACTGGATGATTTTTCCAGTATCTGCTTTAATTCTCATTCCATCCTACGTCCTCTCTCGATCGGAGTGAAAAGAGACAGGACGCAGTCACACACATACATTTATACATTCATCTCTAACAATACATCACACAAAAGTCTCAATACTCAGCTACATCCTTTCATCTGTAATAGAACACCCAGAGCCCTTCTGTTCTCCTTTCTGACTCCCAAAGGTCAGGCCGGGTAATCTTCTCCTCTCTCCTGAGTCCCCAGGGGGTGCAGACACGTCTTCCTCTTGAGGTGTGAAGTCAATACACATGGCTAGCTCAAAGTCTCTCTTGGCTGAATTCAGCCAGCCACATGTGAGTCACATAGGTTACAACAATGGGCTCCACAGGTACCCCTTTGTTAATGAAAGAAAAACCCACAATGGTCACAGAAATAACTTGAATCTGACAAAAGTGGTAATAAATAAAAATTCTATGAAAATTAACCCCTTGCACTACGGTCAATTTTCCTAAAAACGCCAAAAAATAATGTGCCCAAAGTAAATCGAAAGCTGTTCTTCAACCCTTTGCAGCATCTTCATGGGGTTGGTCTTATTTAAAAGAAAACACTTTGAATTTTTTGGCAAAACAGTCATAATCTCTTTAAGTGCTCCGGCCACTGAGTAACAGTCATCTAAACATAGTGAACTTGAAGAAAATAAATTTGGCCTGGGTGTTTTTTTGGATACAAATGCTTGCAAATAACACACAGCTTCAGATCCGGGCTGGAAAATGCAACAGAAATGTAGAACCAAGTGTTATCCAGCTGAGGTCCAAATTTTGTAACAATACCACAAAAAATGAATATATTACACAGCTTTTTACTCAGGTAGTTCTCAGGCATTTTGGAACTGTGCCAAATTGTGCCAAATGGCACAGTTTGGAAAAACGTCTATAACTTTTGAATGCTTCAATGTAGAAGCTTCATTTTGGGCTCTAATGAAAGGTCACACTCAGGGCTGTGTCTGTGGGGGGGGGGGGGGGGTTTGTCCCCCCCCCTCGCTACAGAAGAATAGCGGGGGGGGGGGCGGCGTTCATGGTCTGGACGCGGCGAACAACCCCTTGTACCGCGGCGCACGAACTTCAGACTTCGTGCTCCGCACAGTTGTAATTTACCGATCGGTCAAAAGTCATTTTGGATTACAATTTTCAGGGATAAATAATAATTTAGCTTAAAACACCTTACCTCTTCACAGCAGTGTCCTGGCGAACTTCTCTTCCTCACTGTCAGACGAATGCGACGCTGGTCCGCTCATGGTTCTGGTCTCGCGACCCGATCAAAACATAATTCCATTATTGCGGTTTTGTGCTTCCATGATTGCGGTTTTTGGCAAACGATTTTTCAAAACAAATAACAGTAGTAATTAAAAAAAGACTGGCGAACGCGTGTGTGTCACTCAGCCTTCGTCGTCAGCCTCCATCGGTCTATGATGACCATGGAAGAAATCATAACGTCAACTCTGCTGGAACAAAAACAAAATAAGCACCGCCTGTGGCCGAACATGCCGATGCGCGAATGGCACTCCCTGTCACACAGGTTGCATTTGTGGGTGGTCTCCGTGCTGCTGGGTCTGTGGGGTTCTTCCTGCGGGTCCTTTTTTGATCCACTGCAGCAGTCAGTCTTCACCCAGCCTTAAAAAAAAACAGCTCGTGAACTTCTCTGCTTCAATTGGCTCACTGCATTCACAGATTTGGTAGGCGGGTCCTTCTTCCTAGGTTTTCAGTCATTGGTTCTTCAAGGTTTCAGAAACCCAATTCAAGGCTCTTATTAGTCGAATGAGAGGTCAATCAGATGAACTAATCTGTTCGCGGCTGTGTCTGCAGCTTTTATTTTCAGTGCGCGCTTGGACGCCATCACCACCTACATCAACATCTCCATCATGCGTCCTAGAGCGCACGAGGGCGCACGAGAGCGCACGAGAGACTTGCCTGTCCGCGGTACAACGGAGTGCAAGAGGTTAACCAATGAAAATCAGACAATGCTTTTGAATTGTGCTTCAACAGAGTTACTTTAAAAAATAAACTCATGAAACAGGCCTGGACAAAAATGATGGTACCCCTAGAAAAGATTGAAAATAATGTGACCATAGGGACATGTTCAACCAAGATGTGTCCTCTAATTAACATCACAGGTGTCTACAAACTTGTAATCAGTCGGCCTATTTAAAGGGTGACAAGTAGTCACTGTGCTGTTTGGTGACAGGGTGTGTACCACACTAAACATGGACCAGAGGAAGCAAAGGCGAGAGTTGTCTCAGGAGATTAGAAAGAAAATTATAGACAAGCATGTTAAAGGTAAAGGCTATAAGACCATCTCCAAGCAGCTTGATGTTCCTGTGACTACAGTTGCACATATTATTCAGAAATTTAAGATCCATGGGACTGTAACCAACCTCCCTGGATGTGGCCGCAAGAGGAGACGGATAATACGAATGGTAACAAAAGAGCCCAGAACAACCTCTAAACACATTCATGGTGAACTCCAAGGTCAAGGTACATCAGTGTCAGATCGCACCATCCATCGTTTGAGCCAAAGTGGACTTCATGGGAGACAACCAAGGAAGACACCACTGTTGAAAACAAATCATAAAAAAGCCAGACTGGAATTTGCCAGCCTGCATGTTGACAAGCCACAAAGCTTCTGGGAGAATGTCCTATGGACAGACGAGACAAAACTGGAACTTTTTGGCAAGGCACATCAGCTCTATGTTCACAGACGCAAAAATGAAGCATACCAAGAAAAGAACACTGTCCATACTGTGAAACATGGAGGAGGTTCTGTTATGTTCTGGGGCTGCTTTGCTGCATCTGGCACAGGGTGTCTTGAATCTGTGCAGGGTACAATGAAGTCTCAAGACTATCAAGGTATTCTAGAGAGAAATGTGCTGCCCAGTGTCAGACAGCTTGGTCTCAGTCACAGGTCACGGGTCTTGCAACAGGATAATGACCCAAAGCACACAGCTAAAAACACCCAAGAATGGCTAAGAGCAAAACATTGGACTATTCTAAAGTGGCCTTCTATAAGCCCTGATCTAAATCCTATTGAACATCTGTGGAAGGAGCTGAAACATGCCGTCTGGAGAAGGCACCCTTCAAACCTGAGACAACTGGAGCAGTTTGCTCATGAGGAGTGGGCCAAAATACCTGCTGAGAGGTACAGAAATCTCATTGACAGTTACAGAAATCGTTTGATTGCAGTGACTGCCTCAAAAGGTTGTGCAACAAAATATTAAGTTAAGGGTACCATCATTTTTGTCCAGGCCTGTTTCATGAGTTTGTTTTTTAAAATAATTCTGTTGAACCACAATTCAAAAGCATTGTCTGATTTTCATTGGTTAATTTTCATAGAATTTTTATTGATGACCACTTTTGTCAGATTCAAGTTATTTCTGTGACCATTGTGGGTTTTTCTTTCATTAACAGAGGGGTACCAACAATTTTGCCCACGTGTGTAGGTCTCTCCAGCGAGTCCTGGGTCTGCCCCGGGGTCTCCTCCCAGTGGGACATGCCCGAAACACCTCAAGTGGGAGGCGTCCAGGAGGCATCCTGATCAGATGCCCATACCACATCAACTGGCTCCTTTCAATGTGGAGGAGCAGCGGTTCTACTCTGAGCCTCTCCCGGATGACTAAGTTCCTCACTCTATCTCTGAGGGTGAGTCCAGCAATCTTATGAAGAAGGAGAAGAAGATCCCCTCATGGATCGTCACCTTATTGTGGTGGGGGGTTTGCGCGCCCTAGTGATCCCAGGAGCTATGTTGTCCAGGGCAATTTGCCTCTGGTAGGGTCACCCAAGACAAACTGGTCCTGGGTGAAGGGCCAGACTAAGAACGATCCAACAGACTCTCATGATAAATACTAGAACAAGGATTCAGTGTACTCCACCTGGTATGGGGTTACCGGGGCCCCACCCTGGAGCCAGGCATGGGGGAGGGGCTCGATGGCTAGCATCTGGTGGCTGGGATTCCGCCCATGGGACCCGGCCGGGCTCAGCCCGAAGGAGTTACATGGGTCCGCCCTCCAGTGGGCTCACCACCTGCAGGAGGGATCATGGGGGTCCAGTGCTACTGTATGTGGATCAGGTGGTGGTCAAAGGCAGAGACCTTGGCGGTCTGATCCCAAGCTTCCTAAACTGACTTTTGGGACGTGGAATGTCAAATCATAATATTTTTTGCTAATCTAATTGACCTTTCCACAGTTACAAGAATCACATTTGAAGCCTGTCCTACACACGCATTAATTACTCAAGTAAAAGTTTGCACAAGAGTAAATTACTTGGGTACTTAAAAATAACTTTAGTAATTTTAGTCTTGACAATTTAAAGTTTTCTCCTAAACTTATGACAATTTTCCTGTAGATTTGTGAATTTGAAAAATCTTTATCTCAAATTTGTAGCTTTTTTATTCATAACTTTGCTTTTTTCCTTGTGAATTTATTAGTTTTCTTGAAGATTTGAGACCTTTTCTTATAAATTTGTGAGGTTTTCTAATAAATTTCAGGCATTTTTCTTGTAACTTCATTGCTTTTTTCTCGTGAATTTGTGGATTTTTTTAAACATCAAAATCTCTCTATCCACCTTATTCCTAGGCCCCATGATGCCTTGCGTGAATTATGGTAGCAACTTCTGGTACTAGTTTAGAACATATGGTTGTCACTGAAACGGGACACTTCCTTGTTAAAAAAAAATGACTTCGGCATCAGAAATGCTGGAACACAGCCTCTTGCACCTCAAAACAGTAATATAATCATACCACTTCCCACGACTATCGAGGGATGGGAAGATGACCTTAAAAAGTGGCCTCGTACACAGTAGCTCCATTAGTTAGCGCAGCTGCTAAGATGCTAACGCTGTAAACAAATGACCCATGCTGGCAAAATGAGTCACTTTGAGGACCTTTTCAAAACTGATTTCCATATTCTGTATTGAAAGACCTTCAAAATGATATTTAATTTGTAGGAAGTGCGCAAAAACTGACCCGGAAAAAAATGATTTATTTATATTTTAGCTAGGTAGAAAACTCGCGTTCGATTGGTTGGGAGTTACGTCTTCGGCAAAAATATAGGTGTTTTTAGAAAGTACAATTTCTAAGCTTTCCAATGATACCATACACTCATGGGGTTTTCCTGGGACTTGCCGGTACCAAACAAAGAAAGAGTCATGATTTATGACTTCTCGTTGCCTGTAGCTCATAATGATGCGGTGCGCATTCCGACAAGCACATCTCCACCGCAATAAAGTCGGCTGCATTTTGTTAAAATATGTTGGACATAATCAAATTTACCTTAGAGCAGACGTACGCCACAACACCGTGCTTGGATGTCGTCTGTCACTGTGTGGTGAGAAGTCTCCATTTATACAGCCTATGGCACAGCCACGAACACCAGCAAGTACCAGAACTACGCCAAAACATTCAAAAAGTACAAAAACTAGAAGAGCTGAAATTAGCTGCCACTTGAGTGGGAAACATGTATGTGGACTATACATTAAAATGAATTTGAAAAACTTTTAAAAACGCTGCCTTAAATGCCCCTGCTACTCCACTCTTACTGACTGATTTAACACTACTGCAGCTGAAACCAGAAGCTCCGCCCATAATCGTTCCTACAGCAGCACCCCCAGAAATAAGGTGGATATATTTACCCTGCCTCTCGCCCAAACATGCTGGGATAGGCTCCAGCCCCCCTGTGACCCGAAAAGGATTAAGCGGAAGAAGATGGATGGATGGATGGATGGATGGATGGATGGATATTTATTATATACAGTGGATATAAAATGTCTACACACCTCTGTTCAAATGCCAGGTTTTTGTGATGCAAAAAAATGAGACCAAGATAAATCATTTCAAAACTTTTTCCACCATTAATGTGACCTATAAGCTGTACAGCCCAACTGAAAAACAAACTGAAATTGTTTAAGGGTAAAAATAAAAAATAAAAAAAACTTACAATAACTTGTTTGCATAAATATGCACACCCTTAAACTAATACTCTGTTGTAGCAACTTTGGCTTTTATTACAGCACTCAGTCTTTTTGGGTAGTCTATCAGCATGGCACATCTTGATATGGCAATATTTTTGATTTTTTTTTTATTTGATTTTGTATACTTTATTGATCCCCAGAGGGGAAATTGAGGGCATCCACCTGGATGGATGAAGCAGCCACGGTACGGCACCATCCCTTTACTATTCACACCTAGGGCCACTTTAGAGTCTCCAATTAACCTAACCTGCATGTTTTTGGCCTGTGGGAGGAAACCGGAGAACTCGCAGAGCAAACCAACACAGACAAACTCCACACAGATCACTGTTGGTCAGGGGCTGGGATCGAACCAGGGATCCCTTGGCCAAGGGTGAGTTGCTGTGCTGCCGCAGTGTTAACCACTGTGCCACCATGCCACCCAAATTTGCCCACTTCTTTGCAAAAACGCTCCAAATCTGTTAGCTTGTGAGGGCATCTCCTGTGCACAGCCCTCTTCAGATCATTCCACAGATGTTCGATTGGATTCAGGTCTGGACTCTGGCTGGGCCATTCCAAAACCTTAATCTTCTTCTGGTGAAGCCATTTTTTTGTTGATTTGGATGTGTGCTTTAGATCATTGTGGTGCTGAAAGATGAAGTTCCTCTTCATCTTCAGCTTTCTAGCAGAAGCCTGACAGTTTTGAACCAACACTGACTGGTATTTGGAACTGTTCATAATTCTCTCCAACTTGACTAAGGCCCCAGTTCCAGCTGAAGAAAAACAGCCCCAAAGCATGATGCTGCCACTGTTCTGCCATTTTACCATAGGTCATCAGAATATCATAGCCATATGGCAAACTGATAGATATAGCTATCAATTTAGCATTCTTTGCCAGAATAGCATATCTATAGTTTATACAGTGGTATGCTGTTCTGTTGGGTATATTTAAGGTCAAACAATAGTATTTCTATAGTTTATAGTGGTATAACGTTCTGATAGATATATTTAAGATGAGGGGTATAATGTTCTGATGGCTATTTTTAAGCAAAGAATAGCATTTCTATAGTTTATATAAGGGGTCTTCCCAAAAAAAAAAATAATCAAAGAAAAGATGTAATTAATTTTCAAGAAGAAGGGGTTGCGCATTCATGAGGAAAAAAATAGGTTCTTTTCACACAAGTTTTTATTGTGATACATATACAACACTAATACTGTAGAAATAAACAAGACAACTATGATTTATCTATGTACAAACAAGACAATCATGTTTGTACTAGATAGATCATAGTTTCACAAAAATGATCTACATACTGCTTAACCTGCTTATGGAGTGAGAGGTTTTACAGCTTGCAGTTCCTTGAATCAATCAATCAATCAATCAATCAACTTTATTTATAAAGCACTTTAAAAGCAACACTTGCTACACAAAGTGCTGTACAGCAAGAGAACATAAAAGCAGGGCTCTAACACAAAGGGCGCTAACACAAGAACCACAGTAAAAAAAATAAAAAAAATAAAAAAAAAATAAATAAATTCATAAATAAAATAAAAAGTAAAATAAAATAAAAATCAATTTCATTCAATAAAATCAATGTCTCATACTGGGTCGAAGGCCAGGGAGTAAAAGTGTGTTTTAAGACATGTTTTAAAAATGGACAGTGAAGGTGCTTGTCTGATGTCCAGGGGTAAATCATTCCATAACCTGGGGGCCATGATGGAAAAGGCTCTGTCCCCTCTGAGCTTGCGCCTCACCTTTGGTACCTCCAAAAGCAGCTGTTCAGCTGACCTAAGGGACCGGGTGGAAGCATAGGGATGCAGAAGCTCAGAGAGGTAAGGCGGAGCAAGACTGTTCAAGGATTTAAAAACAAATAAAAGAATTTTAAAATGAACGCTAAAATACACGGGCAGCCAGTGGAGTTAAGCTAAGATGGGTGTGATGTGATCTCTTCCACGTGTACCTGTTAAAAGACGAGCAGCGGCAATTTGAACAAGCTGCAGACGGGAAAGAGATGACTGGCTGACACCAGCGTAAAGTGCGTTACAGTAATCCAGCCGAGATGAAATAAAAGCATGGATTACTGTTTCCAGGTGTGGTCTAGAGAGAACGGGTTTTACTTTTGCTAAATGCCTTAGATGAAAGAAGCTGGATTTTACCACAGAACGAATATGCGTGTCTAATTTAAAATCATTGTCCATGATAAAACCAAGGTTCCTAGCTGTGGATTTAACATAAGGAGTAAGGGAGCCCAAGTATACAGGAGGGGACTCACAGGGGCGACTAGGTCCAAACACCATCACTTCGGTCTTCTTATTAAAATTTAGGAAGTTTAGGGCCATCCAAGACTTTATGTCTTCAATGCATTCCAGGAGTGAGTTTACTGATGAGGCAGCCTTTTGTTTTAGAGGGACATAAATCTGACAGCCATCAGCATACAGGTGGAAAGAGATACCATGCTTTTTAAAAATGGAACCCAGTGGAAGTACACTACCGTTCAAAAGTTTGGGGTCACCCAGACAATTATTTTGTGTTTTCCATGAAAAGTCACACTTATTTACCACCATGAGTTGTAAAATGAATAGAAAATATAGTCAAGACATTGACAAGGTTAGAAATAATGATTTGTATTTGAAATAATATTTTTTTCCTTCAAACTTTGCTTTCGTCAAAGAATCCTCCATTTGCAGCAATTACAGTATTGCAGACCTAACATTATTGCACAAGGGTTTTCTAATCATCCATTAGCCTTCTGACGCAATGAGCAAACACATTGTACCATTAGAACACTGGAGTGATAGTTGCTGGAAATGGGCCTCCATACACCTATCTAGATATTGCACCAAAAACCAGACATTTGCAGCTAGAATAGTCATTTACCACATTAGCAATGTATACAGTGTATTTCTGATTAGTTTAAAGTTATCTTCATTGAAAAAAAGTGCTTTTCTTTCAAAAATAAGGAAATTTGTAAGTGACCTTTTGAACGGTAGTGTATGTACAGAGAAAAAAGCATGGGCCCTAGAACTGACCCCTGTGGGACCCCGTAAGGCAGAGGAGCAGAAGAGGATTCAAACCCAGGCATGCTAACTTTAAAAGTCCTTTCTGCCAGATAGGACCTAAACCAGTTAAGAGCAGTGCCACAAATGCCCACTAGGTGCTGCAAATGGGAAATTAAAACATGATGGTCCACTGTGTCAAAGGCAGCAGTTAAATCAAGCAGCACAAGAATAGCAGATTCACCTGAATCACATGCTAAGAGAATATCGTTAAAAACTCTTAACAAGGCTGTCTCTGTGCTATGAAGAGCTTTGAAACCAGATTGAAAAAGCTCCAAAATACCGTGTTCATCCAGAAAACATTTCAGCTGCATATAGACAATTTTCTTTAAAATTTTTGAGAGAAATGGCAGCTTAGAAATAAGCCTAAAATTTGCCAACATGGTATGATCAAGACCAGGTTTCTTAATCAAGGGCTGTACTACTGCGTGCTTAAAATTTGCAGGAACCACACCAGATGACAGGCTGCAGTTCAAGATGGTGAGAACTGACAGGCCTATACTGGGAAGCACCTCTTTAAAAAGAATGATTAATAAATACTATACAAAATGTAGGAATATGTAATACAAAGGTACACACATATACAGTGGGGCAAAAAAGTATTTAGTCAGCCACCAATTGTGCAGGTTCTCCCACTTAAAAGATGAGAGAGGTCTCCAATTTTCATCATAGGTATACCTCAACTATGAGAGACAAAATGAGAAAAAAAAATCCAGAAAATCACATTGAAGGATTTTTAATGAATTAATTGGTAAATTCCTCAGTAAAATAAGTATTTGGTCACCTACAAACAAGCAAGATTTCTGGCTCTCACAGACCTGTAACTTCTTCTTTAAGAGGCTCCTCTGTCCTCCACTCGTTACCTGTATTAATGGCACCTGTTTGAACTCGTTATCAGTATAAAAGACACCTTTCCACAACCTCAAACAGTCAGACTCCAAACTCCACTATGGCCAAGACCAAAGAGCTGTCAAAGGACACCAGAAACAAAATTGTAGAGCTGCACCAGGCTGGGAAGACTGAATCTGCAATAGGTAAGCAGCTTGGTGTGAAGAAATCAACTGTGGGAGCAATTATTAGAAAATGGAAGATATACAAGACCACTGATAATCTCCCTCGATCTGGGGCTCCACGCAAGATCTCACCCCGTGGGGTCAAAATGATCATGAGAACGGTGAGCAAAAATCCCAGAACCACATGGGGGGACCTAGTGAATGACCTGCAGAGAGCTGGGACCAAAGTAACAAAGGCTACATCAGAAACACACTACGCCGCCAGGGACTCAAATCCTGCAGTGCCAGACGTGTCCCCCTGCTTAAGCCAGTACATGTCCAGGCCCGTCTGAAGTTTGCTAGAGAGCATTTGGATGATCCAGAAGAGGAATGGGAGAATGTCATATGGTCAGATGAAAGCAAAATAGAACTTTTTGGTAAAAACTCAACTTGTCGTGTTTGGAGGAGAAATAACACCATACCTACTGTGAAGCATGGGGGTGGAAACATCATACTTTGGGGCTGTTTTTCTGCAAAGGCACCAGGACGACTGATTCAAGTAAAGGAAAGAATGAATGGGGCCATGTATCGTGAGATTTTGAGTGAAAACCTCCTTCCATCAGCAAGGGCATTGAAGATGAAACGTGGCTGGGTCTTTCAGCATGACAATGATCCCAAACACACCGCCCGGGCAACGAAGGAGTGGCTTCGTAAGAAGCATTTCAAGGTCCTGGAGTGGCCTAGCCAGTCTCCAGATCTCAACCCCATAGAAAATCTTTGGAGGGAGTTGAAAGTCTGTGTTGCCCAGCGACAACCCCAAAACATCACTGCTCTAGAGGAGATCTGCATGGAGGAATGGGCCAAAATACCAGCAACAGTGTGTGAAAACCTTGTGAAGACTTACAGAAAACGTTTGACCTCTGTCATTGCCAACAAAGGGTATATTACAAAGTATTGAGATGAACTTTTGTTATTGGCCAAATACTTATTTTACTGAGGAATTTACAAATTAATTCATTAAAAATCCTTCAATGTGATTTTCTGGATTTTTTTTTTCTTATTTTGTCTTTCATAGCTGAGGTATACCTATGATGAAAATTGGAGACCTCTCTCATCTTTTAAGTGGGAGAACTCGCACAATTGGTGGCTGACTAAATACTTTTTTACCCCACTGTATATATAAATATATAAAATTATCCCATAATGCCACACAGTGGAGACAACACAGAAACTCTTTGTGTGTGCCAATACAAAACATCCTAATCCTACATTATGCAAAGAACATAGATTGAGGTTTCTTCTGTTTAAATTGTTCAGCATTTTGGTGATGTCACTATTTATTTATTTATTTATTTAGCGAATGCAAAGTCCTTAAGCCAAGCAGTTGCCTCCTGGTTTGCTGTATGGAGGGTGTGTAATCCTCCTTCCAGTCTTTGGAGCGGGCAAGCCTCTATGATGTGTTCCATAGTTTGCTCCTCTCCACATGCGCACAGTGGGCTAGGGCTACTGCCCCATCTGTGAAGGCTGGCCAAGCAGGGGCCATGTCCAGTCCTGAAGCGATTGAGTGTAGACCACTGTCTCCTTGGGAGGTTGGTGCCCGGGACCTGTTGGTTGGGGTTTATCACCAGCTGTTTGTTTGGGACCTCCTTGGTCTCCCATTCCTCTTGCCAAGCTGTCTGGATGGTAAAGTCAGCTGGGGGAGGGTTTTTCCAAATCGGCCGTCTGGATGAAAGTCGGGCAGTGGGTGGGGTGTAGATATCTGCATGGATTGGTAAGTGAGGAAAATCTTTAACTTTTTGGAGCATCCTTTGAGTTAATGCTGCTCGCCGGATGTGTGGAGGGGCTATGTTTGACAGTACAGAGAGCCAGGGGAGTGGTGTTGAGCGGATTGTTCCAGTTATAGTTCTCATGGTTGAGTTGAGCTGGGTGTCTACATGGTGTGTGTAAGATGACCTGGACCAGACAGGGGCACAATATTCTGCTACAGAGTATGAAAGGGCCAGTGCTGAGGTGCGCAGGGTGGAGACTGCCGCCCCCCATTTTGCACCAGCGAGCTTGCAGAGCAGGTTTTTTCTTTACTTTCACCTTATCCAATGGATCAGCGTTCTCGTCGCGCCCTCCGCCAGTACCCGGGCTCGCCTGGGGAAGCTAATGATCCTACCAGCAGACTAAATTCGAAGAGACGACGCCTCTGTGCCAAGTCAAAGAAGAATCCTAGTCACAGTCCTAAAGCCGAAAGCAAACAGCCCCAAGAGCACTTTGTGGTAGGATAAGGTGATGTCACTATGACAGGTGAACCATTCAGGACTAAGCACTGACTGTTAAAATTTGACAGCTTGCAGACTTCTGTGTGCTGCGGTCCTGGAGGAGAGGCAGTGCGTCAGTGTCCTGGTGGGTGGGATGTGAGTGAGCCTAATTAGACCCTGGTGTCTGAAGGAGGAGGAAAAGGGAAAAGATTTTTACAAGCAACTGTAAGACAATGAAAGGTTCTTTTGGTGGAAAAATGGGCATAAGATACAATTTTAGACAATTTAGATGTTTTTAAAGGGATTTATATCCACTACAGCAAGTCTTTAAAATTAATCAAGACTTTGTTTCATTTTTACTTGGACATACTCCCACTACACACTATTCAGACTAAAGTAGTTGTAGATATACTTTATAATAGTTACCCTGGCATTTCAGAAGAGTGGCTGCAATTTCAAGTCTTGCAGCGGAGATCTCTTCTTTGTTGGTTGCAACAAGGTTGAGGTCTCTGCCTTTCAGATACTGTTCTGCAAACTATGCAAGGTCAGTGTAAGTGTTAAGCTACACATTAAACATTCACAGATAGACACTCACCTCAACTGCATAAATAAATATTGTTCATGCCCTCAAAATTAAGAATCCGCAACTTGACATGTCCTGCTCTTCACCAGGACTTCTTGTCCTCCAAAAAATTTCTGTACAATTGCCCAAATTAATGTTTTAGTAGATACTGTATCACCAACCACACAATATATACTACAGCCATAGCCCGCCTGACGTCATTACCCCTAGCCCCCTTGGCCAGGCTACGGCAAGCCCCGAGGGCCAAATCCCACATATAACATCCCCACCCCCCAGAACAGCAAAACAAGCACAGTGTCATCTTCCTATATATATATATATATATATATATATATATACGTATATATATATATGACACTACAATACATGACACGTTTCGGTAGACTACCAGAACGCCCCACCGTGTTGGATTGGGTTATTCTGCCGCTTAGTCCCAACACACAGTGGCCATTGCTGTCTTTAATACATAGTCCTCCAGGTACCTGGGCCTCTGACAAACTCTCGCTGTGCGTCCCCTGGGTGGGGACCCTGCACCAGGCACCGTCGGCCATACTTGTGAGTTCTCACCACCCCAGTCCAACAAGTCCCACCTCCCATCAGGTTGCCTCGCCGTAGCTCTAGTCCTCTGTTCCGGTGGCGACTTTCTGAGTCTACTGGAGTGCCACTGGGACCCATCCGCCAGCTCGAACGTGTCCTGACCCTGTTGCCTCGTGGTCCGCAGGGGCCCCGTCCAGAACAGCTGTAGCTTATGTGTGCGGTTAAGGTGTCTGATCCACACTTGATCTGACACCTTCAGTCTGTGGGCTCTTGCCCTGTGCTTCCTGTCAAATTGCTGCTTCATTTCACGCTGTCATGCAACAACTCCGTCCCGTGGAGAGTTCATATTCCTTGGAGCAGGGGTCGGGGGCAGTCTCAGTCGATCCAAAGGCAGAAGTAGTTCACGTGCCAGCATGAAAGCCACCGGGGAGCATCCCGTCGTAGCATCGGCCGTTGCCCTGTAGTGAAGCAGTGTGCTCTGGAGGGCGTCCGGGAATATGAAGTTGTCCGCCAAATGGGCTCTCAGTCCATTTTTCAGGGTCTTGTTAAAACGTTCAATGCCGCCATTGGCCTGGGGATGGTAGAACGCGGTTTTAATGTGCTCCACACCCCTAGTGCTCAAGAACTTTTCAAACGCCCCTGAGGTGAACTGTGGGCCATTGTCCATTGTGGTTGCATTTGGGAACCCCCACCTGGCAAACAGGGATGAGAGGAAACCTGTAACCACATCCATCGTGACTGAATTGGTGGGCAGCACCTCCGGCCACTTTGAGAATAAGTCGTAGACCACAAGCAAGAACCAGCTGTTCAGGGGTGCTGCATGCAGTTCGCCACAGATGTCCAACTGTATGTGTTTCCAAGGGCCCTCCGGGTAAGACAGCAGCTGCAGGGGTGGAGGGGGTGGTTCGCCAGTCTTCCTGCTCTCCAAACATGGAACACAGTTTTTCACCATAGCTTCAATATCCTTATCAATACCTGGCCACCAAACTGAATTCCTGCAGCGCTGTTTTACTCTGACCATGCTCAGGTGGCCCTCGTGGAGCATCATTAGGACACATGACCTCAGAGACACCAGTATTAGCGTGCAGTGCCCCCTCGCCACGCACACTTCATTCCAGCAGCTCAGTTCATATTTAAACTGGTGGAAGGGTGCCAATTTGCCCTGTACCTTTCTGGGCCAACCCTCCCTAATCACCGAGCACAGTTGTAACAGCACAGGGTCTCGTTCCTGGAGAGATACTATATCCTGCAGGGCCCCGTGCAGTGTATTAACCAGATCCACCTCCGTTGGATCATCATCATCGTCGTCGTCGTCCAATTGTACAGAGTTGGCCGTGACGCAGGACAGGAGATCCGTCACAACATTATCCTTGCCAAGAGTGAACTGGGTGGTAAAATTGTAGGCCCTCAGCCGCTCCGTCCACCTGTGGATCCGTAAAGGTCTGTGTCCTGAGCTCGATATCTCCAGTAATGCCGTCAATGCTCGGTGGGCCATCCGCAGAGTGAAATGGTGTCCAAAGAGGCAGATATGCCACCGTTCAAATGCCCAGACACAGGCGAGTGCCTCTCTCTCACCCATGGCGTACTTTTGTTCAGCTGCTGAGAGAGTCCTCAATGCGAATGCCACCAGGCGCTCCATACCGTCTTGCACCTGGGACATAACCACCCCCACCGCCGAGCCAGACGCGTCACAGGTCACAATGGTTGGCCGCTTTGGATCAAAATGAGCCAGCACCAGAGGGGAAGAAAGTTGACACTTCAGCTTAGCAACCACCACTGAACAGGCTGGGGTCCATTGCCATGGCATGTCCTGTTTCAACAGGGCCAGGAGTGGTCCAATCGTTTCCGAGTAGTGAGGAATAAAACGCCCATAAAAGTTCACCATACCCAGAAACAAGGAAATCTGTGCAGGTGTCGATGGTTCTGGGAAGCATAGGACCGCCTCCATGTTCGAATGCAGGGGCCACAGTCCCCCCCCCCCCCCCCCCCCGGTCAACCGGAACCCCACAAACTCTATGGAATCTACCACAAAGATGCACTTTTCTCCATTTAGGGTGACTCCGTGTTCCTGTAGGACTGTCAGCACCCGTCCCAACCGATCATCGTGTTCCTCTCGCGATGTGCCATGAACAACAATGTCATCCAGGTATGCTATCACACCCTTGAAGCCAGCCAGAATCGTGGATATTATTTTCTGGAAACAGCTGGGTGCTGAGCTCAGACCAAACGGTATGTGGGTGTACCTGAACACACCCATGTGGGTCACGAACGCTGTCAGGTTCCTGCTGGCTGGGTGAAGGGGCACCTGCAGATAACCCTGGCGAAGGTCCAGCTTCATGAATATTTTTGAACTGCTGAATGTTGCGGTGAGCTCCTCCATCGTTGGAAACGGGTACTTGTCCGGGACGATCACTTTATTCACCATCCTGAGATCGATACATGGTCGGATGCCCAATTTTTTCTTGGCCACCACGATATTTGATATCCAGAGTGAAGCATCCACTCTTTCGATGATGCCAGCTTCCAGCAGTTTGTTCAACTCTGCCGTGATGTCATCTTGTAGGGCAAGGGGAAGCCGCTGTAGCGGCTGAATCTTTGGCGTCACACTTGGATCTATGAGCGGGCGGTGGTGGAACGCGCCGATGCATCCCAGGCCTCTGAACAGCACCGGTCAGTGGACATGCCATTCAGGGTATACTGTCAGTACCATTGAGCCCTCTGGGTCCCTGATGGAGAATCCCAACTCACCCAGCAGATCTATCCCTAGCAAGTCCACCCACTGGCGCATAATTTGGAAAGTGAACGCGGGGACCGCCTTCAACCCATATGTCACTGAAAAGTCAACTGTGCCCACCATTTCAATTTTGGCGTGGCTGTATCCAAACATTTTCACAGCCCCAGCATTGATGGTTTTATTTGGGAAAAGTCTCTTCAAAGTAGCCATGCTCAGTATGGACCTGCCGGCCCCTGAGTCCACCATAAGCGGCACGTCGACTCAGTCAAGTTTTTGCACATACCATTTCAACGGCCCTCCTCTTTGCGTGTGCCACACACACCCGTGTCATGTCTCTGGGCTCCGCCACCAAAGGCTTAGCAGTGGTAGTGTAGGCTCTGTCCCGTGCCCTAGTCTGCCGCCTCCTGGGACTCCGCCTCTGAGAATTAGCTACCCTGCTAACGGCTGTGCTCCGCGGGAAAACCTGGGAGGCTACATTGTCTTTAGCCAACACCGACAGACTCTGGTGAACCGTGGACTCACTTTGCCTAACCAGTTCAAACACCGTTTCCAATGAGAGAGTGTCCTTAGTTAATTTTAGCTTGCTCTTCAGCCACCTAGTTAGTGCTCTTTAGCCACATTGGTACCATGGGCTAATTTATCCCGGACCAGCAACTCCTTGATAGGCCCGAAGGAGCATTCTTTTTCTAGGCTGTGGAGCTCCGTAATAAAGGACTGAGTGGACTCACCCGTTCGCTGTTGGTGGTCAAAAAACTCATATCTCCGTGCCATGACGGTGGAATGGTCTCCAAAAACACAGTCCATTAATTCCAAACTGTATTTCCATGACCCACTGCCACACAGCCCAAAGAATATCCGCTGGCATTCCTCACGAGGTAGTGGACCATTAGGCTCCTTCAGCTCTCCTCGTCGACACTGCTCAGGCCAGCCGCAGCCACATACACGTCAAACATTTCTCTCCAACGGGCCCATGAAATAGTTGGTGTGCCCAGAGACTGTAAAAATGGAGGTGGTTCTCTGATACACGCCCTCATGGTTTATCCTCGTCGCCAAATGTTATGTCCGAATAACATGACACTGGAGCCACTCTTAACTGAACACTGAACCCCCTTTATTATCACCAGCAACACAATATATACTACAGCCATAGCCCACCTGACATCATTATCCCTACCCCCCTTGGCCAGGCTATGGCAAGCCCAGAGGGCCAAATCCCACACATAACAGATGTGTCTTCAGAACATTGGGACCAGCAGATACCTACGACAAATGCATTGCGTTGCTAGCTGTATGTTTTGTGAACCCCGAGGGTGTGATGGCTAGATGAGTCAAGTTTAGCCAGTGCTGCCAGCATGAGGACGAGACGGTCCACCAGTATGTCACCACCTTCTCCAATGAAGAGAAAGACAGGGTACATGATAAGTTGGGGGAGCACACTACAAATGCAAAGCTGTGGGAGAAGCTGGTGATGGCACCAAACGGCCTGATGCTGACCAAAGCATTGTAGATAGCGTACCAGCTAAAGTTAGAAGAGGCTGCCCAGTTAGCATCACAGCTAACGGGCCCTGGCCCACGCTCCCTACAGTCAGCTCCGCTGGTACAGGTGGTTGCCCTGGCTGCTGAGCCTGTCGACCCCACATCTTCTCAGGAGAGTCCCGAGATAGACGCCATGGGACAGCAGGTCACCACAGCGTGCCAACCCAGTGGTAAACTCAGGTTGGCCACCGACGGCTCGAGTCTGCTGCACTTAGATGTGGATGCAGCCACTCCCTACCTCGCACTGCATGCCAAACAGAACCCAGTAGAACTGGAGCAACCGCAGGAGCCCCAGACCACATCCACAAAGGACTCAGAGCCGCCACAGAAGATCCAGACCACACCCACACTGGACCCAGAGCTGGTCCTCACACAGCACGAGCGTTTTCATGCTGCTGCGTTATCGCAGAAGATCCGGTCCACAGTCACGCAGGACCCGGAGGAGGGTAGGACCTGCCCCATCAGTGACAAGACCAATCTGCCTCCATGTCCGCTACTGGACAACCCACCAGATGATACCCCAGTAACGGCACTTTTCCCCAGCAGCGGGACAGAAAAATGATAGAAGTGCTTCACATAGCATGAGCGTTATTGAGCTGCCGCCTCATCACAGGAGATAGAGCATAATCCGGACTCGACTCAGATCCTTGCCCGGCACAAGCCTCATGGAGCCACCGTACAGCTGCAGGAGGTAGAGTCCGTGGCCAAGCAGGACCCCGATGAATGACACCAACCCGGAGCGTGTCCTGTTGCCGGCAAGAATGTCATGCCACCACAACAGCAACCAACATCAGGGATGAGAGAACAGCAGCACCGCTGCATGAACCCAACTAGGTCCGGATTCACGGTGCTCGAGTGGGTTCGGGTCTGCTGATCCGAACGTCCAGACAACTTGCAGATCACTGCGCAATTGGGGCCAGTCACCTTCTACATGGCTGATGGTTTGAGATGGCATGCCAGCTGTCTGTGGAGGATAAGATCAGCAGCTGCCCTGGATCAAGATGCGACACTAGAGCCGATCGTGTGGGACCCAGGCTGGGACTTTGCTGACGAGCGAGCCATGATTCCAGCAAGATGGCACCCAGGTCCACTACAGCTGGTACCTCCAGGGCCGCGACCACTGCGGGCTTGCCTGAGGCCCCTGAGGTTGGACAGTAAGAAAATGACTATGTTTTTGAAATGTTTTAACAGAGCATAGTTGATAACGGTGGCTGAATAACCCACTCGACCATGCAGGCTTTTACCGGCAGTCTACTCGGTTACCCATGTTCAAATAATGGTTCATAATAATAGGTTATGGTGTATGGAACCTTGAGTAATTTACGGTTTGGATCTAGTTGCTAATATTACCACAATGTGCCTTAACATTAAGCAAATATGTGTACCATATCATCGGCAACCTAGAGTGCTTTAACACCATACAGTAATGTTTACCATCATGCTTATGTTAGCCACAGCATTGGTAACAGTATACTGCCGTATACATGTGTATAACATATGGTTATATCACCTGCTGATAGCCAGGCCATGCATGTCTGTTAGCTAGCTCTGTGCTACATTACGTGAAATGGTTCTGATTATGTTTATGCTGTGCTAGCTGTGTATCACTGCATCGCCACACCCAGCTAAGGTGAAACCATCACCAGTAGTTCTGGGTTTTTTTTCAAGGGGGAGGTAAATGTTTTGTTTTTGTTTTTGTTTTTTTTTGTTATGGCGCCGGAGGCAGGGCGGCCGTACCAGCAGCAGCTCTCTCATGTCTTTGTGTTTCTATCTGTTTATACCTGTATATAGTGTGTCTCTTATTAACCAGGGCTCTGTAGGAGTACTCGGACTAAGACTGGACCAACTTTTTTCTCTATTTTAGCCGGTCTTTTTCTAGCTTTCTTTTCTTTTTCTCTTCCTCGGACAATGGAGATCAATCAACAGAGGTGGGGGTGGATGCATTGTTTACACACGCGAACAGCTGATTGCGCTGAGGAGGCCGGAGCCTGGAGCGCTGCGGCCAGCAGTGAAGCCCCTCATCCTGGATGAGCTGAAGAGGAGACACCGCGGGCGAAGGGCTGGAGCGAAGGTGAGGAGGAGGAGGAGGAAGCATAAGCCGGCTGTACTGATGGTCATCATCGGGAACATGCGATCGCTGGGAAATAAAACAGACGAGCTTACAGCGCTGGTCAGGACGCAAAAGGAGTATCGTGAATGTAGTTTCATGTGTTTTATGGAGACGTGGTTATACTCACAGATCCCGGATGTAAACGTAGCGATACGTGGCTTCAAGACTATACGGGGGGACAGAGACGTGAAAAACAGCAGGAAAAAGAGAGGAGGAAGAGTGACACTTCTTGTTAATGAACGATGGTGTCATCCCAGACACATTTATGTGAAGGAAAAGTTCTGCAGCCCAGATATTGAACTGCTGGCTGTTAGTATGAGACCTTATTATATGCCGCGAGAAATTAAGTGCGCTTTAATTGTTATCATCTACGTCCCTCAGTCAGCTGATGCAGCGGTGGCCTGTGACATCATCAGCTCCACTGCGGCCACATTACTGGAGAAGCACCCGGATGCATTCATGGCCATCACAGGTGATTTTAACCATGTCTCAGTGGGAAAAACACTACCAAACTTTCACCAGTTTGTTGACTGTCCCACCAGAGAGAACAAAACACTGGATTTACTGTACGCCAATGTCAGAGATGCATATAGTGCCACAGCTCTACCCCCCATTGGTAAATTAGATCACTGCATGGTCATGTTAACGTCCAAGTACGTCCCCCTTGTGCAAAGGCAGCCTGCTTATACACGGACTGTGAGGAGGTGGACACAGGAGGCTGCCGATGCACTGCAGGACTGCTTCGAGACGACGGACTGGAGCGTACTCTGTGAACCACACAGGGTGGACATAGACAATATGACCGATGGCATCACAGAATACATTAGATTCTGTGAGGACATGACCATGCCAGCTCAGACTGTACACTGCTTCTCCAACAACAGACCATGGGTCACCAGTGACCTGAAAGCACTTCTGAACAAAAAGAAGAGAGCTTTTAGGGCTGGAGACAAGGAGAAGCTGAGGGGAGTGCAGCATGAGCTGAGAGAGATGCTGAGGAGGTGCAAGGACAATTATAGGAGGAAGTTGGAAGAGAAACTCAGGCAAAACAACACTAAAGATGTGTGGCAGGGAATGAAACAAATAACTGGGTGCAAGGGGAGAGTCAGGCAGCCATCTGGGAGCCAGGAGAGAGCTGAGGAACTGAATCTGTTTTTTAATAGGTTCAACTCACAGTCTGTCACCCGAGCAACACAACCAGACCCCCACGCACTCCTCCCACCCACCCTCCTGTGCAGAACCGCTCTCCATCTCCCCCCCCTCCTCCCCTTCCTCGGGGGGCACCAGGACCCCCCCCTCACTTCACGGTGACTACAGATCAGGTGGAGAAACAGCTGGAGAGACTCCGTCAGCAAAAGGCTTCGGGCCCTGATGGCATCTCCACAAGGACCCTGAGGACCTGTGCCAACCAACTAGCTCCGGTACTGAAACACCTGTACAACCTGACCCTGAGTCTGGAGAGAGTACCGGTGCTGTGGAAGACATCCTGCCTGGTTCCTTTCCCCAAGAAGTCATCTCCAACGGATCTGAATGACTACCGACCAGTTGCCCTCACATCTCATGTGATGAAGGTCCTGGAGAGACTGGTCTTAATCCTGGAATTTCCCCATTGTGGGACTAATAAAGGCTTATCTTATCTTATCTTACCTGAGGCCGCAGGTGAAGACGTGGCTGGACCCTCTGCAGTTTGCATATCAGCCCCATTTAGGAGTTGAAGATGCTGTCGTCTACCTGCTGCAATGAGCCCATCTGCACCTGGATGGTGGAGGAGATACTGTGAGAATCACTTTTTTTGATTTCTCCAGTGCCTTTAACACCATCCAGACACTGCTGCTGGGTGAGAAGCTGCGGGTGATGGGGGTTGACAGCTCTGTGATCTCCTGGATTACTGACTACCTGACAGGCAGACCACAGTTTGTCCGGCTGGGCAGTGTCTTGTCTGGAGTGGTGGCTAGTGATACGGGAGCTCCACAGGGGACTGTGCTCTCTCCTTTTCTTTTTACTTTATACACCACTGACTTTCAGTTCAACACTGAGTCATGCCACCTGCAAAAATTCTCTGATTACTCAGCTGTTGTGGGGTGTGTAAGAGGAGGAGAGGAGGGGGAGTATAGGGCACTGGTAGACAGATTTGTGGAGTGGACGGAGCAGAATCACCTGAGGTTGAATGTCAGCAAGACCAGAGAGATGGTGATTGACTTCAGGAAGAGGAAGGCTCCTTCTCAGCCACTGCAGATTGAGGGGGAGGATGTGGGAGTGGTTGAGGACTATAAATATCTGGGTGTCAGGATCAGCAGCAGGTTGGACTGGAGATCCAACACCGATGCTGCGCACAAGAAGGGGATGAGCAGACTCTACTTCCTGAGAAAGCAGCAGACTCTACTTCCTGAGAAAGCTGAGATCCTTCAACGTGTGTAGCAGGATGCTGGAGCTTTACTATCAGGCCATTGTCACCAGCGCCATCTTCTTTGCTGCTGTCTGTTGGGGTAGCAGTATCAGGGCCAGAGATACCAACAGACTTGACAAGATTATCAAGAGGGCTGGCTCTGTAATTGGTCTCAGACTGGAGACCTTTGAGACAGTGATGGAGAGGAGAACACTAAATAAACTGTGATCCATCATGGACAATCCTGATCACACCCTCCACCACACACTAGATAGACAGCGAAGCACTTTCTCCAGTAGACTACTACAGCTTCATTGTCGAACGGCCAGGTACAGGAAATCTTTCCTGCCACATGCAATTTCACTGTACAATAACTCACTATGACATTGTATTCTGGCATAGCTATGCTGCCACACTGCACCTTACAGACTAACTGGTACATCACTTTTTCACTCTGCTCCTGATAGTCCTTCTTTGTGCAATGGGATGATTCATGTGTTTATACGGGCCATCATATATTAAGATATGATGTATATAGATTTTATAGTCGTGTTAGTTTTTACTTTCCATGGGTAGTCCCTTTGTCTGTCATGTGTGTGTTTCTGTTGCTTGGTTGTCAACTGTCATGCTGCTGTTACACTGTAATTTCCCAGTTTGGGATCAATAAAGTACATCTATCTATCTAAATGTAGCATACCACCTTAAGTGCCATGGACGTGGGGATGCATTCACGTAATGACGACACTGTGCCGTGGGTATATTAAGGGGCTAACAGTGGGAGACAAGGTCTTTGGTGCTCCGCCTCTAGCCTGCTACACTGCCTGTACCCCTATACTGTTAGCTTGTTCTGCTTGTTCCATGTGTTGCTAGCTTCTTAATTAAAGCTAATCTTCAACACCCAGAACGTATCTGCTGGTCCTTGCTTCCAGACATAACAGAATTATGACCAAAAAGTTCAACCTTGGTTTCATCGGACCATAACACATTTTCCCACATGCATTTGGGAGATTTCAAATGTGTTTTTGCAAAATGTTTTTCTCCGTAAGAAAAGGCTTCCGTCTTGCCACCCTACCCCATAGCCCAGACATATGAAGAAGACGGGAGATTAGCTAATATTTCCATTGAAATACATTGAGAACATTGTTTGTTTATACCTCGCTCTGCCGCTAGGGCTAAGTTCACAGGATCGGTGACATTGTGGGGGATGCAATAGGTCATGGCACTCCACCCAGGACAGGGGGTTGGTGGGGGGAGAAGATAGTCAGAAATGGTAATGGGAAAAGGCGAGAAGAGCGCCTAAGGGCATCAGAGCGCTAGGGGGTAATAAGCCAAAGAAAGATGTGCCGTCCGCCCTCGCTGTGCCAGATTCACACCTGAAGACACAGAGGTGCGAATGTATTGTATCAAGACCTGCTCTGTGATGTATGTTAATGTGGATGTGGATGTGTGTGCATGTTTCACAGCGTGTATGTTAATGTGCTTACCTTGGGTGCCAGAGAGGCAGGAATAAGTGTATAAGAGAGATCGCTCTGGCACTTAGAGGCAGTCTGTTATATTTGATGGAGGAGAAATAAAGTTGGTGTCATCAGCTCGTGGTCTCGTCTGATTACTTCCTCCACATTGGTGACCTAGAGAAGTGAAATGAAACACGCACCGAGCACCACCACGGAGACACTCCCACTGGAGGCTCCTACCACTGTATGCGCCGCTGCAGTCAGACTCCCGGATTTTTGGCTTCACAACCCGGTCACTTGGTTTATTCATGTGGAAGCCCAGTTCGCCCTCTGTGGAGTCTCAACAGATGACACAAAGTACCATCATGTGGTAGCTGTGCTGGACGCGCGCACCACGCAACAAGTCATGAGCCTGCTCCAAGACCCGCCAACCCAGGGTAAATACAATGCTCTCAAGTGAACACTGCTGTAATGTTATACCCTTTTGGACAAGGAGAGGGCAGAGAAACTTCTCACACGCTCGGAGTTAGGTGTCAGATCGGCTGTGGAACTGATGGAGAGCATGCTCACGCTAATGGGTAAGGACGATGGATTTTTCCTGTTTACCCACCTCTTCCTCAGAAACCTACCAGCTACAGCGTGGGTGATCCTCGCTAACTCACCACTGCTGGCAACCAGGAACTACCATGCGCTGGCACAAGAGGCTGACCGAATCATCCTGGCAAACAGGGCTGTCAGCGTGCACGCAATGACACCGGGATCTCCAAAGGAATCCAGCGAGGTCAGGGAGCCGATGGTGGTGGCAGGGATGGCCACCCGGAAACACCAGACCAGGACGCTGTGTTTTTATCGCTGCCATTTTGGCAAGGAAGTGCAGCATTGTCTGCCACCGTGCCACTTCAAGAAAGCCGGGAAATGAGACAGTCAACGGTCAGTAGAAGCTGCAATCTCTAGCGACAGGGAGAAGTTGCTTTTCATCATGGACATACGTTCTGGGAGAGGTTTTCTGGTGGACTCTGGCTTCCAGAAGAGCCTCATTTTGCCAGTAAGCATGGACTGGTTGGCAGAAGGCAGCGGTCCAGCTCTTACGGCTGCCAACGGATCCCACATCATGACGTTTGGAGAAAGGTCGGTGACTGTATGTTTACACGGATGCAATAACCAGTGGGACTTTGTGGTAGCTGGATGTTCGGCCCCCATCTTAGGTGTGAATTTTCTGTGTGCTCATGGATTGCTGGTTGATGTTGCAAACAGATGCTTAGTGGACACTGTTTCTTTTTCCTCCCTGCCCTGCACAGCTTGGGGAGTTGGGCCACCAACACACACTAACGTTCTAGCTCCAGGGGGTAAGTACCAACGTTTGCTTTCCGAGTCCCCAGCACTTATGGCTCCCACCTTTTCCGCTGCAGTAACCAAGCACGGGGTCGAACATTTTATCACAACGAAAGGTGCGCCTGTGTTCACACACCCTCGCCGCCTGGACACAGCTAAACTAGCTAGTGTGCACAAGGAATTTGATAATTTAAAGCGATTGGGCATCGTTAGGCACTCCAACAGCCCTTGGGCATCTCCGCTGCACATGGTGCCCAAGGCTGATGGGTCGTGGCGGCTGTGCGGCGATTTCCGACGCTTGAACAACGCCACAGAACATGGCCGGTATCCCATCCTGCACATCCACAATTTTTCTGTGCACCTGGCTGGGACACTTATTTTTTCAAAAGTGGATCTGGTCCGTGGGTGCCACCAGGTCCCGGTTCGTTCAGAGGACATAACTTCTTTTGGCTTTTTCGAGTTTTTATGCATGCCATTCGGGTTAAAAGGCATAGCGCAAACTTTTCAAAGAATGATGGACGCGGTGCTCCAGGACCTGCCGTTCGTTTTTGTCTACTTGGATGACATTTTGGTGGCTAGTGCATCAGAGGAGGAGCACCTCGCCCACCTCAAACAAGTTTTCCAACGGTTGGAAGCACACGGGCTTATTGTTAACCCAGCAAAAGGCCAGTTCCGGTTGCCAGTGATTGATTTTTTTGGCCACTGCATCTTGCCAGACGGCGTGATCCCGTTGCCGGATAAAGTGCGCGCAGTGTCAGATTTTCCGCGTCCACAGACTGTGAGGGTGCTGCAGGAATTTTTGGGATGGTTAATTTTTACAACCGTTTTCTCCCCTGGGCAGCACAGCTGCTGCAACCGCTGTACGGTGTGCTAAAAAAAAAAAAAAAAAAAGCCCGCGGATAGCATCAACTGGACCCCCTAGCGGGCTCAGGCTTTCACAAAAGCCAAAAGGGCACTCACTAACGTGGCTCTGCTGGCTCACCCAACCCTTTCAGCGTGGATAGCGCTCACCACAGACGTGTCTGACGTTACGATCGGGGCAGTGGTGGAGCAGTACGTCTCCGGTTAGTGGCAGCCACTCGCATTTTTCAGCTGTACTTTGTGCAACAACGAGTGTAAATGCAGCACTTTTGACCGGGAGTTGTTGGCCCTCCACCTGGCTACGCATCATTTCCAGATTTGGGAGATTTGCTGATTGCAAACCACTAACGTAGGCAATGTCTAAAGTCTCGGAACCGTGGTTGGCTCAGCAGCAATGGCGCTTGGCCACAATCTCTGAGTTCACTACGACATTCAACACGTAGCCGGTAAGCTTAATGTCGTGGCTGACTTCCTGTCAGGCGCATTAGTCTCCCTGGTCTACATGGGGATAGATTTTCCCGCTATGGCCGCCGACCAAACTGGGGATGCAGACATTTGCGTGCTCCAGTCCGCAGCTACTGGATTAAAACTGGAGAGCAGGGTGGTGCAAGAAGCGTGCCCCTCCTTGCTCTGTGACGTCTCCACCGGCCGCCCCTGCCCGGTGGTTCCGAGCTCTTGGCGCCGCCGCGTTTTTGAGTCCGTCCACTCCCTTTCACATCCCAGTGTGCACGCCTCGGTTAAACTGGTGGTGCTCAAATTTGTCTGGCCTTGCCTACGTAGGGATGTGAAAGAATGGGCTGCAGCGTTCGTCGCGTGCCAGCGGGCTAAAGTGCACAAGCACACCAAAGCCCCACTTGAGCCGTTTCAGATTCCAGCCAGGAGGTTCGATCACATACACGTGGATTTAGTGGGCCCCCTTCCACTGTCACAGGGGTTCACACACCTTCAATTGTGGACCGCACTATGCCTTGGCCAGAGGTGGTTCCGCTGAGTTCCATGCTACAGCTGCTACGGGTGCTTGCTCAAGCCCAAAAGTCCAGAGGGATAGGACCCCTTCTTTTTGGTGAGGTTAGGGGATACAATAGGTCATGGCACTCCAACCAGGACAGGGGGTTGGTGGGGGGAGAAGATAGTCAGAAATGGTAATGGGAAAAGGTGAGAAGAGCGCCTATGGGTGCCAGAGCGCTAGGGAGTAATAAGCCAAAGAAAGATGTGCCGTCCGCCCTCACTGTGCCAGGTTCACACCTGAGGACACAGGGGTGTGAATGTGTTGTATCAAGACCCGCTGTGTGACGTATGTTAATGTGTATGTGGATGCGTGTGCATGTTTCACAGCATGTATGTTAATGTGATTACCCTGGGTACCAGAGAGGTGGAAATAAGTGTATAAGAGAGATTGCTCTGGCACTCAGATTCAGTCTGTTATATTTGATGGAGGAGAAATAAAGTTGGTGTCATCAGCTCATGGTCTTATCTGATTACTTCCTCCACAAGGTAAGCATAGGCAGCCCTATGAAATAATGAAATGTCTGAGGCTAACGTTAGCCTTTAGCTTTGGTTGCTGGACTAGTTTACATATTAGCAAATATTGGCTGAATGTAGAGTTTAACAGCCTAAATAAGGCCTTATTGGAGACAGGTGTGTGTGTGTGTGGTTTGAGCTGTCAATAGCATATGATGGTGCCTGCGGTGTAAAAAACACAGAAACAACCTTGAATGAGTAAATGGCTAACTTTGCTAGCAGCAGTTAGCCAGATATTTGGAGATTTTGAATAAAAATAGTTGCAATTCCTAAACCATAACTCCAATTTGAATGTGAATACCCTGAAATTAAAGCTAAGAGTCTACACTTTGAGCCCATTGTGGTGCTGTGAAAATGACGAGACAGAGTTCTCTCTCAAAGTCAGCTTTTATTCACAACACCATCATCTCAAAGCAGAGAGAAAAAAGAGAATGAAACAGTAAACTCTCGTCCTTAAATATCAGGGACTTCACACTTCATAGATCACATGTCACACAGACCACTTTGCATTAAAAAGACAGTCACAATGCATTTCTCTCCATGATATCACTTCCACTGTCGCCAACGCATCCTTTCCTTAATCCTTTAATGACTCAGGTCTTGCATACCAAAGCTAATATTCCTGCAGCTTCCTGCCTTTGTTCTGACCTAAAATGTGAGTCACAAAATCTCCATGAGTGTGTCCACCACACAAAGCCCCCCCAGCATTTTAGACAAACAGAACAACAAGAGAATACACATCAGTCCACATGCTTCAGCCTCCTGCCGTATCTGCTGAAGTTGGGGTTCAACGTCTCTGCGACGCTGTCACGCTGGGGGTTTGCCATCTGGGGGCGAAAACCCTTTGTCAGTCTCTGCGGGTGTTCTGGGGAAACATTCTTGTGAGAAACATTACTGTGTGAAACCCCCCGTGGTGGTCTACCTCTCCGCGGGGCCCTTGCCAACAGCACTTGCTCATCTGCCACCACAAAAGTGGGTTTAAGTCTGTTCATGCCCATTTTCTCTTTCCTACCCCCCAAATCTAGCAAAAACTGCTTGTCCCGTATTTCTAGCACTCTGAATGGTCCGTCATAAGGCGGTCGCAATGGGGTTCGATGCGCATCGTGTCTAACAAAAACAAACTCTGCATTCTTCAAAGTTTTAGGCACAAAAACGCACGGAAAACTGTGGTGCGCAGGGCCGGGCAGCATGCTTGATTCTATGTTACTCCGCAACAGCTGAGACGGGGAGGCGTTTGGCGCAGGGTTATCTGGGAGAAACTCCCCAGGCAGCCGGAGTGGCTGCGCAAACATGAGCTCCGCTGGGGAGGCTTCTAGATCCTCTTTAGGCGCAGAACGCAACCCCAATAACACCCATGGTAACTTGTCAACCCAATTTGTATCCGTTAGTGACGCTCTGAGAGCCGCTTTCAATGACCTATGAAAACGTTTGCATAACCCGTTAGCCTGCGGATTGTACGCGGTTGTGCGGTGAATTGTGACACCCAGGCTGCGGGCCATTGTCGACCAAAGCTCGGACACAAATTGAGGGCCTCTGTCGGACGTAATGTCCGACGGAACACCGAAGCGCACCACCCAAGCTGTTAAAAACGCGCGCGCCACCTCCTCGGCTGTGGTTGATGCCAGCGGGACCACTTCAGGCCAGCGCGTGGTGCGGTCCACCATTGTCAGAAGGTGTGTGCACCCCTGTGACAGCGGGAGGGGTCCAACGAGGTCCACATGAACGTGATCGAACCTCTTGGCCGGAATGTGAAACGGTTCCAAAGGAGCCCTCATGTGCCTGTGTACTTTGGCTCGTTGACACGCCGGGCAGGCTGCTGCCCACTCTTTGACCTGTTTGCGGAGGCTTGGCCACACAAATTTCTCTCCCACCATTTTGACCGACGCGCGCACTCCAGGGTGCGCCAAAGAATGAACCGAGTCAAAAATGCGGCGGCGCCACGCGGCCGGTACTACTGGACGCGGCCGTCCAGTGGAGACGTCGCAGATAAGGGGGGGCATACCGTCTTGCAGCACCCTGCTCTCCAGCCTTAACCCTGTTGGTCCAGACTGGAGCGCGCGCACGTCCGCGTCATCAACCTGCTCCGTGCCCATGGCTGCATAATCTACTCCTACGCTGACTGGGGCCGCCACGGCGCGCGAGAGGCAATCTGCCACTACATTGAGTTTGCCCGCCACATGCTGAATATCAGTGGTAAACTCTGATATGGCGGCCAGCTGTCTCTGCTGCCGGCCTGACCACGGTTCAGAGACCTTGGCCGTCGCGAATGTTAGCGGTTTGTGGTCAACGAACGCGGTGAAAGCGCGTCCTTCCAGCCAGAACTGGAAGTGGCGGATGACCAAATGGAGCGCGAGCAGCTCCCTGTCGAACGCGCTGTATTTACGTTCGCTATCGCACAAGGTCCTGCTGAAAAAGGCGAGGGGCTGCCAAACCCCGGCTACATGTTGCTCCACGACCGCCCCTATGGCCACCTCTGATGCGTCAGTGGTGAGCGCTATGCGGGCCGTTGGGTCTGGGTGTGCCAACAATGCAGCCTTTGCCAAGGCTGCTTTCACCTCCGAGAACGCTTGGTCCCGCTCCGGGGGCCACTCGATCTTATCCGCGGGTTTCTTTTTTTTGAGCGCGGCATAGAACGACTGCATGAGTTGCGCCGCGCGGGGGAGAAAACGGTTATAAAAATTCACCATTCCCAAAAACTCCTGCAACGCCCTGACCGTCTGCGGCTGGGGAAAATCTGCCACAGCGCGCACTTTGTCAGGCAGCGGAACTGCTCCTTCGGGGGAGATGCGGTGTCCTAAAAAAATCGATCTGCGCCACCCCGAACTGACACTTCACTGGGTTGATTATTAACCCGTGATCTCCCAACCTTCGGAAAACTGTGGCCAGGTGTTTTTCGTGTTCATCTTCGGACGCGCTGGCTACTAAAATATCGTCCAGGTAGACGAACACGAAAGGGAGATCGCGAAGCACCGCGTCCATCTTGCATTGGAACGTCTGAGCAGCCCCTTTAAGTCCGAATGGCATGCGTAGAAACTCGAATAGGCCAAACGGAGTTATTAACGCTGTTTTGAGTATGTCCTCAGCGCGCACTGGGACTTGATGGTAACCGCGGACCAAGTCTATTTTAGAAAAAATGCGCGCCCCTGCCAAATGGCTATGGCTAGTTTAACTGCGTCCAAGCGCCGAGCTTTTGCAAAAACTGGCGGTCCGGTAGTGGTAATAAAATGCTCCACCCCGCGCTTAGCGACTGTTGCCAAAAATGTGGGGACCGTGAGTGCTGGGAACTGAGTGAGCAGTGTGTGGAACTTACCGCTTGCTGCTGTGACGTTGGCTTGTGCTGTTGGCGGGGCCACTCGCACTGTACAGGGGATAGAATCAAAAGAAAGTGCATTAACCAGGCGCCTGTTAGCGAGATCAACCAACAAACCATGTGAGCACAAAAAAAATCAGCCCCCGACATATTGAAATTTACTGCTGCTACAACAAAAGTCCACTCAAATGTACGGCCGTGTAAAGACAGAAGCAGAGTCTTCTCACCAAAGGTCTTAATCTCCGAGCCGTTCGCTGCCGTCACCTGGGGACCTCCGGAACCAGCTAGTCTGTCCGTGTAGGAAGGTGTGATGAAGCTCAACTGGGAGCCTGTGTCGACGAGGAACTGCCTCCCCGAGCGTGCGTCTGACAAGTAGAGCAGCTTGTTCTCTTCCCCGAGGGCCGCGGCTGCTACCGACCCCCGGTCTTGGCATTTCCTGAACGCCCGAACTGGCACGGCGGTACACACTTGCATGCCCTCTCTGCGAAGTGGCGATGGTAGAAACAAAGGACGTCCGGTCCACGTTCCATGGCCCCTGCCGCCGCCGTCGTCGGTGAGTCTGGCACCGCTGCCTCTGGCCCCCTGTCGTCTCCGGTCGTCGTGCCGAGTTCCGCGGCTGCGTGCCGCTTGGTGGCATTGACAATCCGCTGCGCCTCTCGGCCCAGCGCGCGGTAGTCCCGTAGGGCCAACAGTGGCGAACTGGCCAGGGTCGCTCTCGCTGCTGACGGTAGAGTCCTGAGGAAGAGGTGGGTGAAAATGAAGTGATCATCGTCAGAGTCTTTCAACCTCAACAACTTCTCCATCAGGCTCGCGGGCATGTCGTTTTCCCCCTCTGTCAGCGCCAGGAGCCTCTCTGCTCGCTCCTCCGCCGAGGGGGTGAATTGCTGGATGAGTGCAGCCTTCAACGTGCCGTATTTGTCGCTATCCAGCGGCTGGTCAATCAGGCTCTCCACATGCTGGGCCGTGTTGTTGTCCAGCTTTGCGACTACGTGGTAGAATTTCGTGGCATCTACCGATATCCCCCGGAGGTTGAACTGTGCCTCAACCGCATTGAACCAGGAGCGCGGATTGTTCTGCCAGAAGTCCGGTAGCTGGACTGTAGCGGCATTCGCTTGGCTGGGGGCTCCTGACGCGGCTGGCCCGGGGGAATTTTCTTCTTCCATGATACGTCTCGGGTCACCAGTGTGGTGCTGTGAAAATGACGAGACAGAGTTCTCTCTCAAAGTCAGCTTTTATTCACAACACCATCATCTCAAAGCAGAGAGAAAAAAAGAGAATGAAACAGTAAACTCTCGTCCTTAAATATCAGGGACTTCACACTTCATAGATCACATGTCACACAGACCACTTTGCATTATAAAGACAGTCACAATGCATTTCTCTCCATGATATCACTTCCACTGTCTCCAATGCATCCTTTCCTTAATCCTTTAATGACTCAGGTCTTGCATACCCAAGCTAATATTCCTGCAGCTTCCTGCCTTTGTTCTGACCTAAAATGTGAGTCACAAAATCTCCATGAGTGTGTCCACCACACCATATTGATTATATAACAGCATCTGGAATATATTTTGGTAAACAGCTAAAATAGCAAAACTTGTGTCCAAATGTATACAGTATGGACTTTACTGTATATTCTGGAACTGTCCAAAATTATTTACTTTATGGAATGATGTTCTAAAAGAAATTAAGCAGATTTTAGGAGTCAAACTCAGTTTAGATCCAGTAATTTACATTTCATGCAGATAGATGGAAAAACTGATCTATTTGTCAGGAGTTCTGCTTTGAATTGCAAAAACATCAAAAACAGCTTCTTGGATGAAATCAGATGCTCCCAGTTTAACAGGCTAGACAAATCAAGCCTTAAAAGTGCTTCAAGACTAAAATTGGAAATAAAAAAGAAAGATTTGATGGGAAATGGTCACCATGGACACTGTGATGTTGTAATTGATGCCTTTATTTTGAAGTGCGGTGTACACTGTTGCCAACTCCTCAGTCAGGAAAGTAGCTATTGGCTGTCTTAGAAGTCGCTAGAAGTCGCTAAAGACGTCATTGCCTAATTTGCATAATTGTCATTTGCATGTAATTGTAATGGGTGCGGTAGGACAGAAGAATAATGTCGTGGGAGAGACAAAAAGTAAGTAAAAAACACCTTAAATATGCTTAGAACTACAAATTAACTTTCTTCTGTTGATTCTTGGTTTGTTTGAATTTGGCATTTAAATAGGCCATCACTTCTGTATCATCTCCAGTAAATGGCTTCAACCAGCCTTTGAATTGAATTCAGGGTTTGATTCCCACTCCTTTCTGTATTTTTGAGCGTACAGTTTAGACTGCGACATGAAGAGCTAGCTGCTAGATGTTTAGCTTATGTCACAGACACACACACAGTGGAGTGTGTGTGTGTGTGGGGGGGGGGGGGTACAGGCGCAATTCATTTGCAGTCTGGACGTGAGTGGCATGGGCGTAGGTCTCCTCTCAGACTGCAACTAACTGCTGCACAAGGCTACTGTGAGACTGACCGCTTGTAAATGCTTTGGGATGGGGAGAAGCTCACGGTAGCACCCGCTGCTTGCTGAGGATAGTAACTACAGAGCAATAGTGCTTTGACGTCAGCAGCCACTGTGGCTAGTGATTTTCCAAAGTTACTAGCCACTCAGCCTTTTCACTAGCCACAATTTTGTAGTTGGAAAATTATGTTTAATATGATCAAATTTGGTTATCACATGCTAAAATGTAGTTGAATTAAATGTACAACCTTTTTAAATGCAATGATCCTTATACATACATAAAAATAGCAAGAGAATGTTTGTAAAGAACATTATGAACTGTATGTTTAAGTAGTTATTAACAGCAGTAAATACTGTAAAACAGTCAAGAAAAATATTTGCAATATGAGAGTGAAGTACAGGTAGATTTGGGGTCCGTCCCAATTCTCATTTCTACTCCGTCCCCTTGGCCCCAAATGAAAGGCCCCTTGTTCTCATCAGAAAAAAGAAGAAAAAGAAAACTGATGAGAAAAAAAGTCTCATCTTACAGAGAAAAATGTCTCAGATTTGCACAAGCTATTCTAATAAGTAGAAAGTCAGAAATGTACTAGAAATAAAGGTGTAAATTCACAGAGAAAATTTTGGACCCCCAGGGGGGCCATTTTTGGCCCATGACCCATATGTTTGACACCCCTGGACCTGTCATGATTCGCTGTCTCGCCGAGGCAGCAGAGATGAGGAAAACCCAAATGCAGGAGGACGTGGTGTTTATTAATATAAATGTCCAAACAAAGAAAACAAACCAACAACCTGGTGAGCCTGTTCAGTTACAGGAAATTGTCCCCAAAAGAAATGGCACAGACAGTGATACACAAATGAACCCAAATGCTCCCATACGTAAATGGTGAGCGGGGAAAAAGAGAAAAAGTAAACCCAGGATGCTCCTGTAACAAAAGTGCAGACCAGAGCCGGGCAACCCAAGGCTCGACAGACTGCACCAAGGTAGCGCTGGCAAAAACAGAAAAAAGTGAACACGGCAAACAACTGACAGTTGTAGGTACTTACAGAGGTGAAACGCCAGCGCACGAACGGCTCTGGCGGTGGGCTGACAATACAATGCAATACAATTCCCAAGTGCACAGACAGAGCTTAAATAATACCAGAAATCATAAGCTGAGTGAAACCAAGTGTGGATGAGTGTGTGCGTGTGTGCAGCAATGTGTGGTAGTGATGTGTGTACGTGGGTGTGTGGACCTGAGCTGGGAGAGGAACAGGCAATGACAGATTGGAATCACCTGTCAGAAACTGACAGGAGAGGGGGGAGTGGCTGACTGCAGACAGGAGGCACGCAGGACCCAAAGAAGCCTCCTGACCACTGCCAGTCACAAAATAAAGAAACACAGAACCAAAAATGCAACAGAACAAACTAGACAGTGAAATACAATATGGAAATCAAAACGTAACATGAAACACAGATAACTTAAGGAACAGGAAATCGCCATGAAGCCGAGCTTGGGAGAATCCCAAGCCCGGTTCATGACAGGGCCAGCCCATTAAAAATACATATTTAGAGGAGTTACTTCCATGAAATAGTTGCATATCACAACAGTATGTAAATGAATAACATAAAATAAAATATAAAGCACAGATAAATGAAAGGTCACCTTAGAAGAAGCTTCATTTGTTCTTTACAGTAACAAATCACAGTCACTTTTTCTCTGTGTGGTAAGAAAACAATTTGCACAACTGCAGACATTAAATACGAGCTTCTTGCTCTAAAAATACTCATGTTTAACCACAGAGGTAGGAGCTGATGTTGGGGGCTACTCACCGCTCAGACACAGCATTTCTTCTGGGTTTCAGTGTGAACTGTGGCAGGACAGGAGACCGACCCGCGAAGCAACCTGTCTGCATAAAGCAGACGGGGGTCCAGGTGACAGTGGACCAATGAGCACACACTATGTGCATATAGTGCTTCTGGGAATTGAAATTTCGTAGTCTAACATTACAGATAGGTTTTATTTTAGATGCCGTCTAAGGAAACTACAACCAGCCGAGCCCTGCATGTTGGTCTACAAAACACCAGAAAAGTCTCGGATAACACCAGAAAAAGTTGCTAGATTTGTCGTTAGTCGATTTTGACAGAAAAAGTCGCCAAGAGGGCTTGAAAAGTCGCCAGATTTAGCGAGAAAGTCGCCAAGTTGGCAACACTGGTGGTGTAGTGGCAACCATTTCCTCTTCCGCCACTGCACCGCCCTTTAAATACCAGGAGGCATCCATTTTATGGCCTCTTTGCCAATGCCCCTGCTTGGTGGCTGTTCTGTGTCCAAGTACATTAATAAAGCTGAGTTTGCCCATTCACCTGGCCTCATCATTATACAAGGTATTTACAGACATAACATTTTGACGATGAGGACAAACTATGGAGGCGTGTATTACACCACTTCGCCCCTTCCTGGAGCTCCCGGGCGAGCCGCCTGTGCCCTGGCCAAGATGGTTTGCGGCTTTCCAAAATTACATCATCGAGCTCAACCTGGGTGAGCTAAATAAGCTAAGAGCACGTGTGCTCCTTGTACATAATTTGGGAATTGAGGGCCAGCATACCCTGCACATACATGGGGCTTCGGACTCGTTTGAGGACGTGGTCAAGTTGCGAGCAAGCCATTTTCATACCCCGGATAGCGTGACTGTCCAAAGGATTCGATTCCGGCAACGACATCAACATGCGAGTGAGCCTGTCCACCAGTTTGTTGTTGACTTTAGGCTGCTAGCTAGTGAGTGTCATTTTGGGCCATTGAAGGAAGAAATGTTATGTGACCAGCTGGCGGAGCACATGAACAGCGCCGCCTTATGAGCTAGGCTACTCATGGTGCTAAGTGACTTAATGTTAGCCAGGGCTGTCAAGCTAGTTCACCAAATGAAGACCGTAGACAAGCTAGCTTTGGCGCTAAAGTGGCACCAGTCACAATGGCAGCTGGAGCCTACCGCCGCAACATTAGTAATGGACTGATGGGATAAAGTGATCAATATAACCACATAACAGTTATTTGTGTGACTCAAAATATTTGTACTCTGCTTATGTCTAGGTAATATAACCAATATACCATAATGGAATATACATTGACAAATGTGTGGCTCATTACCTGCAAAAAGAAGTGGACCTCTGTCTCAGCACAGAAGGCAATAAACGCCTGGCATTTATGAGGAGGAAACACACTTGTGATAAGGGATGGCTGAGCTTAGCCTACGCTGACCTGGGAGGTGAAATGGCCTTCATGTGGATACACTCAGCACCAGGAGCAGACCCTCCTTGGACCAGGCACCTGGACTGTCATTTAGATAATGCATGCTTTCTCCTTTGTTCATTTTCTGTATAAATATTCTGGGTCAGGGCCAGCACAGTCAGTCAGACTTCATGAACTGACATTGCCTGTTGTTGTCAGGGAAAGAGTTTCTGACCCAGCGCTGTAACCTACTATATTCAACTTGCTTAAATAAATACGTGTTCCAAGTAAACTGATCTCCTCCTTGAAAACGAACCTGGGTAAACCATCTACACACATAGACGATCTTTTAAGAGTAGACTTAGATGGTTATACTTTTTTGAATCTTTAACAGGACCCTGATAGTGAAGATAGCTTGGACGACGACAACACAGAAACCAACGCTATCAGTTGAAGGTCTGCCCTGGGAAAACCTTGGTGCATGGGTTGTGGGTTCGCAAAGCACCAATACAAGGCTAAGGAATACCCGGCTAGAGGGAAGCGTTGTGGCAAGTGTGAACACTTGAATCATTATACTAGAGTGTGCTATGTATTTGAGCCAGAGAGCCCATGGAAGAAATCACACCGCCTGCCCCCAGCAACTATCCACACGGTGTCCTTGAGTACCAACGGGTACGCGTTCTGGACAGTGACACTGAACGGTGTGGAGGTGCTGCTGCTGCCTGACACGGGGGTGGAGAGGTCATTGCTGAATTGGGCCACGGCGAAGAAGTTTTTTCCCCACTACAGGATAAAAAGTAACCCAGCACTGCTTTATGGTTATGGAGGTCACAGGCTGTGCACGATTGTAACGTTGACGTTAACGTTTTGGTACAAGTCTGCGATGATGGCTGACTTCACGTTTCACATAACGGCCCGGGGCAACAACATTATGGGCTGCGACTTGTTTTATGGACTGGGTTTCGCCATCAAAGATAAGATAAGTTAAGATAAGATAAGCCTTTATTAGTCCCACAATGGGGAAATTCCAGAATTGCAACAGCACAGGGATAGCAACACTCAGAGCAACAATCAGAAGACAAGAAAAAAAACAAGAGCAGCGAATATACATATGTACATATAACTATATAAATATATAAACACACAGTGCGGAGCATTGTAGCTAGATGGAATGAACAGCATAACCGTCTACTTAGTTATCCTACATGATATGATTATGTACCCATACATATTGTCACCCTCCATAGCGACCGGTAATTTCCTAGTTGTATACCGGAGGGGACCATTGTGTAAGCCTATTGCGTCTTTTGCATTCAATACTATTAGGTTGTCACGTTTTTTTGCTGTCTCTGCAAGCAGCCCTTCTTAGGTTATACAGTCTGACAGCCGTTGGTAGGAAGGACCTGCGAAACCTCTCGGTTGGGCACCTAGGATGATGTAGTCTGCTGCTAAATGAGCTCCTCAGTGTGTTCAGTATGTCCTGCATAGGGTGGGACTCAGACTCCAGCAGAGATGACAGTTTAGCCACCATCCTTCTCTCTCCCATCTCCTCCACTGGGTCAAGGCGTTTCCCCAGGACAGATCTAGCTTTCTTGATCAGTTTGTTCAGTCTCTTCCTATCGGCTGCTGTAATGCCACTGCCCCAGCAGACCACTCCAAAAGTGATGGCTGATGCCACCACCGTGTCGTACAATGTCTTCAGCAGCACCCCTTGTACACCAAAAGACCTGAGTCTCCTCAGTAGGAACAGCCTGCGCTGTCCCTTCTTGTAGAGTGCGTCAGTATTGTGTGACCAGTCTAGTTTATTGTTCAGATGAACACACAGGTACTTGTAGGATGTCACCATCTCAATGCCTGTTCCCTGTATATTTACTGGTGCTGTGAGGGGTTGTCCTTGCCTGCGGCAGTCCACCACCAGCTCCTTAGTTTTCCTCGCGTTGATCTGGAGGCAGTTCCGATGGCACCAGTCCACAAAGTCCTGGATAAGTCCTCTGTACTCAGCTTCATCTCCGTTGGAGATGAGGCCAATGATCGCAGAGTCGTCAGAGAACTTCTGTAGATGGCAGTGTGTTGTGTTGTGTGAGAAGTCCGCAGTATAAAGGGTGAACAGGAAGGGAGCCAAAACCGTTCCCTGGGGGGGGGGGGCCCTGTGCTACCGATGATCGTGTCGGACACACAGTCCCGGGTTCTCACAAACTGTGGCCGGTTAGTGAGGTAGTCCAGGATCCATGATGACAGGTGCTGGTCCACCCCTGCGCACAGCAGCTTGTCCTTCAGGATCATTGGTTGGATGGTGTTGAAAGCACTGGAGAAGTCAAAGAACATGATCCTCACTGTATTCCTGGGCTTCTCCAGGTGGGACAGAGAACGGTGAAGGAGGAAGATCACCGCATCCTCCACCCCAATGCCATGCTGGTAGGCGAACTGGAGTGGATCCATCGCTGGTCCCACCAGGGGGCGGAGGTGAGCAAGGAGCAGTCTCTCCAGGGTCTTCATCATGTGGGATGTCAGGGCCACTGGTCTGTAGCTGTTTAGATCTTTGGGGTGGGAAGTCTTTGGTACAGGTACCACACAAGATGTTTTCCACAACTGTGGGACCCTCCCCAGCGTCAGGCTCAGATTGAAGATGTACTCCACAATCCCACACAGTTGGTCTGCACAGGACTTGAGGAGCTTTGCGCTGATGCCGTCCGGTCCCGAGGCCTTCCTCGCCTTGATCTTCCTCAGCTCCGTCCTCACCTGGGTCTTAGTGAGGGTCAGGTTGGGGGGCTGTGTGTTGGGAGTGGGGGGGGGGGTGGTGGTGGAGTGGGGTGTGGGCAGCAGGACTCGATGTCTTCAGAGGCAGCAGTGGTTGTTGTGCAGTCGGGGGGGAGGGCGGTTGGTCAAACCTATTGAAAAACAGGTTCAGATTGTTCGCCCACTCCCTGCCCCCCGTGGCCTGGGGGGAGGTATTCTGGAGCCCAGAGATGGTTTTAAGGTTTCTCCAGACCCCACCGATGTCGCTCTGTTGCAGCTTGTCCTCCATCTTCTTCCTGAAGCTGTCCTTGCCTTCTCTGATCTTCCTCCTCAGCTCCCTCTGTACGGACTTCAGCACCTCCCTGTTCCCCGACCTGAAGATCCTCTTCTTCTCTCTCAGAAGTGTTTTTATCTCAGGGTTGATCCAGGGTTTGTTGTTCGAGCAACACCGTATGGTCTTGGTGGGTACGGTGTTGTCCACACAGAAGCTGATGTAGTCCGTGATGGTGTGAGTGAGGCCATCAATGTCCTCACCATGTGGATCGCAGAGCTGCTCCCAGGCAGTGGTTTCAGAACAGTCCTTTAGAGCGTCCATTGCCTCCTCAGACCATAACTTCACTGTGCGCATGACCGGAGGTTGTCTGTGCACTAGGGGTTTGTACACCAGCCGGAGATGAACCAAGTTGTGATCCGATCTCCCGAGTGGGGGGGGGTGGTGATGAGGTGTACGCCTCCTTAGTGTTTGCGTAGAATAAGTCCAGTGTTTTATTGTCTCTAGTGTGGCATGTGACATACTGGGTGAACGTGGGTAGAATGGGAGACAGTGAAACATGGTTGAAGTCACCTGAGATGAGGAGAAAAGCATTTGGGTGTTCTGTCTGCAGCCTGCCAGTTACTGAGTGGATGACGTCACGCGCTGTCCCAGCGTTCGCCGATGACGCTGGGGAAGAGTGGTCTGATTGTGGCCAGTGGAACCCTTCGGTTCTGGTGGTAGAGGATGACGTTGTGTGGAACGAAGGACTAACGGACACCAAGGTGGTCAAGTAGGGCCAACCTCACTCAGGTTCGGCGCAGTAGGGTCTCAGTGCCAGTGCTTGGAAAACGGTAGAAGGGGGTATCAAGCATGGTGGTGGAGCACCTGCGTTGGTGAGTGATGCCAATGTGCTAGTTCCCGATTCCTCCGGAGCTTGGACGCAGAGGGATGGAGGATTGGCAGCTATGATGGCAACCGTTACAACGGCTTTAGAAGAGGATGGGGCATGCAAGTTAGGTTAATTGGCATCAAACTGGGGATTCTAAATTGTCCTTAGGTATGAATGTGATAGTGAATGGCTGTCTGTCTCTCTGTGGTAGCCCTGCGATGGACTGGCAATCTGTCCAGGGTGTACCCTGCCTCTCGCCCATGCATCGTGGATAAGCTGGACGCAGCTTACCTCCAGCTGTCTGATGGCTCGGCAAGGCATGCCAACGAGCTGCGGCGTGTCCGGGAAGAGGCTTCTTGTGGCGGGGCTGGACGAGAGCAGCAGTCGGTGGTGATGAGGAAAGGCACTTTCGTCCACGAGATCGGCCACTATTCTGAGAGCCTGCTGCTTCCAGGGGCGCACCTGCTGAGGGGCTGCCCTGGGCCCCCCAAGCTGGTTCTATCCTTTTCTGCCCAAAGGACAGTAATGTACATTTAATAAATAGTTCTGCGCTGATATGTTTGTGCATGTAAAAAAAAATAAATAATAAAAATGTTATAGTCTTGGATGTTTTGATTAGAACAGGAACACGACAGTAATTTTGAGTTATTAATGGACTTTATTTAGTTTACAGGTGGCAGAATAATCCACCTTGCCGTGTGGGGTAGTAGGGTAGTCCACCCGTCTTCCCTGTTTTAGGTTCTATTGTGTGAATGTGTTAGGCCATTTGATAATTTCAGTTTTCATCTTCTTAGTGAGTGATTCGGGTCCTAAATTGGGGAGGGTCTGAATTGTGTGTGTGGTGTTATTTATATAGTTCTTGTACTCTTATTTGTGAGGATAAAAGAGGTATGGATGCATGTGGGTCTCCAATTTGGCCTTTTCTGGAGCTCCTGGGCAAGCCAACTGTCCCCTGGCCAAGATGGTGTGCTGCCTTCCAGACTTATATGGTGGCGCTGAATCTGGGAAGAATGGATAAGTTGAGGGGATGCGTGTTGTTGGTGTACCACTTGGGTATCGAGGGCAAGCAAATTTTGAGTACTCTTGGCGATTCAGACAGCTTTTGAGGACATGGTCGAGTTGATGGCGTGCCATTTTCATGCCCCAGACGACATCATTGTCTGGAGAATCAGGTTTCGACAGCTCCGCCAAGAGGTGGGCGAGCCTATTCAGTGGTTCGTAGCTGACTTGAGGTTACTGGTTAGTGAGTGTCAGTTCGGGCTATTGGAGGAGGAGATAGTTCACGACCAGCTGGCGGAGCATACCAATAGTGCTGCAATAAGGTCGAAGCTGCTCACTTTTCCGGGTGACTTAATGCTAACCAGGGCCACTGAGCTAGCTCTCCAGCTGGAGGCGGCGGATAGATTGACGCGGGAGCTGAGTCAGCCTTTGTCACACTGACAGCTGGAGTCTCCCGTTACCACACAAGTAGTAAACCCAGACAGCGATGAGAGCATGGAGGACGATGCTGCAGAGGCCAACGCTGCAGAATTGAGGTCTGCCCCGGGGAAGCCCATGTGTTTGGGCTGCAGGTCCGTGAAGCACCACTTCAAGGCCAGGGACTGTCTAGCGAGAGGGAAATGCTGCGGCAAGTGTGGCCGCTTGAACCACTATGCCAGGGTGTGCGGTATGTCCGAGCAGGGAAGCCCGCAGAAGAAATCGACTCCCCCCGCCCCGACGGTTGTCCACACTGTGTCCCCGAACACCAATGGATACACGTTCTGCACGGTGGAGCTGGATGGTGTGGAGGTGTCATTGCTGATCGATATGGGGGTTGAGGGCTCCCTGCTGAATTGGGCTACAGTGAGAAAATTCTTCCCACACTACAGCATTGAAGGTGACCCAGCGCCGCTTTACGGCTATGGAGGCAGACAGCTGTCCACAGTGGGAACGCTGTGACTGATAGCCTGGTACAAGTTGGTGGAAAGGCCCAACCTTGAGTTCACCGTGATGGCCCGTGGCGACAACATCATGGGCTGCGACCTTTTTTACGGTCTGGGTTTCGCCATCAAGAGCAGTGTTGGGGAGGAGTGGTCGGGCTGTGGACTGTGGGACCGGCCGGTTCCGAGAGTGGAGGACGATGCAGTGTGGGATGAGGAATTGCCAAGCTCCCCGGAAGATGAGCAGGACCAGTCTCGCTCAGCGTCGTTGCAGAAGGGTCTCAGTGCCAGAACTAAAGTCGCCCTGGACGAAGGTACTGGGTGGCAAGGCGGGGCACCTGCAATGATGAGCGGCGCTGAGGAGCTGGCTCCAGTTGTTCCTGGAGCTCAGCTATAGTGGGCCAGTGAACTTGGGGATACAATGGCGACGGCTGCAGTGGAATTAAAAGAGGTCAGGGACAGACCGTTAGGCACGGAGGAACCGCGTGCCAGGCAGAGACCCTGCAAGCCGAGCAGAACCCCTCTGGGAGTCGAGGACCTGGTTCGGGCTCAGGAGGATGGGCGGCCATGGCGAGTATGAGCCAAGCGACAGTTTGAGGAGTACCAGGGGCGGCTGCACATCGTGGCCAAAAGAGGTGATGCTTATCTTCAGCTGTCGGATGGTTTGTGGAGGCCCCCAAATGAGCTGCGGCGTGCCCGGGAGGAGACTTCGAGTGGCGGGCCGGGACAAGAGAGACACCTGATGGTGAAGAAGAGGAAACACACCGGGATCGACACAACCAGCTGCGGCCCGGGAAGCAGGCCGCCTCCAGGGGCGGACTTAGGATGAAACGGTCCAGGGGGGCCCATAGGCTAGTTTCCTCCCTTTTTCCTTGGCCGTGTGTACTTTGTGTTAAGTTGTGGAAATAGTCATGTTAGTTTTTCCTGGTAGTAGGTTTGAAATTGCCCTATGCTCTTTTGAGTGCATGTTTTAAAAAAAAAGGAGAAAAGCATTTTGTTGTTCATATATGTTGTATGTAGTTCTGGGGATTATTTTATACGTTTTGTTTTAGTTTAGGAACACGGCAGCTATTTTAATTTAGAAATAGACTTTGTTTATCTATTTTGATGGTGGCAGAATAAATCCACCTTGCCATGTGGGGGTTGGACGATAGTCCACCCGTCCCCCCTAGTTTTTGTTGCTTTGGTGTGAATGTGGTAGGCCAAATATAGTACATTGTTTTCCGTTATTTTAGTGCGTGATTTGGGTCCTAAATTGGGGAGGGTCTGAATTGTGTGTGTGTGTGTTTTGAACTTTTCTAAGGGGGGTAGGGGTGTTATATAGTTATTTATATAGTTCTTGTACTCTTATTTGTGAGGCACGGTGTGGTGGCACTCACTTGCGTTTCCGCCACCACCCATGCCTATAAAGAGCAGCAGGCAGGAGAGGCGGGCCTCTTTGCCATCACCCCTGCCTGGGCGGTCGTAGTGTGGTGTGTGTGATACCTTTAATAAACGTGAGTTCACTTGTACACCTGGCCTCGTCATTTCAAGTCTACATCCAGACACAACATGTGGTTTTGGACTTTCTACGGTGGGGTGTGTGTGTGGGGGGGTGATGTTGTAATTGATGCCTTTATTGTGAAGTGCGGTATAGGGGCGGCCACTTTCTCTTCCGCCACTGCATTGCCCTATAAATACCAGGCGGCATCCATTTTATGGCCTCTTTGCCGATGCACCTGCTTTGTGGCTGTTCTGTGTCCAAGTACATTAATGAAGCTGAGTTTGCCCATTCACCTGGCCTCATCATTATACAAGGTATTTACAGACATAACAGACACATGTAGGCCCAATACCTAATGTTTCTTCCTGCCAAATGGGAGTTTTTCCTCTCCACTGTCGCTTAGTGCTTGCTCATAGGGGATTGTCTGATTGCTGGGTTTTTCTGAGACTGTGTGTTTTTTTCTGCACTGTGGTGCCAAGAGACGGCTTCTGTTGTGATGTGGCGCAGTATAAATAAAGCTGAATTGAGCTGAATTGAATTGAATTAATATTAGATTTTAGATTCCTTTATTAGTCCCACAATGGGGAAATTACAGGGCATCCACATGAGTGGATGAGGCAGCCACTGGTGTGGCACCCAACCCTTTCACCATTCACACACACATTCACACCCGGGGCCACTTTAGAGTCCCCAATTAACCTAACTTGCATGTTTTGGGCATGTGGGAGGAAACCGGAGAAATCCTGGAATAAACCCACGCAGACACGGGGAGAACATGCAAACTCCACACAGATCACTGTTGGTCAGGGGCTGAGATCAAACCCAGGATCCCTCCGCCAGGGGTGAGTTGCTGTGCTGCCGCAGCGCTAACCACGCCGCCACCGCGCTGCCCACTGAATTCTGATTTCTGAATATCTTCGCTGCTCCTTTTAATTAAAAAAAATCATTTTAGTTTATTTCTTTGGTTTATAGTAATAATACGTTTTTGATTGATGTTTTTGGTAAATCCAGATTAAAATGGTTTATTGTGAAATAAAGAAATGCCACACATATAGGCTGATATTCTGAAATGTTATTTACAGCGTGTGACCAGTAGATGGCAGAAGTCACCTTTACCATCACATCTGAGCTCATTCCCAACGAGCTGTTCAGCACCGTGCTGAGGACAGCTCCTTGGATTATTATTATCATTATTATTATTACACACGCAGTACAGGCAGACATCCATTTGTATTTGCTTTATTTCGATTAAACGCCGTAATCTGAGCTCACTTTGTGCCAAGAGCATTTTTTCCCCTTGACCCGAACAGGTTGTGGGTCCAAACATGTTCTTGTAAAACCTCTTCTGGGTCTAATTGGATTTTCAGGACTATTATCTAAAGAAAAAAAAAAAAAAGAGGCCACCGACTCCTAGAACAGCAGCATCCCTTTGTCTTTGTTGGCTCCTACCACCTCCACTTTGAATGTGACTGCATCCGCTCTCTGCCGTGGGAAAAAAAAAAAAAAAATCCACGCAGAGCGAGAGAGAGAAAGAGAGAGAGAGCTGAGGAGGAGCTTGCTGCTCCCACATTAACTCCACGCACCATCAGCACCAAAACTTGCAGTCTATCCATCCTTCCACGTCTCCCTTTTACGCGCTGAGATTCTTCTTCTCGCTCTCTTTTTTTTTTGTGGGAGTGTTTTCTTCTTTGTTGGTGCACAGGTGCATCCCCACGGCTGCTCCCCCTCCCCCTCCCTCCCACGGCTCTCAGCTGATTATGGTCACAACCCCCGCGGTGCCAAGGTGGAGCCACCGCGCGTCTCTCGGATCGGTGCGCTCCTGCAGGGGCTGGGATGCGCACCGGGCACCTCCCGCTTCCTGCCTAGTTTCGGCGCCGGGCAGGAGTCCAGCGCGGCCCCGGGGCACAGCCGCGGCGGGCGCAGGAGGAGCCAGTCGAGCCGGAGCAGGATGCCGGTGATGAGAGGGCTGCTGGCCCCGCAGAACACCTTCTTGGACACCATAGCCACCCGCTTCGATGGCACCCGTGAGTAAAAACGAAAGAGCGGTTCAGCCGTTGCCCCCCCCGCCACACATGCGCTCACTGCCGTGTGAAACAAGCTTTGACTGTGCGTGATTTGATCCACATTTAAGCACGTTTCTCTCATTCAGACACTGTTGAAAGTCAGAGTTAAATCTGAAAGTTTTGAGCTTCAAACACTGTAAAACCGAAATTGTTAAGAAAACTCAAAATTTCAAGACAAGCCTCCTTCGTTAGATATCTGAATGGCGCCAAGTCAAACCCAGCTTTAAAGAAAAACTCAAAATTTCAATTCAAACTTCCAGTTTTGAAGAAAATCAGGCCACACTGCGTTTGAATATTCAACCTACAGACATTTAATAAAAGATTTATAACATTTCAGAAGCTTCGGGTTAAGACTCATGAATAGTTTCTAAAGATATTTGAATTTCAGGTCAAAACGTGCTGAGATTTTTGACAACCTCTTGTAACAGAGTGTTACCATTGTATCAACATATTTTTTGCTTAGATTATTTAAATTTCACGTGTATAAAACCTTAAAATATTGAATTCTACTAGATCGCAGCCAGCTGCTCTTATATAGATAATCCTTCATTTTTTTTCTTGCTTCCAAAATATTCCTCACAAAATATCTTGCAGACAAAAATAGCATAGCTTTTTGTTTAAAAGGAGCATGTTAATTGAACTGACTTTGTTTTGCTCACAAACTACAGTTGGATTACTTTTTACTCAGGGTTTCAAGCAGTAAAGGTGTGAGAAAACTTCTTCTTCTTCACAAAAACTGTAAGGGCAGCAAAAGCCATAAGGTGTAGACACATGAAGCTTCACAGTCAGGCCAAGGGACCCAAACGCAAGGTACTGAACCCATAGATGGAGCTACACTACATTGCCAAAAGTGTTGGGACACCCCTCCAAATGACTGGGCACCAGTGCTCAACGCGAGGCCCATACAGATGTGGCTGAGCGAGTTTGGTGTGAAGTGAGTTTGGTGCCCGTCCCGGCACCTTTGGGATGAATCAGAGTGGAGACTGTGAGCCAGAGCTTCTCTGGAAGAATGGTCAAAAATTCCCACAAACACACTCCTAAACCTTGTGAAAAGAATTCCCAGGAGAGGTGAAGCTGTTATAGCACCTCCATATTAAAGCCAATGGATTAAGAATGTAATGTCATTAAAGCTGGAAGGGCAGACGCCCCAATACTTTTAGCAATATATTGTATAATAATCAGTTTTTTGCACCATATTTTCAAATTGAGCTTGAAGTTGAATCACCTGATCCGCCGTTGATCACTTTTTGGCACGACACTGGAAACGCTTGCTGTCCTTTTCGACCCTCTATGGTCAAAGATGGACTAATGTTTTGCCTTTTTTACCATTAGGCATGGTAGACACACCGATATGGTCTCTCTGAACCCATGACACCGCGATCCTAATCTTCACTCTCCAGGGGAGCTCCTCTACTAGCTGCGAGGCAGTCATGGAGGTCAATCTTAGTGTTGTAGGAAGCTGCACCACTGATGACGTTCTTATAGGAGGATTCTTAACAGGAAATGAAGAGTTCATTGGCAAAAACTGATAAACGCCACTTCCAAGAAAATTTCCCTCTGTACAACAAACAACTGTTCACACTACCTGCTTGCAGAAGTTCAAATTGTTTTTTCTAAAAATCTGCTATATCCGCTGTTATATACATTACGAAGCTCATGTTTTTTTCAAAAGCCGATAAACGCCGGACCCTATTTTTACAAACGCAGATAACTCCACACACAGCAAATCAGTGCTTGGTATTTGGGTGACGTGACTCAGTGGTGCAGCGAGGATCAGCCAGTGTGGCAGTGTTCTGCAGAGACCCCTGCTTGGGTCTGCTCACTTTGCGTGATTTCCCTGTCAGTTTTTTTTTTTTTTTTTACAATTTTGTTGCATTTATGTCTAATATGGATAATTTTGATGAAGCAGATGAACCAATGATGCGTTCACCAGACAAACTAGCATGGTTTTTGGGACTTGTTTGTTTTTGCAAAAGTAGGTGTTGTGGACTTCTGCTTTTGAGGTCATGAATTGCCAAAAAATAACAATGAGTTGAAGTTCAGTTTTTGGCTTTATTATGTCTGAGATACTCATATTTCAAGTGACCATGTCTTAGAAGTTGAATTGGAAATACTAACATATATAAACCAACAGATGAAAAAGTGTTTTTTTCTCATTTTAAACACAACTGGACTTACCTGTTTTTGCAAAGGAACTCTTCAAATATTAAGTTGCCTGATGTGGGCTTTACACTGGCCTGCTGGGTCAAAATTCAGAGATTTAGTGCCTTGAAATTTTGAGTTTTCTTTCTCAACATTTTCATTTTTTGAGTCCAAACTGGGCGATGTCTCATCCTGACTCTGAGTCCAGCTGTGCTTTCACCTGCTGTGGTTGTCTTAGTATTCTGGCTGTATTCGGTTCTGCTGTGGTCCACGTGTCCAAGAACCCCCACCCCCACCACCACCACCCACCCTCTTTAAACCCCCAGATGATTCCTGCTTTACCACAACAACTCAAACTGATGCTGCGGTGCTCCGTGCACACCATGCTTCCCTTCTCTCTCTCTTTATTTTCTTTGGAGATGGTGTCTTGTGAACAGATGCGACGAGCAGCCTGTGTGTGTGTGTGTGTGTGTGTGTGTGTTTGGGCCCACGCTGGGTATGGTGGGCGGGTAAGAGATGCTCGCCATCGTGGCTGGGCTCTTGGTTTCTCCTGTGTTTTTGCACCTGGTTATTCAGGGCGATGATGGGCAAGTTTGGGCGAGTGGTGGGGAGGTGGTGCCCCCCCCCCCCCCCGCCTCCAAGACAGCAGAATAAAAAAGATTAAAGTGGGGCAAGCTGCTCAAAGACAGATTCTGATTCCACTCAAGGCTTCTCCAAGTCCTTGTCTTTCCTCTCTGGGGGTGCGGCATGTTGCTGTTATTTTTGTGGTTGTTATTCAGTGTTGATTTACTAGAGTTTCATGGACATTTTTGGAATAGTTGCATCTGTGGTGTACATGGGCATAAGTCAAAGGAGGGATGGAGGACGGGGGGCGGCATGGCCACCCCAATCTGAAAAAAACAACAACCCAGAACTGTCCCCATTATAGCCCCTTTCAGAGTACCCCAGCGAGATTATTAAAACAGTCTCTCAACTATGGAGACTGTGGAGATCACTTTGAGAGATCTTGGTGATCATTGAAAGATTGTTGAGAGATCTGGGGCCTCATGTATAAAGGATTGCGCAGCTTTCATACTGAAAGATGGCATACTCACAAAATTTGAAAAGTATGTGCACACAAAATTTTTCAGATTTATAAAACTGTGTGCACACCCTAACCCCACCTCACTGTGAAAACCAGTGCACGTGCACGATCTCTTTACTCCGCCTTGGTTCCTCCCACTAATAATTATGTAGATGAAGAAAAACGCCCCTTCTGTCACTCTTCTGTCAAACAGTGATTGCCAATCCTGCGGGAAAGCACAACATAAAAATTAATAACTTCACAGAGCGTGACGCTGAGGTGTTGATAACGGAGGTGGAGGTCAGAAAAAGTATTTTATTTTGTTCTGACCCTCCGGAATCAACAATAAACCTAAGTTTACCGAGTGGACCGTGTTACAATGACAGTTCATTCATTCATAGTTTTTTTTTTTTTTTAATTTATGTTGGATCATAGCAAGACAAAAAAGAAAAGGAAAGAGAAAAAGACATTTTTCGGACAGAAAGGATGGAGGCTGAAGCAACAGCTTGTCCCTACACCTCAGTTAATGCAGCTGGCTCAGACTGAAATAAAATAAAACGGCATTAAAGTTGAAGTGTATAGACGGATCACGATATGACAGTGTGACAATGGGGGGGGGGGCTGGCACATGGGAAAAAAATGCTGTGAAAGAAAGCCCTCGGTAATCTGCATAGACAGACATGATGTTACTGAGTAAAATAAGTCAATAAATAAACACCACTGAATACCACTCCAATCTTACAGCTGAATTTATAATTACAAACCAAATCTGTGTCAGAATCCAAACTACGCATGACAGTCAGGAAGAAGCCTTTTATTTCCAGATTGTAATCCCCAAGCAGAGATATTTTAGACTATGGAAACATCTTTTCACTCCAATACAGCTGCAAATGTCACCGCCGCAGCTCCCAGGGTTCACCTGCAGGGATCCACAATCCAGCTGCCTCCAAGTAGTCTGCGGTCAGGGGCTTCTCGCAGCCTCGGCACGTATTGCGCTGGAGCTGGGGCTCATTAGAGGGCATTTTGCTGAACAGAATTCCTCCCAGGAGAGATGGATCTGTGCGTGTTGCCTTGTGAGTCAACTGTATAGTCTCCAGTAAATTTTTTATCTCTATGTCACATTTACAGAGACGGGATCCAGTTTCCAGTGGCGCTGGTTTTGGACCATGATTGAAGCGGGTTATATCTGAGGGAAATTAATTATTATTCATCTGGGTTTCACTGTGCTCAATAAACCGAGTTGTGGAGATAAACCTTGTAATAATAATAATCATGTTTTTCAACCATTAATTCATAGACAAATAATTTTAACTTAAGTAGAAACATTATTTTAACACATTTTGTGAGTTTCAGCTGTTTTGTAGTTGAACAGGCCCGCCTGATGGAGTCAAGCAGAATTTTGCGGAGAGCCCGCAACTGCTCACGACAGGTGGAAACTTTGTGGCTCGGACCGCAGATTCTCACTTCACGTTTGTTTTTATTCATCCCACTGTGTGCGTGAAAATCAGCGTACGCTGTGTTATTGTGCGTGCGCACCATTTATACATGAGGCCCATGGACATTTTTTTTTCCATCTATCAATGATCTCTCAGAGATCTCCATTATTATTAACTCCAACTCCAGAGGAGTTGGAGTTAATAAGTGTTCACTTCTTCCTTCTCCCTTTCGAGCACTGTATACTGTCACTTTATTGCACTTGTCATTTGTTTTTGTTTTTTTTTTTACTTTTTTGTTCGAAATAAAGTATCTATCTATCTATCTATCTATCTATCTATCTATCTATCTATCTATGTTTGAAAGGGGGTGGAAGAGCACCAGAAACCTCTGGCCGCTCAACAAACTCAGCGGTCTGTCCTGGTCTCTCAGTGGTCTCTCAAGGATCTTTCAAAGATCTGTATAGATCACCATGAAAATCTTAAAATGATCTCCCAAACATTTACACACACAGGTTTAGATGGGATTTTGCATGTCATAGTTCCGAACTATACTATTGCTATCTACTATGCCCACTAAAAACACTAGTTTGTTTTTATTTTGTTTTTATTTTGTGTTTTTATTTTGTTTTTTTACCATGTTAAGCACTTTGTGACTCTGTCTGTGAAAAGTTCTCTATAAATAAACTTATTATTATTATTATTATTATTACTAATTATACATAGTGTGCATAGTGTTTAGGCATTACACCACTAGGTTCAGCTACACATGGGTTTGCTTGCAGTGCTACCCATTAAGATTTGTTAGCCAGCTTAATGAGCTTAAAAAAGCCTATCCACCTCATTCCTGGGGGCGCCGCTGTAGGAACAATTATGGGTGGAGCTTCCGGTTTTGGCTGAAGTAGTGTTAAATCAGTCAGTAAGAGTGGAGTAGCGGGGCATTTAAAATAGCATTTTTAAAAGTTTTTCAAATTCATTTTAATGTATAGTCCACATATGTGTTTTGCACTCAAGTGGCAGCTAATTTCAGCACTTGTAGTTTTTGTATTTTTTGAATGTTTTGGCGTAGTTCTGGTACTTGTTGCTGGTGTTCGTGGTTGTACCATAGACTGTATAAATGGAGGCTTCTCACTACACGGTGACAGACGACATCCAAGCACGGTGTTGTGGCATACGTCTGCTCTAAGGTAAATTTGATTATGTCCAATATATTTTAACAAAATGCAACCGACTTTATTGCGGTGGAGAAGTGCTGGCAAAATTCGGAATGTGCACCGCATCATTATGAGCTACAGGCACGACAAGTCATAAATCATGACTTTTTCTTTGTTTGGTACCGGCAAGTCCCGGGAAAACCCTGTGAGTGCCTGGTATCATTGGAAAGATTAGAAATTGTACTTTCCAAAAATACCCATGTTTTTGCAGAAGACATAACTCCCGACCGATTGAATGCAAGTTTTTAACCTAGCCAAAATATAAACAAATCGTCTTTTTTCCGGGCTAGTTTTTTTGCACTTCCTACAAATTAAATATCATTTTGAAGGTCTTTCAATACAGAATATGGAAATAACGTTACATCGGTTTTGAAAATGTCCTCAAAGTGACTCATTTTGCCAGCACTGGTCATTTGTTTACAGCGGTAGCATCTTAGCAGCAGCGCTAACTAATGGAGCTACTGTGTATGAGGCCACTTTTTAAGGTCATCTTCCCATCCCTCGATAGTTGTGGGAAGTGGTATGATTATATTACTGTTTTGATGTGCAAGAGGCCGTGTTCCCGCATTTCTGATGTCGAAGTCATTGTTTTTAACAAGGAAAAGTGTCCCGTTTCAGTGACAACCATATGTTCTAAACTAGTACTAACTAACTAACTAACTAACCTGCACTTATATAGCGCTTTTCTAGTCACAAAGACCACTCAAAGCGCTTTCATTAATACTAACCCTCTATTCTAAGGGCCTATAGGAAACAAATATCTAGGGACAATTTAGAACAGCCAATTAACCTAACATGCATGTTTTTGGCATGTGGGAGGAAACCGGAGAAATCCCGGAGTAAACCCACGCAACACGGGGAGAACATGCAAACTCCACACAGATCACTGTTGGTCGGGGGCTGGGATCGAACCCACGATCCCACGATCCCCACAATCCCCCGGCCAAGGGTAAACTGTGCTGCCGCAGTGCTAACCACTGCGCCACCGTGCAGCCCAAGTACCGGAAGTTGCTACCATAATTCACGCAAGGCATCATGGGGCCTAGGAATAAGGTGGATAAAAATGCTTTAATCCAAGGTTAACCTAGCTTTGACACAACATTACACATCATACCTGTACGAATGTTGTTCTACCTGTATGTTGTTGCTTATGTATCTAGCACCTTGAGATGACTTTTGTGGTGATTAGGTGCCATACAAATGAATTGAATTGAAAGTTGAATTACAAAGACGGAGATCAGTGAGAGACAGCTTGAGACTAGTTGGAGAACGGCATTCTCGGCAGTTCTCATTTTCCTGTCCTGAGTCACAGGGTGTCGCGCTCATCTCACAGGAATTTTGAACATGTTCAAAAAAATTGTGCGACAGCTTCCCCTCAAAATAGTCTCAGAGTCACTGCGGGTGTCTCAAATCCGTCTCGACCTTGTCTCAAGTATTGGGCAGCTGTTGCAGGACCGTTATTAATGCAACCCCGCCCCCCCCCCCCCCCCCAAATTTAGTCTTGTGCATGTTGCGAGAATGTCCTGCAACACTTGCATGACATGTATGCAGACACCCGGGGATCTCTGGCCAAAAACTTGCTGGGAGTTTGTGCAACATTCCTGAGACAGTGTGATTCCAAGAGAAAATTTCACAAACTCTCAGATTTGTCTCACACTTTTTTTTAAATCTCCAGCTAGTTGGGAGCTGTCTCAGCCCAGTGAGATCTTAACTCTGACACCACTAGTTATTTTACATAATTGAATAAGACACATTTGAAGCCTCCATGCTGAGTGTGCCATTTTGTATTTTTCATGATAATTCAGGTGTAAATTTTGATCAAGGCGTGAAAACATGAATCAAGATATTCCTAATTGGCTATGTAATAATGTCGGACATTACGCTGCTAACATAACATACATACATGCTATATGGTAAAAAAACCAAACAAACGGGGTGTAGGAAGACTGGATCCGCTCTACCATTGGAGTTACCTAAAAGAAGATCCACTTGTGTGGAATTATTTAGTTTTTAAATGTGCGGTGTGTAATATTCAGCTCACCCTAGTAGTCACTTTTTAAGACTTCTAGAGCTGGGCAATGTGCAAAAATATATATTGCAACACAATTTCTCTGTTTTGTGAGCGAGAGATGCTGCACAGAGTGAAGTCCCGGCTCATATTAACATGACAAAGCATATTCGATATTTGCGATATAGACATTTTATGTGTTGTGGGTGGCCAAATGTACTGATACATCAAATGTATTTGGTACATCACACAGCCCTAACCTCTTCCAAAGCAAATGGGGAAACCTGCATAAGCCACCTGTGTAATAAAGTTTGACATAAAAACTTGGAAAGACACGATGAGGGTCCAAGAGGGCCGCCTACATGGAGATGGACCCTCTTCCTGCATATGAAAAGCTTATCTTAAGGTAGAGAAAATGCAACAGTATTTACTTAAGAGTGATAATATAACATCGAAAACGTTAAGATTTTATTCTGCATAAAATTTCCGAATTTAGCTGACACCCAAAATCTTACTGACTGCACCTTTAAGGCTGTTTCACACTGCTGCCGTGCAAAAAGTGCAAAAAATATCCACAAATTTTTCCTCTGGATCAACTATTCTGTGCAAAGTTCTATTTTCATTCTGCTTTGTCCACTTCAGCTCGAATTTATTCAACCACCTTCAGAATAAACATCATTCAATAAGAAGCCGCCACCAGTCCACTTACAAAGAAAGCATCTTAAGATGACCTGCAGCCTGGAAAGGCATTAGCACGGTTTTATTGGTGTAATGTCTTTAAGAATGTTCCGTTCGAGTCTTCTGGTTGACGGGGGACTTTCTGTTTGTTCAGGACGTTTCTATCCACATTCTAAAGGCACGCTGTCTTCTTGTTGCTGGTTCTTGGGGCCTGACAGCGTGTGCTTGTGTTGGCCCTGTAATGGACTGGACATCCTTCCAGGCTGGATGTTGCATCTCACCCTTTGATGGCAGGGATTGTGCCCCCCATGTGACCCTGAGCTGGATAAGAGGCCAAGAAAATGTATGAATGGATAGTTTGGTAGTCATGGCAATTAATTACAGTATTGAATGCCTGTCTGGGGTGAACGCCATAATTCTACACATGAAAGTGTATAGCTGAGGGTTTTTTGACAATTTTTATTGCACATATCTTCAGTTGTCCATTCAGATGTTTATTGAAAGCATGTTAATCCAGAGGAATATCCTTTGATCACTTCTACAATTGTTAGAAAATTCCTACTATAACCACAGTTGACCTCTATAGGCAGTCTAGGATAGCTGTAGAAACTTTAATGTCAAGTGTCAGTTTATTTATTCTACACTGTGACACCTCAGAATGATCTTTTTTTTTTACTGCTTTGAGCCAACATAGCAGGGTTCATGTTGTCAACTACAGACTGCAAGCATATATAGTTTACAAACCGTGTACATAAAATGCACACGGTTTGGTTTTCATTCATCACAGCTAAAGCACAGTCTTTTTAGATGGTGCAACATACAGCAGTAATGGGGATTCTGGCACTAGTCCACCAAGATGTTTTTGATAAAAATTCATAGTAACAAATATAAATGGAAAAATATTGATGGCTTGTGCATTCTAGTAATTTTCTGATTATTTCTTGATGATTCTTAAGTGTGTTTTTGGGAGCCTCATCTGAAGACCTGTTGAATTGTGAGTGAGTGAGTGAGTGAGTGAGTGAGGGGGTGTCAGAAAGACAGGTGTGGTACCTCTTGGCCCTGTGGGCTGCCTCTGGCTTGGGGGGTTGGCTCCCATGTGGCCTCCTACTGCTCGCCACCACCTCATCAGGTCATATGTGCCTGGTGGCTCCCGGGAAATTTGTCTGGGGTTAGCATGGGTCTGCTTTGTGGGGGTGTGCCTGGAAGCCCCAGTTATGGGGGAGGGGGCTGTCCGGCCCTGGTCACCCGGCTCCCCTTGCCCTCCCTCCTGGGGCAGTGCCTGGCTGTCCTGGGGCTTAGTGACCTCAGTGCATTCGTGCTGTGCGAGGACTGCAGGTTGCTCGGAGATGGGGGGGAAGCGTTATCTTGCTTGCTAACGGTCTTGCGGAGGGCATTGCTGCTACCCTCTCCTTTTTTTCTTGTATGTTTCCTGGCAAACCATGCATACTCTCTTGTGCGTGTGCGTGTGCGCACGCATGCACACACACCTGTCCTCATTCAGGTGCAGATATCAGGCCCGTGCGGAGATCTTCTCAGAAGCAGCAACTGTTTCTTGTGTTTTTTCTTCATTTGTTTCTCTTTCTATCTCTCCCCCCCCACACCTCTTCTAACCACTTCAATTCCCTCCCCCATTCTTTCTTGTCAGGTCCAGAATAAGTAAGACAACATAAATCAAGCATTAAAGTTATTATATAGCAAGAGGAGTCTATAAATGCTATCTATATACAGCACATATCAAATATGAGCAGAGCTCCTTTTGGCAAAGTAAATCTGTTTGGCACAGTAAGGCAAGCAGATATCTCTGCTGCATGCCAAGCTGCTGTACAGGACAGATAAAAAAAACTCATGTGTGGACATAGTTCATCTGGCCCAAACCTTTCTACCACAACGATATCACGCACACTAATGGTGGTCACAAAGATAAAAGTCACAAATATCCCAACAGAAACAAGTTTGGTATATGCACAACACTAACACACATTAAACTGGCAGCCTAATTAAGGAGAACATGCTGATTTTCTAACATTTTCCATTTCCCATCAGCCCTTGCGGCTGCATTCAACCAGAAGGCTGCAATATATTCTTGTGCAATATAAATTTTGCAGTGAATACAATGAAAATAAGGGGTTCCTCTGTGTGTATTTACAGTACTGTACTACAATAATACTAACAGTGCCCCCTCCATATTCACTCTTGAGGAAATATTCTGGTTATTGCCTCACTCTCCTCTGCCTCCTGCTCATGTGTATGCAGGCAAAGCAACTTGTGAATGTTGTCTGTCGGCACTGCATTATTCATGAGAAGGGCGTACGCGGGCCACACATGTGCCAACACACAGATGTGAACGATCCCGCTCACGTTCCACAGCGAAGGCCCCGCTGCTGGTGTCAGCGAGTGTAGCTTTTTCTCCCCCCATTTGAGCATCTGAAACAGGGGGCGCTTTCCACTCGCAGAGGTGCTGATAATTACACGCTTCCAGCAGCACTTGCATAGTCATTGTAATTAACACGAGTGGATGTCAAGAATTCATTGTGGCATCTCTGCCTGTCAGTGGAGGCGGAGATGTGTGTGTAGCTACTCTGGGGAGGGATTTCACCTGTCCAAATAGGATTCCATTTTGGCTGCGGCAGAGGAGACGGTTATGTGTTTGTAAAAGTGTGACATTAGTGCCTCGTTAAAACAGGCGCTATGGTGAGAACGGGGTCGCTTGTTTGTCCGCGGTGACGGCAGGAGCTTTGCATCTTGCTGAATACTCGTTCAGTTGTGTGTGTGTGTCTGTGAAAAGCTTATTTTGTTGCGACTCAAATTGGACAGTGAAAGCTATTCGTCTCTGCCAGAGAAGCACCTGAAAGCGCCTCATTTTCCTAGTGCAGGTGGCATTGTTTCAGTCAACTCAATATGGAGTCTGGCTTTAAAAAGGTCTCAACTCCCCTCAGGTTGAGGATGAAAATTGGAAAATTATGAGAAAAAAAGATTTTATTTATTTATACAGGGTAGCTCCATTGAGAGGCAACCTCTCTTTTTCAAGGACGTCCTGTTCCCACTCACACCTGGAAGCTGCCCAGTACGACCACAGACTGACCTGTGGCCACTGAGCAGCTCCACTGGAGCAGCTGGGTTTAGGGGCTCAAGGGCACAACAGTGGGGTTAATGAAGACAAGCACTGCTATGTTGTCTGTCCCATGCAGATCTGATCCTGCCAGTCCTGGGATCAAACCAGCACCCCTCTGCTCACCAGTCCACATCCCTAACCGTTAGTCCACCACTGCCCCAAAGTTTGCAGATTTATGAGAAACAAAGTTGCAAGTTTTGCAAGAAAAAATGTGGCAAATTCACAAAAAAAAGACACACATTTATGAGAGAAAAATCAAGTTTATGACAAAAAACCTGAAAACATTTGATGAAAATAGTAGCAAACTTATGAGGAAAGCCACTGAAAATTTGCAAGAAAGATTGGCAAATTTACAGGAAAATTTAAAAAATGAGAATAAAATTGTAAATTTCTGAGAAAAAAGTTGAAAATTGATGAGAAAAAAGCCATAAGTTTGCAAGAAAAGTGGCAAATTTACAAGAAAAAAGTTGGAAATTTATGAGAAAAAAATCACAACATTACAGATAGATAGATAGATAGATAGATAGATAGATAGATAGATAGATAGATAGATAGATAGATGTACTTTATTGATCCCAAACTGGGAAATTACAGTGTAACAGCAGCATGACAATTGACAACCGAGCAACAGAAACACACACATGACAGACAAAGGGATTACCCATGGAAAGTAAAAACTAACACAACTATAAAACCTATATACGTCATATCTTAATATATGATGACCCGTATAAACACATGAATCATTCCATTGCACAAAGAAGGACTATCAGGAGCAGAGTGAAAAAGTGATGTACCAGTTAGTCTGTAAGGTGCAGTGTGGCAGCATAGCTATGCCAGAATAAAACATCATAGTGAGTTATTGTACAGTGAAATTGCATGTGGCAGGAAAGATTTCCTGTACCTGGCCGTTTGACAATGAAGCTGTAGTAGTCTACTGGAGAAAGTGCTTCGCTGTCTGTCCAGTGTGTGGTGGAGGGGGTGATCAGGATTGTCTATGATGGATCGCAGTTTATTAAGTGTTCTCTTCTCCATCACTGTCTCAAAGGTCTCCGGTCTGAGACCAATTACAGAGCCAGCCCTCTTGATAATCTTGTCAAGTCTGTTGGTGTCTCTGGCCCTGATACTACAACCCCAACAGACAGCAGCAAAGAAGATGGCACTGGCGACAATGGTCTGATAGAAAAGCTCCAGCATCCTGCTACACACGTTGAAGGATCTCAGCTTTCTCAGGAAGTAGAGTCTGCTCATCCCCTTCTTGTGCGCAGCGTCGGTGTTGGATCTCCAGTCCAACCCGCTGCTGATCCTGACACCCAGATATTTGTAGTCTTCAACCACTCCCACATCCTCCCCCCTAATCTGCAGTGGCTGAGAAGGCGTCTTCCTCTTCCTGAAGTCAATCACCATCTCTCTGGTCTTGCTGGCATTCAACCTCAGGTGATTCTGCTCTGTCCACTCCACAAATCTGTCTGCCAGTGCCCTGTACTCCCCCTCCTCTCTTCCTCTTATACACCCCACAGCAGCTGAGTTGTCAGAGAATTTCTGCAGGTGGCATGACTCTGTGTTGTACTGAAAGTCAGTGGTGTATAAGGTAAAAAGAAAAGGAGAGAGCACAGTCCCCTGTGGAGCTCCCGTATCACTAGCCACCACTCCAGACAAGACACTGCCCAGCCGGACAAACTGTGGTCTGCCTGTCAGGTAGTCAGTAATCCAGGAGATCACAGAGCTGTCAACCTCCATGACCCGCAGCTTCTCACCCAGCAGCAGTGGCTGGATGGTGTTAAAGGCACTGGAGAAATATAAAAAAAAGTGATTTTCACAGTATCTCCTCCACCATCCAGGTGCAGATGGGCTTGTTGCAGCAGGTAGACGACAGCATCTTCAACTCCTAAATGGGGCTGATATGCAAACTGCAGAGGGTCCAGCCACATCTTCACCTGCAACCTCAGGTGGACTAACACCAGTCTCTCCAGGACCTTCATCACATGAGATGTGAGGGCAACTGGTCGATAGTCATTCAGGTCTGATGGAGGTGACTTCTTGGGGACAGGAACCAGGCAGGATGTCTTCCACAGCACCGGTACTCTCTCCAGACTCAGGCTCAGGTTGTACAGGTGTTTCAGTACCGGAGCTAGCTGGTTGGCACAGGTTTGCAAGGTCCTAGCGGAGATGCCATCAGGGCCCGCCGCCTTCCGCTGAGGGAGTCTCTCAAGCTGTCTCTCCACCTGGTCTGTAGTCACCGTGAAGTGAGAGAGGGTCCTGGTGCCCCCCGAGGAGGAGGAGGGGGGAGATGAAGAGAGGTTCTGCACAGGAGGGTGGGTGGGGAGGGGTGTGTGGGGGTCTGGTTGTGTTGCTGGGGTGACAGATTGTGAGTTGAACTTATTAAAAAACAGATTCAGTTCCTCAGCTCTCTCCTGGCTCCCAGATGGCTGCCTGACTCTCCCCTTGCACCCAGTTATTTGTTTCATTCCCTCCCACACATCTTTAGTGTTGTTTTGCCTGAGTGTCTCATCCAACTTCCTCCTATAATTGTCCTTGCCCCTCCTCAGCATCTCTCTCAGCTCATGCTGCACTCCCCTCAGCTTCTCCTTGTCTCCAGCCCTAAAAGCTCTCTTCTTTTTGTTCAGAAGTGCTTTCAGGTCACTGGTGACCCATGGTCTGTTGTTGGAGAAGCAGTGTACAGTCTGAGCTGGCATGGTCATGTCTTCACAGAATCTAATGTATTCTGTGATGCAGTCGGTCATATTGTCTGTGTCCACCCCATGTGGTTCACAGAGTACGCTCCAGTCCGTCGTCTAGAAGCAGTCCTGCAGTGCATCATCAGCCTCCTGTGTCCACCTCCCCACAGTCCGTGTATAAGCAGGCTGATGAAAAAACAAAAATTGTTGCAATCACACCAAAAAAGTCACAAATTTATGAGAAGAAAGTCACAAGTTTGCAAGAAAATTAAAAAAAAAAAACATTTGAGGAAACAAGCTGAAAATTCAAGAGGAAAAAAAGCTGAAAATTCACTATGAAAAAATTCACAAATTTATAAGAAAAACTTATTAACTTAAATTTGTGAGAAGAGCATTCTAAAATATACTGAACTACAAAAGAAACGTCGCACATGTATGTGTTTCAAACTGTTTTATTTACAATGAAACATATTCTTTATTCAAGAGTGACATTTGAGAAACTGTTTTGCTTTGTTCTGATTAACAAGTACTCCTTGAACAAGTTTGAGGTCACATGGTGCCACATGATGAAGTCATGTCCTTGACCTTCAGGGTTAAAGTCAGTAGCGTGTGTGTCCACCATTAGCGTTGATAACCGCCATGCAACGCCTGTACATGGAGTGTATCAAACGGTTGATGAAGGCCATCGGGACAGCATTCCACACTCTTTGAAAGGCTGCGGCGAGTTCTGCAGCAGTTGTGGGCCTTGGTCGAATGTCATTCAGCCTTCTCTGAATTTCGTCCCAGAGGTGCTCTATCGGGTTTAGATCCGGGCTTAGAGCAGGCCATGGCAGTGTGCGGATGTTGTGTTGTTGGAGGAAGTCTCTCGTTAATCTGGCAGTGTGAGCACGTGCATTGTCCTGTTGAAACACGTGGTTGGGATGACGAGCAAAATGTGGCACAACGTGGGGTCTTAACACCTGATCGATGTAGCGAACAGCAGTCACTCCGTTGCCTCGACCTGGACCAATATTCTGGAAGACTTGGGGTCCAAGTGTGTGGTTCAGTCCAATGCCACCCCAAACCATGATGCTTGGTCCCCCCCATGCGTCCCTCTCCATGTGACATGCATCAGTGTAACGTTCGCCCATTCTTCTCCAAACTCTAGCTCTGCCATCAGCCACAGATATGCAATAACGACTCTCGTCGGAGAAGATGACAGTCCTCCACTGCTGATAGCGCCAGTTCTGACATTGTTGGGCCCACAGGAAACGTTCCCGACGATGTCGAATGGTGAGGATAGGGCCCTGAGCAGGACGCCGACAGGACAAGTTGAAACTTCTCAGCCGACGACGAACAGTTGCTGCAGAAATTGGTCTGTTGTGTGTGCCAATAGTCTGTCGAGCCGATTCTGTTGCTCTGCGGAAGCGATCCTACAAGTGGTCCCGGTGAAGATGGCGATCTTGACGTGCTGTTGTCACCCTGGGACGACCACTGCGCTGACAATCGTTGGTGCTGTTGGTTGCATTGCATCGCTCCCGCAGTCTCTCTACTGTCCGAACGCTGCAGTTGAAGTCGTTGGCAATGACTCTAGGACGTTGACCAGCATGAAGACGTCCGATGGCTTGTTCCCTCTGATTTCGAGTCAGACGTGGTATGGTGACAGCGCTCAGGAAACGAATGACAGGATGAAGGTTTTGGGTCCCTTTTATACCCACTGGATAGAGGATGTGCACGTGCATCATGCTTTTCAAAAAGCTGCGTTCGAGAGCACTACCATGTTCATGGAAAGGATATGAGTTTTAATCCTACACAGAAATCACATTTTGTTATGATGATGTGTTATGGACGGTCAATGCCATATCTGTGATGTTAAAAAAGCATAAAATGTGAATTTACGTATCAAATTCCAATATCATGTGTAAAAGATATAAGCTGAAAATATTTTAATGATAAAATAACAAATTTATGTGGAAAAAAGTTACAATTACTAAAAAAGTCACATATTTTTGAGGAAAATCATTGCAAGTTTGCAAGAAAAAAGTTGCATATCTATGAGAAAAAAGCTGCAAATATATTAGAAAAGTTGCACATTTACAAGAAAAAATAAATTACAAGTTTATGAGGAAAAAGCTTGACAATTCATGAAAAAAGTTAAAAAATTGCAATGAAAAAATTATGAAAAAAGTTGCAAATTTAAGAGAAAATTGCAAATTTATGAGAGAAAAGGTGAAGGTAAAAAAAAAGCTGACTGTGAACTTGTAGCTTGGGGGTCCCCTTGTGGCTGAGGGGGCACATAGCATTTGCGTACTCTGCCTTATAACCAGAAAAGGCTGTGTCAGCAGCTTCACCATCTTCTTACTCTGTCCACTGAGAAGCTGAAAAGTGCCCAACCACGGACGGCAACAGGCAGAGGACAGAAAAGACCAAAGCAATAAGATCAATCACAATATGTACAATATTTAGGCAATTCAGCTGGAAACTTGCAGCGATCACGGCTGAATTAACCTTTTTAAGGGCTTCTGAATGAAATTACTCACTCTCGCATACATCACAGTTATATTGTTTCCAAAGACTAGCAGGCTAACCAGCACCCTAAAGCTGAAATAATGATCAATAAATCAGCTGATAGACAGCTGGGGAATTGATGAATCATTTAAAGCGTTCATTAGGCAAAAAGCGCCCCAAGTTATCTGCTACTATCCACTTTTTCATGGATTTTTTTTGTTTTTTGTTTTTGTACCTATTGCCATACAAAAAGGAAATTTAAAGACTTTATAACACTAGAAAACTCTTTTTAAAATTAATTTAAATGACACTAGTGACAATGAGGAAACAATAATGGGATTATCTGTTGATAATCTAGGCTTTGGCTTTTTTAATTAGCTGCAGATAGAGAAGGTCAGAAGGATTTATTTACCTTTTGTTCTTATTAAAGACAAAAATAGAAAGGAGATGTTTTTACCTTCTTACATGTTTCGACTGTTCACTGCAGTCTTCCTCAGAAGTGTCAGCTGATTGCTGCCAGGTGTCATTTTATCAGCTGATTTTCGTAGGCGGGGCCAGCCCGGCAGACCTGTCAGATCCACCGAGCCGGCCCCGCTTTCCGCCGTCTGATGGTCTCTGGAGAATGTGGTCCCAGGTGTGGGAAAGCATAAAGGCCCCCTCATCCCGGTTCATGCTATCTTTTCCCCGCTTCCTGATTTCTATGGCCTCCTTGATCCAGCGTTTGCGTCTGTTGCTCTCCGATCCAATAATTTTTGCGTTGTCCCAGTCCATGATGTGATTATTTCTTTTGCAGTGATCTGATATTGCTGATTTTAATGTTTCTTGTTCTGCCTTTGGAACCACCACCCCGGTTTGCCGTGCCAAAGGCTCTGCCCCTGACCTCCACGCAATGTTGCAGAGGTGTGTCAACCATGACAGCCCTACAACATCCAGGGCCTTGAGGTACTCAGGGCGAATCTCGTCCACCCCTGGGGCCCGGCCACCAAAGATATTTTTAACCACCTTGGCGACCTCAGCCCCTGTGATAGGCGAGTCATCCCCCTCGTCCACAAACCCTGCTTCCTCTGTGGAAGGCGTATCAGTGGGATTGAGGAGATCCTCGAAGTATACCTTCCACCGCCCGACAATATCCCCAGTCAAAGTCAACAGCGCCCCATCCGCACCATACACAGTGTGGACAGGGAGTTGCTTCCCCCTCCTGAGCCGCAGGACAGTTTGCCAGAATCTCTTTGAGGCCGACCAAAAGTCTTGTTCCAGCTTCTTGTTCGGAGGGTATGCTCCACCTTTAGAGGGATCACACTCCTCAGCCTCCCTGGGAAGGTCTATGCCAAGGTACTGGAGAGGAGAGTCCGGCCGCTGGTCGAACCTCGGATTCAGGAGGAGCAATGTGGTTTTCGTCCTGGCCGTGGCACATCAGACCAGCTCTTTACCCTCTTGAGATTTCTCGAGGGGTCGTGGGAGTTTGCCCAACCAGTTTACATGTGTTTTGTGGACTTGGAGAAGGCATTCGACTGCGTCCCTCGTGGCTTTTTGTGGGGGGTGCTTCGAGAGTATGGGGTATCGGGCTTGTTGTTACAAGCTATTCGGTCTCTGTACGACCGTTGTGAGAGTTTGGTTCGTATTGCCAACACTCGGTCGGACTCATTCCCAGTGAGAGTTGGACTCCGCCAGGGCTGCCCTTTGTCACCGATCCTGTTCATAATTTTTATGGACAGGATTTTTAGGTGCAGCCAGGGAATGGAGGGTGTCATGCTTGGTGACCACAGGATCTCATCTGTTGTTTGCAGATGATGTTATCCTGTTGGCTTCATCCAGCAATGACCTACAGCTCTTGCTGGGACGGTTTGCCGCTGAGTGTGAAGTGGCTGGGATGAGAATCAGCACCCCCAAGTCCGAGTCCATGGTCCTCAGCCGGAAAAAGGTGGATTGTCCTCTCTGGGTTGTGGACAGGCTCCTGCCCCAAGTGAAGGAGTTTAAGTATCTTGGGGTCTTATTCACGAGTGAGGGGAGAATGGAGTGAGAGATTGACAGACGGATCGGAGCAGCATCTGCAGTGATGCGGACATTGTACCAGTCTGTCGGGGTGAAGAGGGAACTGAGTTCTAAGGCAAAGCTGTCGATTTACCAGTCAATCTACGTTCCTACTCTCACCTATGGTCACGAGCTTTGGGTAATGACCGAAAGAACGAGATCGCGGATACAAGAGGCTGAAATGAGCTTTCTGCATAGGATTGCTGGACTCACTCTCAGAGAAAGGGTGAGGAGCTCAGTCATCCGGGAGAGGCTCAGAGTAGAACCGCTGCTTCTTCACATTGAAAGGAATCAGTTGAGGTGGTATGGGCATCTGATTAGGATGCCTCCTGGACGCCTCCCACTTGAGGTGTTTCGGGCACGTCCCACTGGGAGGAAACCCCGGGGCAGACCCAGGACTCGGTGGAGAGACTATGTCTCCCAGCTGGTCTGGGAATGCCTTGGTATCCTCTCTGAAGAGCTGGAGCAGGTGGCTGGGGAGAGGGAAGTCTGGGCTTCTCTGCTTGAACTGCTGCCTCCGCGACCCGGACCTCCGGAAAAGCGGTAGAAGATGGATGGATGGATGTTCTGCCTCCTCTTTTTGTGATCTTGTGAGTCGTCCTTGTGTTTCCTTCTCACATTCCTTCTGGTGTTCTTTTCCTTGTGGTGAAAGATCTTCCGGTTTCTACAATGTAGGTTTTGTTGCATGATCTACATGATATTTCATATATTACATTGCATTTTTTGTCTTGTTCTATTTTGTCCTTGGGGTGTACTAATAACTTCTTAATTTTTTTGTGTGGTTTTACTGCTGTGTTTATTTTGTATTTTTTCATGATCCTTTGAATTGGTTCTGTTATCGCTCGGATGTATGGTATAGTTATGGTGTCCTTGTTTTTGATTTTAGCTTTTGTTCTGTGTCTTGTTTCCTGTTTGTTTTCTTTGTTTTTGACTTGCTGTTTCCCTTTGTTTATGGCCCATACTGGACATTGGCAGCGTATGAGTGCATGTTTTATGTGGTTTCCTCCTCCTGCCTGTCTTCTTGGTCTGTGATGATGGTGGCCCATTCATATAACGTCCTGACAACTGCTGTTTGTGTGCTGTGGGGTGTTCTGATGTCCATAGTCGGTATTGATCCGTGTGGGTTGGTGTCCTGTTGACTGTGACTTTTATACTGCCGTCATCGTTATGGTGGATTTTCATGTCCAGAAAGGTTATGGTGCCATTTTCTTCCTCTTCGTGTGTGAATTTTATATTCCCAGTGCTGTCCATGCTATTCAGATGGTCAGTGAGTTCTTGCGTGTGTCCTTTCCTTAAAAGGAAATTTCCTCCAAAATGTCGTCCACGTATCTCTTCCATAGGGTAGGTTTACATTGTGTGGGTGCTTTTCTTCTTGTAAATTTTTGTAAATTTGCAACTTTTTTCTCAGAATTTTGCAACTTTTTTCTTTTGAATTTGAACTTTATTTCTTGTAAATTTTGGGAATTTTTTTCTCATAAATTTGCAACTTTTTTCTCAGAATTTTAGAACTTTATTCTTGTATATTTTAACTTTTTTCTTGTAAATTTTTGCTAATTTTTCTCATAAATTTGCAACTTTTTTCTCAGAATTTCGCAACTTTTTTTCTTGTAAATTTGATCTTTTTTCTTGTAAATTTTTGCAATTTTTTTCTCATGAACTTGCAACTTTTTTCTTGTAAATCTGAAATTTTTTCTTGTAAATTGTTGAATTTTTTTCTCATATATTTGCAACTTTTTTCTTAGAATTTTGCTACTTTTTTCTTGTAAATTTGAACTTTTTTCATTTAAATTTTTGCAATTTTTTTCTCATAAATTTGCAACTTTTTTCCTCATAATTTTACAACTTTTTCTTGTAAATATGATCTTGTAAATATTATTTTTTGCAACATTTTTCTCTCTTAAATTTTACAGCTTTTTCTCATGAATTTGCAACTTTTTTCCCCTCATAATTTTGCAACTTTTTTCTTGTAAATTTGAACATTTTTCCTACATTTTTTGCAACTTTTTTCCACTAAATCCGCACCTTTTTTCTCATAAAGTTGTTAGTGTTTCTGGTATATTTTCAGCTTTTTTCCTCACATTTTTTGCATCTTTTTTTCTTGTAAATTTGGGACTTTTTGTTGTAAATTTGTATTTTTCCTGATAAATTTGCAGCTTTTATTTATTTTTTTTCTGAGCTCCTTCTTGTTTGCTGTGGTGATGGACAGAATTTATTTATAAGAGCAGTTGTATTATATAAAAATAAATAAATACATTTAAAAAATAATGTATATACAGCACAACGTACCACGGCGCACTCACTACTCTTTTTTTTTTCCACAATATCTTTATTGAACCTTTTTTTTTTTTAACAAACATGATACAAACAATCAAACACTAACACTAAAGTACTACAAAAAAAATGCACTAAAAACACCAACAACCACCAACAAAATCAAGTCTTCAACAATGCTCCTCTGTTTAGTCTAGACAATCCATTACATAAGTATACATATTATGTTCACCAGTTTGGAATTTACAAGGTCCACACACATCATTCACCTTCTTCTTCAAGAGTTATGTTTAAATTTTTTACATAATCAATAAAAGGTCTCCATATATTCTCAAACACAATTTCCTTTGATTTCAGTATATATGTTATTCTTTCTAATGGAAGGTTTGTTAACATCTGTCTTAACCGCTGAGTCACATCTGGTCTATGAGTCTTTTTCCATAATAGTGCAATACATTTTTTGGCATTAAGCAAACTGAGGTCTATGAATGTTCTTTCACTTTTATTATAATTATGCTTTTCTGGACCAAACAAAAGCCCAAGAAAGACCCAACAAAAACAGTTTAGGATTCAATATGATTTGTTTTGAGATTATTTTTTCAATTGTTACCCTCACCTCTTCCCAAAACATTCTTATTAATCTACATTCCCATACACAATGAAACAGGGTTCCTTTACTTTCCATGCATTTTGTGCACGTATCTGGTATATTTTTGTTATATCTATTTAACTCCTCCGGTGTAACATACATCCGCATTAACCATTTGAAATGTATCAATTTAAGATGTACATTTATTGATTTGGTTTGAGCTTCTGTACAAGCCAATTCCCATTGTTCCTCTGAAATTTCAATTTGCAGATCTTCTTTCCAGTAGTTTAATCTTTTCAGTGAATTTTCGCTTGAAGATAGTGTCAATGAGTTATAAAACTCTGAAATAATACCCTTTCTTTTACTATCTTTCATCAACATTTTTTCCAAGGATGAATAAATAGGTCGAGTGAGAGCTTTATTTTGATTTGATCGAATAAAGTTTCTAAGTTGAAGATATTTAAAAAAATGTGTTCTATTAAGATTAAATTTGATCCTCAGCACTTCAAAAGACATTATGTTATCTGCACATGGCAAATATAAATCCTGAATCTTTTGTATCCCTTTTAAATTCCATACTTTAAATACAGCGTCCGCTCTCCCTAGTTTAAAATATTGATTACCCCATATTGGACTAAATTGTGACAATAACTGTGGTTCTTTTAAATAGTTTTTAGCTTCACACCATATTTTGATCATATGTTTTACAAATGGATTTTTAACTTGTTTTTGTAATTTTTTTGCTGAATCTGAGTATATAAATACGGGAAGAGGTAAAGGTAAATTGTATGATTCCATTTCAGTCCAGTGAGGGAGATCATTTGATGAAAAATAATATGTCATAGATCTCAGTTGTGCCGACCAATAATACAACATAAAATTTGGACATTTCAGACCCCCACGATCAAATGGTAAATATAATAAAGACAGACGTAATCTAGCCCTCCTGTTGTTCCATATAAATTCCACTAACTTTTTTTTAATTCTTGAGAATAAATCTAAAGGTGGTAGTAAGGGAATGTATTGAAATAAATAAAGTGTTTTAGGTAAAATATTACTTTTAAGTATATTGATTCTCCCTATCATCCACATTGGAAGTGACATCCATCTCTGAAGTAACTCACTGATATCTGTCATTAAGGCTTCATAGTTGACACTGGCGACTGATTCTAGCTTAGGCACAATTTGAATTCCTAAATATTTAAACTGATTTACAACATTAAATTGATTTACCTCAGGGTCTGGGTAATTTCTCTGGGTCTCATTTAGCATTAATATTGAAGATTTAGTTTTATTTATTTTATATCCTGATATTTCACCAAAATTCTTTATTAAATTCAACAAGGTTGGAATTGATTTTTTTAGATTTGACATAAACAAAATTATGTCATCGGCGTACAGGGAGATTTTATGTTCTGTTGGTCCAACTTTAATTCCATATATTTGTGAATGTAAACGTATCGCCATCGCTAAAGGTTCAATTGCCATAGTAAACAGTAAAGGTGAAAGTGGACAGCCTTGTCGACATCCTCTATTGATTTTTATTGATTTTGAAATATTGTTATTTGTTAGGATTTCTGCTGTAGCATTATTGTATATTATCTGAACCCATTTTATGAAATTATTTCCAAGTCCAAACCTTTGTAAGACTTCAAAAAGAAAGGGCCATTCAACTCTGTCAAAGGCCTTTTCGGCGTCCAATGATAGGAGAGCTGTATCCGGTGCTTCTTTATTAAAATAAATAATATTAAATAGTCTTCTTACATTATGGAAGCCTTGTCTTCCCTTTATAAAGCCATTCTGATCTCGATTAATAATATTTGGTAAAATTTCTTGTATTCGTCTTGCTAAAATTTTACAGATTATCTTAAGGTCGGCATTTAATAGGCTTATTGGTCTCATATTTTCACATTTATTAGAGGGCTTACCTGGTTTTGGCAGCAGTATAATTAAGGCATTATTCATGTATGATGGTAAATTATTATTTTGAAATGCTTCTAAAACCATTTCCAAAAAGGTTTTATTAATTTATTCTTAAATTTTTTATAAAGGTCAACTGGAAGACCATCTGGTCCTGCACTTTTTCCTGATTTCATATTATCAATGGCTAGCCCAACTTCTTCTTGACTAATTTTAGACTCCAATATCTCCCTGTTTTCATTTGGAATACACGGTATAGATAGTTCATTCAAAAACCCATTTAGTTTTATTAAATCAGATTCATTTTTGGTATCATATAATTTTTCATAGTAATCTCTAAAGGCTCTGTTAATTTCTAAAGGATCTATAACTACCTGTCCCTTACTTATAATACTGGTAATTGGCGTTCTAAATTCTAATTGTTTAATCTGCCATGCCAATAATTTTCCTGATTTTTCACCTTGTTCATAAAAAGATTGTTTCAATCTTAGAAGACTCGAGGCAGCTCTATTCGCTGATTTTTTGTCGTATTCAACTCTCAGAATCAGTAATTCATTCTCCAACCTTGGATCACTTCCTGCATACACTTTTTCCTGAAGACTTTTTATTTTATGTTCCAATTTGGCTCTCTCCTCTCGAGTCTTCTTAGATTTTGATCCTGTATAACCTCACTACTCTTTTTAGTTTATATATGCTTCCGTTAGGCAACATTATTAGAAAGCACTGTATACATTTTCATTGTTATGCAGATGACACACAATTATACCTGTCAATGAAGCCAGATGATAGTAATCAATTAGCCAAGTTAGAAGCCTGTCTTAAGGAAATCAAAGCTTGGATGACTTGTAATTTCCTGCTATTAAATTCAGATAAGACTGAAGTCATTCTTGTTGGTCCAAAAAACCTTAGAAATTCCTTTCCAAATCAAACTTTCAGTTTGGATGTGGTTACTCTTTCTCTTAATAGCTCTGTGAGGAACCTTGGAGTTATTTTTGATCAGGATTTGTCCTTCAATTCACATATTAAATTTGTTTCTAAGACTGCCTTCTATCATTTGCGTAATATTGCCAAGATTAGGAGCATCTTGTCTCAGAGTGATGCTGAGAAACTGATCCACGCTTTTGTTAGCTCGAGATTAGATTATTGTAATTCTTTATTATCAGGCTGTCCTAAAACATCTTTAAAAAGTCTTCAGCTGATCCAAAATGCTGCAGCAAGAGTTTTAACAGGTACTAGAAAGAGAGATCATATCTCTCCGGTTCTGGCCTCCCTTCATTGGCTTCCCATAGAGTTTAGAATTAAGTTTAAAATCCTTCTTCTTACTTACAAAGCTCTAAACAATCAGGCTCCTTTTTATTTAAAAGATCTGATACTACCGTATTATCCTAACAGAGCACTACGCTCCCAAAATGCAGGATTACTTGTAATACCTAGAATCTCCAAAAGTACAATGGGAGGCAGAGCCTTCAGTTATCAAGCTCCTCTCCTGTGGAATCAGCTGCCAATCTGGATTCGGGAGTCAGACTCGATCTCTGTTTTTAAGAATAGGGCTAAAACCTACCTTTTTGATATAGCCTACAATTAGGGAGGGATCATGTGTTTCTGAACCCTCCCTTAGTTATGCTGCTAATAGGTTTAGTCAGCCAGGGGACCTCCAGTAATGCACTGGGCCTCACTCCTTTCCTCACTCTCTATGAAATATTTTTTTTTTGCTGGTCATTAACATTTGTTTGTTCTCTCCCATAGATTGAGTCCCCATCGTGCTGTTTGCTCTCTACATGTCTGTTCTTTTCTTTTTCTCTATCCCCTCACCCCCCAGCCAGTCGCAGCAGATGACTGCCCCTCCCTGAGCCTGGTTCTGCTGGAGGTTTCTTCCTGTTAAAAGGGAGTTTTTCCTCTCCACCGTCGCCAAGTGCTTGCTCACAGGGGATCGCCTGATTGCTGGGGTCTTTCTGCAACTGTGGGGGTTCCCCCTACAGTTGATAGTGCTATGAGATGAGTGTTGTTGTGAAATGGCGCTATATAAATAAAGTTGAATTGAATTGAATTGAACTTGCCTCAGGACACACCACAGGGACTGGTGCACCGGTAATTGAGTTATGGGAAAAAAATATGGCTGGAATTAACTGCAAACCCCTGAGTGATGGATGGTGTGTTTCTGCCTGAAGGCTTTCATGGATGCAGTTAAAGGTTAAAGAGCTGTTTGAAGTCAGAATCAGGTATTTGTCGAGGAAAACTACTGCAGGTATTTCGGACACTCAGTGTGTGCTGCTGGTAGTTTTATCCAGCCGCGGCGAGTGAGAAGTATTAAATCTGAAGTTGAGAACTGATTCGACACGGCCTTCATCATTTACAGTAAGAGCAAACAATCACGCACATGCAGACTGGCAGGCATGCATTCATCGTTTGCAGCGTGACACTGCATTGAGAGGACAGCCTTTGAACCATATTGAAGTTACTATTTACAGACTGTGATCATAGCAAATGCTGCAGGCAGCACCCTTCAGAACAGCCACACAGAAAGAGCATGTAAATGACCGAGCACCTTCTCGTCCAGCATTCATGTTGTCAGTGACGTCATTGTTTTAAATCTGTGAAATATTTGGCTATGACCAGAACTGTTTCTGGTTATAAGGCAGAGTACGCAAATGCAGTGGGTTCCCACAGCCACTCACAGCTTTTTCTTTTTCAGCTTTTTTCTCATATTTTTTTTCAACTTTTTAAATTGTTAATTTGCATTTTTCCTCATAAATTTGTAACTTTTTTGCCATAAATTTGCAACTTTTTTCTAATAATTTAGGATTTTTTTTCTTGTAAATTTGTAACGTTTTATCGCATACTTTTTGCAGTTCTTTTCTCCATAACGTTGCAACTTTTTTCTCATAGGTTTGTAACTTTTTTTCTCATAATTTTGGAACTGTTTTACTGTGAATTTGCAGCTTTTTTCTTATTTTTTTTGCAACTTTTTGCTTGTAAGTTTGCAACTTTTTTCTCAGAAATTTGCAAACGTTTCTTATTTTTTGCAACTTTTTGCTTGTACATTTGCAACTTTTTTTCTCGTAAATTTGCAGCTTTTTTCTCATGTTTTTGCAACTTTTTTCTCATAAATTTGGAACTTTTTTCTCATAATTTTGAAATTTTTTTCTTATAAATTTGCATGTATTTATCTCATACATTTTGCAGTTTTTTTATCCTCCGCTGGTCAAAGCCCAAAGGGGGATTATGTTATGAGTCAGTCCATCTGTCCATCCGTCTGTCCCACTTTTGTGAAATCAACTTCTCCTATATGTTTTTAATTGGCATCAAAACTGGGGATTCTAGATTGTCCTTAGGTATGACTGTGAGAGTGAATGGTTGTCTGTCTCTCTGTGTTGGCCCTGCAATGGACTGACGATCTGTCCAGGGTGTACCCTGCCTCTTGTCCAAAGATGCTGGGATAGGCTCCAGCCCCCCCGCAACCCGAAAAGGATTAAGTGGAAGAAGATGAATGAATGAATGAATGAACTTCTCCTACAGTTTTGGTCTGATTGTTTTGAAACTTGGTACCATGGTTTGATATACACTGATGATATGCATATTGCAGTTTGATTCTGATCGGATGGTTTTTGCAGGACTTGTAGCCCCTGACCTATGATCTCCTGTTTCACCTCACTTCATAGACAGTAACTGTCTTGTGAAATCAACTCCTCTTTCAGTTTTGGTCTGATTGTTTTGAAACTTGGTAACTCTGATGATGCACATATTGCAGTTTGACTCTCATCGGATGACCCTGAGGTCAAAGGTCAGAGGTCAGATTTTCCCCTAAATCTTCTAAATGCAAAAACTACTGAAAGAAAGTGTTTCCTCTGGCTTAAAGACCTTGGCGCGGTGGCAACATATTTTTTTGGATGTCCCGGATGTGTCAGATCTCCCATGTTTGGACTTTTTACTGGTATTATCCTTCTCTCCTTCCTCTGCTCTCACCTCTCCTGGACCCTCTGCCTGAACACTTTCCTCTCCTTGGCTCCTCTCTTCTGTCTCATCTTTCCCTCTCTGAGCTCTGTCTAATTCAGGTTCTCTCTCTGTCTATGGTGGTATACAAACAGGTTAGAAAATACCAAGTGTCATGTTTTGTCCTGCATGATTTTTTTTTCATGGTTTACATAAATAACCAAGATGTGTATTTTTTGTATTTTTGTTCTAGTGTTTCTTTTTTCCATTGACAAAGAGTAGGAAAGGGAAGGGAAAAAACATTCATAATAGGAATTTATTCATTCATACTTAAATTATATGATCAGAGGTGGGTATACTAGCCAGAAATCCTACTCATGTAAAAGCAGTGCTTTGAAATTAATAATTAAAAGTAGACAACCAAAAATTTCTCGTCGAGTTAAGGGTACAAAGAGCACCTACTTAAAAACTTGAGTAATGACTTCAGTCTTGAAGTTTTGAGGTTTTTCTCCAAAATTTATAACAAGTTTCTTATAGTTTTCTACTTTTCTCTGTATCTAAATTTGCAACACCTTTCCTCAAATTTGTAATTTTCTCTTGTACATTTGAGACTATTATAAATTTGTGGATTATTTTATGGTTAATGTTTATCTTTTTTAATCCAATCCAACTTTATTTCTAAAGCTATTTAAAAACGACAGCTGACACAAAGTGCTGTACATCAACCCATCCATCCATCCATCCATCTTCTACCGCTTTTCCGGAGGTCCGGGTCGCGGAGGCAGCAGTTCAAGCAGAGAAGCCCAGACTTCCCTCTTCCCAGCCATCTGTTCCAGCTCTTCAGAGAGGATACCAAGGCGTTCCCAGACCAGCTGGGGTACATAGTCTCTCCAGTGAGTCCTGGATCTGCCCTGGGGTCTCCTCCCAGTAGGACGTGCCCGAAACACTTGAAGTGGGAGGCGTCCAGGAGGCATCTTGATCAGATGCCCAAACCACCTCAGCTGGCCCCTTTCAATGTGGAGGAGCGGCGGTTCTACTCTGAGCCTCTCCCGGATGACTGAGCTCCTCACCCTATCTCTGAGGGTGAGTCCAGCGATCCTACGGAGAAAGCTCATTTCAGCCGCTTGTATCCGTGATCTCGTTCTTTCAGTCATTACCCAAAGCTCGTGACCATAGGTGAGAGTAGGAACGTAGATTGACTGGTAAATCGACAGCTTTGCCTTGGAGCTCAGCTCCCTCTTCACCACAACAGACCGGTACAGCGTCCGCATCACTGCAGATGCTGCTCCGATCCGTCTGATACTATTATTATTGATATCATTATAACTAGAATTATACTAGTATAGTAGTATAGTAGAATTATAGTATTAGGATTGTTGTTAGGCTGGAATTACTTGAAGTATTATATAGGCCAGGTGGTATTATTATTATTATTGTTGTTGTAACTACCATATGGCTACCTATTATTATGGTTACTATTATTATATGGTTACTTATTGCACCTAGGTATTGTAAGCCATGTGGGGGTATATGGTGGTATATATGGTGATTATGATGATGATAATATTGTCTATAATTATATTAAACATACCATAAGTATTTATTTATTATTATTACAATTATTATTAGATCTTGGTATTATTGTCAATATAAACTATTGTTGTAGCATTTCTATTGCATAATTTAATTATAAGGTGTATTATACATATATTATGGTATTGTATAATGAATGTAATTGTGGGATGAATAATGACTAGAATGATATTATAATTTATTGGGTATGGAGAAGGGGTGGGACTATATAAGCGCTGGCTTCTTCCCACTCCTTTTGAACATTTTATTTTTTTCGGTTTTGATTTTTGTTTTTAATTTTTTTTTTCTTTTTTGTCTGGATGTTCAAATAAAATCAATCAATCAATCAAATCAAAATCTGTCAATCTCTCACTCCATTCTCCCCTCACTCGTGAATAAGACCCCAAGATACTTAAACCCCTCCACTTGGGGCAGGAGCCTGTCCCCAACTTGGAGAGGACAAGCTACCTTTTTCTGGCTGAGGACCATGGACTCGGACTTGGAGGTACTGATTCTCATCCCAGCCGCTTCACACTCAGCAGCAAACCGTCCCAGTAAGAACTGTAGGTCATTGCTGGATGAAGCCAGCAGGACAACATCACCTTCAAACAACAGAGATGAGATCCTGTGGTCACCAAGCATGACACCCTCTGTTCCCTGGCTGTGCCTAGAAATCCTGTCCATAAAAATTATTAACAGGATCGGTGACAAAGGGCAGCCCTGGTGGAGCCCAGCTCTCACTGGGAATGAGTCCAATCGAGTGTTGGCAGTACGAACCAAACTGTCACAACGGTCGTACAGAGCCCGAATAGCTCATAACAACAAGCCCGATACCCCATACTCTCGAAGCACCCCCCACAAAAAACCACGAGGGTCGCGGTTGAATGCCTTCTCCAAGTCCACAAAACACATGTAAACTGGTTGGGCAAACTCCCACAAAGCCTCGAGGATTTTCGAGAAGGTAAAGAGCTGGTCCGATGTGCCACGACCAGGACGAAAACCACATTGCTCCTCCTGAGTCTGAGGTTTGACCAACAGCCGGACTCTCCTCTCCAGTACCTTGACATAGACCTTCCCAGGGAGGCTGAGGAGTGTGATCCCTCTAAAGTTGGAGCACACCCTCCGGTCCCCTTTTTTGAAGAGAGGAACCACCACCCCGGTTTGCCATGCCAAAGGCACTGCCCCCAACCTCCATGCAATGTTGCAGAGGCGTGTCAACAATGACAGCCCTACAACATCCAGGGCCTTGAGGTACTCAGGGCGAATCTCGTACACTCCCGGGGCCCAGCCACCAAATAGATTTTTAACCACCTTGGCGACCTCAGCCCCTGTGATAGGCGAGTCGTCCCCCTTATCCACAAGCCCCACTTCCTCTGTGGAAGGCATATCAGTGGGATTGAGGAGATCCTCGAAGTATTCTTTCCACCGCCCGACAATATCCCCAGTGGAAGTCATTAGCGCCCCATTCGCACCATACACAGTGTGGACAGGGAGCTGCTTTCCCCTCCTGGGCTGCCAAATAGTTTGCCAGAATCTCTTCGAGGCCGACCGAAAGTCTTGTTCCATGGCCTCACCGAACTCCTCCCATACCCGGGTTTTTTTCTTCACCAACCACCCAAGCTGCACTCCGCTTGGCCTGCCGGTACACCTCAGCTGCTTCGGGAGTCCAACAAGCCAACCAAGCCTGATAGGACTCCTTCTTCTGCTTAATAGCCCCCCTCACCACTGGTGTCCACCACTTGGTTCGGGGGTTGCCACCACGAGATGCCCCGACGACTTTGTGGCTGCAGGTCTGGGCTGCTGCTTCAACAACAGAGGTGGAGAACATGGCCCATTCAGACTTCATGTCTCCAGACTCCCTCGGAATGTGGTTGAAGTTCTTCCGGAGGTGGGAGTTGAAGGTCTCCCGGACAGGGGCCTCAGTCAGACGTTCCCAGCACACCCTCACTATACGTTTGGGTCTACCGGGTCTGAATGGCATCCTCCCCTGCCATCGGATCCAACTCACCACCAGGTGGTGATCAGTTGACAGCTCTGCACCTCTCTTTACCCGAGTGTCCAAGACATGCGGTCGCAGATCTGATGACACGATAAAAAAATCGATCATCGGCCTGCGACCTAGGGTGTCCTGGTGCCAGGTGCACATATGGACACCCTTATGCTTGAACATGGTGTTCGTTATGGAAAAACTGTGGTTAGCACAGAAGTCCAATAACTGAACACCACTCGGGTTCAGATCGGGCAGGATGTTCCTCCCAATCACTCCCTTCCAGGTTTCGCTGTCGTTGCCCACTGCGCATTGAAGTCCCCCAGTAGGACAATGGAGTCTCCAGGAGGAGCACTCTCCAGCACCCCAGTCAGAGACTCCAAAAAGGGTGGGTACTCTGAACCATCATTTGGTGCATAGGCACAAATGATGGTCAGGACCCGTTTCCCAACCCGAAGGCGCAGGGAAACAACCCTTTTGTCCACCGGGGAAAACTCCAATATAGATGCAGCAAGGTGGGGGGATACAAGAATACCCACCCCTGCTCGTCGCGTCTCACCCGGGGCAACTCCAGAGTAGGCCAAGCTCCAGACCCTCTCCAGGAGACTGGTTCCAGAACCGGAGCTGTGTGTTGAGGTGAGGCCGACTATATCTAGCCGGTATCGCTCAACCTCATGCACCAGCTCAGGCTCCTTCCCCACCAGAGAGGTGGCATTTTACGTCCCAAAAGCCAGTTTAGGAAGCCTGGGATCAGATCGCCAAGGTCTCTGCCTTTGACCGCCCCCTAATCCACATAGCACCGGACCCCCATGATCTCTCCTGCAGGTGGTGAGCCCACTGGAGGGTGGACCCATGTAATTCCTTCGGGCTGAGTCCGGCCGGGTCCCATGAGTGGAAACCTGGCCACCAGACGCTAGCCATCGAGCTCCTCCCCCAGGCCTGGCTCCAGGGTGGGGCCCTGGTAACCCCATACCGGGCGGGGTACACTGAATCCTTGTTCTAATATTTATCATGAGAGTCTGTTGGATTGTTCTTAGTCTGGCCCTTCACCCAGGACCAGTTTGTCTTGGGTGACCCTACTAGAGGCAAATTGCCCTGGACAGCATAGCTCCTGGGATCACTAGGGCATGCAAACCCCTCACCACAATAAGGTGACGATCCATGAGGAAGCTGTACATCAACGATAAATAAAATATAAAATCAATGAAATACAGCTAAAGTACAAAACAGCACAAACAAAACAGTAGTCATACAATAGAGACAATAAAAACAAATAAAATCAATGTCTCAAATTGGGTCAAACGCCAGAGAATAAAAATGGATTTTAAGAGGAGTTTTAAAACTGGACAGTCAAAAGGCCTGTCTGACGGACAAAGGCAAATAATTATAAAATTGCTGTTTTTTTAATAAATATGAAACAGAATGTGGCAAAATTTTTACTTTTTTCCTCATACAATTTAAACTTTTGACCATAATTTTGTAGAGCCAGAACAGAACAATAACTTTAACTCTGAATTCAAAGAAATATAATTATTAAAATTATATTTAAAGAAATAAATTAACTTAAATGACCAAAGATGGAGCTGTTTTTGTTATAATATTTCTGTGTATTTATAGTTTTTTAGAAATCTCCTCACTAACCAGACAGCAGGAAAAACCTCCCTCATTTTGAAATCCAAATGTTAGCACGTTTAGTTTGTCTGAAGGCTGCTGATGGATTAAAGTCATTGACTTCGAGAATTTCGGTCATCTTAACTTGCCAGGTACATAATAATGAACATAAATTATTAGTTAATATTGCAGTAGCTGGTGAAGTAAATCCTCAGCGATTCATCAGTCACTCTTGCCTTTCCCTGCAATGAAGCCTAACCAAACCTGTTAGCTAAGCGACTTCTCATTGTTGTTCCAGTTACCAGCGGGTTAAAACCACCATAAATGCCTCCACTCTCTTGTACTTTTTTCCGTGTTTAAAGTACTTTAATAAGCTCATGTTTCTCTTGGACAGCAACGCTAGAGAGACACGCTCTGCCTGCAGAAACGGTCACACGGGTGCCGGGCGGGTGGGGCGCTTCCTCGCGGATGACAGTCACACGCGTTGTTCATGTGCGCGCTTGCGGAGCGTTTCTTTCATATTTAATTTTTCTTAAATTAATATATTTTAGGTGCGGTGGCAAACTTCCTTAGGGCGGCCGGCCGCCACACAGAAATGTTACCAGAGGAAGCCCTGAAGAAATGATGTAGGCTTTTCAAATACAGTAGTTGTATCTAATACACATCTTGGACAACTTATACCCTCACCTAACTATGGATTTGGGGTCAAGGGGTGAAAGTTCAAAGCTGACATTGCGGCTGCACAATGGTAAATGGTAAATGCTACATTTACTATTACTATAAAACGAGTAAAGCTAGAGCCACCAAACCTGGTATACAGGTTCACCTTGGAATCCTGATCTCTGACTATGGGTTTGGGGTCAAAAGGTCAAAGGTCAAACGTAACATTCCCTATGCCTTATTACTGTACAACGAGTAAAGTTAGGGTCTTCAGACTTGGTACACAGGTTTACCCTGTGACCGTGAAGTGTGACTATGGTTTTTGGATCGCAAGGTCAAAGGTCAACATCAAAATGGCTTATAAACTATGTATATCTCAGCAATAAAGAAAGCTAGGGTCAGAAAACTTAGTATACAGGATCACCTTGGGATCCTGACCTCTGACTATGGGTTTGGGGTCAAAAGGTCAAAGGTCAAGGTTAGCATTTCTTATGCCTTATTACTGTACAACAAGTAAAGCTAGGGCCACCAAACTTGGTGCACAGGTTCATGCTTTGACCCTGAAGTGTGACTGTGGTTTTGGGATTGCAAGGTCGAAGGTCAACATCAAAAAGCCTTATAAAGTGTATCTCAACAACAAAGAAAGCTAGGGTCACCAAACCTGGTACACAGGTTTACTCTGAGACAATAACCTCTGACTACAGGTTTGGGGTCAAAAGGTCAAGGTTGGCACTCCCTATGATCTCTTGCTATAGAATATGTAAAGCTCTCTAGGGTCACCATACTTGCTACATGGGTTCACCTTGGGCTCCTGACCTAAAACTATGGGTTGTATACTTTGTTGTATATTCGTGGATGATGGGCTTATCATAATTTGGTACTGCCACAGTAATTTTATTTAAAACTTGAAAACTGCTCTCTGTCAGTAAGTTTTGGGCTCTTCAAAGAAAATGGAGGCGGATGATATTGCACTCGCCAATAGTGCTCTTGTTTCCTCATAAAATTGCAATTTTGTCTCATAAATTTGCAACTTTTTCTCATACTTTTGGAACTTTTTCCTTGGGAATTTGCGGCTTTTTCCCCATTTTTTTTTTGCAACTTTTTGGTTGTAAATTTGCAACTTTTTTCTCATAAATTAGTGACTTTTTCCTGGTAAATTCTAACTCTTTCTTGTAAATTTGCATTTTTCCTCATAATTTTGCAAGTTTTTCTCATAATTTTGCAATTTTGCCATGTAAATGTGCAACCTTTTTTCTCAGCTTGATATGCATTGATAGATTGATTGATGCATTGATAGAAAATTACAAAAATACGGCCCCTACACACCGACGACCTTCATTGGGCTTCCAGAAAGCTAGAAGCCTGCCTAGATGGGAAAGCTGTGAGTGAAAGATGTGGAAAAAATGAGTCGTCATGCCTGGTTTCAGACGGTGTTGATTTGCTGCAGCAGCTGTGTGGGACTCAGTCAACTGGGCCTATTAATTGAGCTGGTCTGGGGTTCATCTTAATCAGTTTAGGGGCCGGAGCCCTGCTCATCACGTGACCCTTCCAGGACCAGCACTATGCAAAAGCTACAGCTAGTAACTGCTCCTATTTTTCATCCTTAAGTTTTTTTCAGACCAAAACAAGCAAACAAGCAAACATAGTGTATCCGCCCTACAGCAGGGAGGTGGTAGGTTCACACCCCAGCCTTGTCATAGCAAAGACCAGGTAAAAATGGGACTTTCTGCCTTCTAGCTTGTAGCTCTGCATAATAGAATGTGGAGAATTTGCAACTTTTTTCTCATAAATTTGCAACTTTTTTCACATAATTTTTTTTTCTTGTGAATTTGGAGCTTTTTTCGGCATTTTTTGCAACTGTTTTCTTGTAAATTTGCAACTCTTTTCTCATAAATTTGAAACTTTTTTCTAATAATTTTGGAATTTTTTTCTTGCAAATTTGTAACTTTTTATCATACTTTTTGCAGTTTTTTTTCTCATAAAAATAGTATTTTCTGCCTTCTAGCTTGTTGCTCTGTGTAATAGAATGTGGAGAATTTGCAACTTTTTTCTCATAAATTTGCAACTTTTTTCACATAATTTTGGAACTTTTTTCTTGTGAATTTGCAGCTTTTTTCCATCATATTTTTGCAACTTTGTGCTTGTAAATTTGCATAATTTTTTTTTGCAAATTTGCATCTTTTTTCTCATCTTTTTTGAAACTATTTTCTTGCAGATTTGTAACTTTTTCTCATAAATTTGTATCTTTTTTTCCTAATTATTTTAGAATTTTTTTCTTGTAAATTTGCAACTTTTTATCTAATTCTTTTTGCAGTTTTTTCCCCTCATAAAAATGGTACTTTCTGACTTCTAGCTTGTTGCTCTGCATAATAGAATGTGGAAAGGAAAGTTAACACACAGAGCTTAAAAAGGACTGACCCCTCCCACTGTAGCTTGCAGTGGCCTAGGAGAGTGTTTGGAGAACCCCACCAACCACAAATGTTACAAAATGAAAAAAGCTTTGCTGCGTGACAACCATCAGACCTCAGTGTAGAGCAATAAGGTTTTATGCTCCACTCCTGTTTCCTCACATCAATATGCAAACATGTGGCTTTTCAGAAGTCTCGTCTTTACAGAGTTTATCATTGCATGACATCATCCAACACAGGAGCTAGGTTTGCTGGTAAAGTGCCTTATGATGCAAAAAACAGCACATCATGACAACATTCGAGTCTCTCTTTCACTTTGCTAACGGAGTCTTTGATGTGCCCAGCCATGACAGCTGCTCAGTTCAGAGTCTGAATCTTTCCTAACTTAGCTAACCAAGCTCTGTGCTATTGATTTATGATGCATAGACTAGTAAAGCATTCTGAATAAAATAGACAATGATCCTTTCTTTTGCTTCCATGTGCAATATGTATTGCACATGGTACACATATTGCACATATGCACATATGCACAATTGCACAGTATGTGCACATATGCACATATTGCATATGTGCAATACACATATTGCACATGTTATGTTAATGATAAAATTTTGAAATATTGTGCAGAAAATGATGCTATAGAAGAGAAACAGTATCATTTCAGAGGAACATGTACTGTATATTTCAAAAACCTTCAGTGAGAACCACCACCAAGCAACACTGTGTCTCAGTGCAAGGAGTCAGATTGTGGAGCTCTTTTGGACCTGAATTAAAATCATGTACAATGCTTGGACAATTTAAACAAAAACTAAAGGAAGAAATACTCCAAACTTATATACAAGATGACATGTAAAATCATATAAGGATTGTCATAGTCAGTCTGTGTTGTGTTGTTGCTTAGATTTTTGTCACGTTTTGTCTTAGCTTTGTTCTGAATTGTAATCGCTCTTGTTTTTCTTTTGAATTCTTGGATGGAATATGGGTGGGCAGTATAAGCTGCGGCTTCAGTCATCACCCATTTCGGATAACTTATCTTGAACTGTATAATCAGAGGAGTTATTGTTTAATTTGACCTTGTAAGATGTTTTTTTTCTTTTCCCTTTATTATATTATTCTGTTCCTTTCTTTTAATCTTTACTTTTAATCTATCCAAAATAAAGATTCATTCATAGTGTATCCCCTCTCTGTCCCTCCTCTAATAGCTGAGATAAGTGTCCAAATGTGTCCAATTATCCAGCTTCCCTCTCCTCTCCACCCTTCATCCCTCCTCTGTTCCCATCCCTCATTAGTTCCCTTCTCTTTCCGCATCATTTAGGAGTTGGATGGGGGGGGGGGGGGGGGGGCTGTGTACATACAATACGTGTCAGTGACAAAACTGAAGTGCATGTACATGACCACAGACTGCTGCTGTGTCTGTGGAACTCCATGCCCATGTATTACAGCTTTTTGGGGAGTAAATTTACGATTTTTTTTTAACTGTGGAAAAGACTTTTTTTTTGGATGTAAATATGCATCTTTTTAAAACATAAATTTGCAGTGTTCTTACTTGTAAATTTATGACTTTTTTCTTCATATTTGTGACTTTTTGCCTCATAAATTTGTGACCTTTTTTGTAAATATGCAATTTTTTTCATGTAAATTTACAACTTTTTTCATTAATGTAATTTTTTTTTATTGTAACTTTTTAAATTTTTCCCTCATTTTGAAATTCTTTTTCCTCAAAAATGTGTGATTTAAAAAAAAACTTTCAATTTTTTATGTAAATTTGCAACTTTTTCCATATAAATTTGTAAGCTTCTTAGAAATTTGCAAATAAACTCATGAATTTGCAAGTTTTTTTCTCATAAATTTGCAACTTCATTTTTGTAAATTTGCAACTTTTTTCTCATAATTGTTGAAGCTTTTTTCTCATAATTTTGCAAGTTTTTTCTTAACAGTTTGCAGCTTTTTTCTTGAAAATTTGCAACTTTTTTCTCATATTTTGTGCAACTTTTTTTCTTGTAAATTTGTAGCTTTTTCTCATATTTTTTGCTACTTTTTTCTTGGAAATTTGCAGCTTTTTTTGCTCATATTTTTTGCTATTTTTTTCTTGGAAATTTGCAGCTTTTTTTGCTCATATTTTTTACAACTTTTTTCTTATAAATTTGCAGCTGTTTTCCTCATATTTTTTGCATTTTTTTTTCTTGTGAATTTGCAACTTTTTTCCCCCTCGTATTTTTTTGTAACTTTTTTCTTTTAAATCTGCAGCTTTTTTCTTTTTGTAACTTTTTTCTTATAAATTTGCAGCTTTTTTCTCATATTTCTGCAACTTTTTTCTTGTAAGTTTGCAACTTTTTTCTTGTAAATTTGCAGCTTTTTTCTCATATTTTTTGCAACTTTTTTCTTGTAAATTTGCAGCTGTTTTCTCATATTTTTTGCATTTTTTTTCTTGTGAATTTGCAGCTTTTTTCCCCCTCGTATTTTTTTGCAACTTTTTTCTTGTAAATTTGCAGCTGTTTTTCTCATATTTTTTGCATTTTTTTTCTTGTGAATTTGCAGCTTTTTTCCCCCTCGTATTTTTTTGCAACTTTTTTGTTTTAAATCTGCAGCTTTTTTCTTTTTGCAACTTTTTTCTTGTAAATTTGCAGCTTTTTTCTCATATTTCTGCAACTTTTTCTTGTAAGTTTGCAACTTTTTTCTTGTAAATTTGCAGCTTTTTTCTCGTATTTTTTGCAACTTTTTTCTTGTAAATTTGCATTTTTTTCTCATATTTTTTGCCACTGTTTTCTTGTAAATTTGGAACTTTTTCCTTGTAAACTTGTGACTTTTTCCCCTCAATTTTGCCTCAAAAATTCTTATGCCTCAAAAATTTGTGTTTTTTATTTTGAACTTTTGAGCTTTTTGCTTAGAAATAGGCAACTTTTTTTCCAAATGAATTTGCAACCATATTCTTGAAAATTTATGATTTTTCTCACTTAAACTTGCATTTTTTTAAATGTAAATTTGCAACTTTTTTCCAGATAAATATGTGACTTGTTACCGCCGTCAAAAAGTTCTATGTAAACTCGCTTCTTCAGCCTTTATTCTCCTGAACTTGTGAATTTTCCTCATACACTTGAAGTTTTTTAGAGTGAATTGGAATCTGTTTTCTCGTAAATTTGTCTTTTTCACACAAATTTTTCAACATCTTCTTGTAAATTTGTTACTTTTTCTCAGAAACTTCCCTCCCACCGTTGTTTTTCTTCATCATTAGAGTCACCGGGGCTGTATACGTAAATGTAAGTGAGAAAACAAAAGTGCACATACGTGACCACGGGCTGCAGCCAGAGAGCCCATCACCACTTCCCCACCGCTGCCGTGTTTGTGTAACTCCGTGTGCATCTGTGTGTATTTGACAGCACAGATTAATGATGGAGCATTGTCGTGTCTTGGGTGTTCTCAGCGTTTTTTCCCCCGTGGCGCTCTGTGCTTAACCCCCACCCTCCTCCTGGAACAGATGTAATGATAGTCCTAATAATGACTAGGCTTGGCTCTGTCATTTTATGGCATTAGCAAGCTGCGCTCATTATATTCTACAGCAAATAAAGAGAGCAGAATCTCCATCCAGGCTAGCAGTCCTGCCAGGGTGTGTTTGTAGGCAAAACGGTAATTTGAGCTAAAGGGGATGTCGGCATGGAAACCTGCTCCCGGTGATGCAACATGATAATGTGCAGCACGTACCCAGGGGCATTTCTAGCTTTTTGAGGGTCCTACGCAAGACTGGTGGGCCCTATTTTTTTTTTAATGGAACCAGAGTGGTGGCCTAGAGGTAGAGCATCCGCCCCACAGCTTAGAGGTTGTGGGTTCAACTCCTGGCTGGATCATACCAAAGACCATATAAAAATGGTGCTTTCTAGCTTGGTGCTCAGCAAAAATAGAATGGAGGAAGGAAAGCCGGTTACCACAGCTGGTGTTCTCCCTGTGCTGGTCCAAGCCCGGGTAAATGGGCAAGGTTGCATCAGAAAGGGCATCTGGTGTAAAATCCTTGCCAAATCAACATGTGGATCATTGTGATTTAAGGTGATGATACACTATGGCGACCCTGGAAGGGAGCAGACAAAAATAAACTTCTCTCCTCTCTCAAGAAAAATAATGAAAAACAAACTTGGGTCATTGTCAAGATGGACAGAAAAACAATAAACCACTGCATAGAATAAAAATTTAACCAGCACCGATATGAATGTTGCAAATTTACAAGAAAAAAGTGTGTAATTTAAAAAAAAAATGCAGATTTATAGGGAAAAAAGGGTCAAAATTTACAAGAAAAAAATTTCAAATATACAGAAAAAATGGTGCAAATTTCCAAGAAAAAATCTGCAAATTTCCAAGAAAAAAAGGTGGAAAATCTTCTAGAAAAAATTGCAAATTTACAAGGAAAAAGTGCAAATAGCCAAGGAAAACCCTCCCAGCACAAATTGGTTGAAAAAACGTTGAAAAGACAGCTTTGCCAACCATCTAAAAAAACATCCAGATTTGGGTGAAAAGTGAAAGATCTCTTTTTAAGGTTGTTGAAAAGGCGTCTTTATATAGACGTCTCAGTATGGTCCAAATTTAGTTGAAAATTAAAGATGAAAAGCCACCTTTTTAAGGTTGTTAAAAGAAAAAAGATATATAGTCACTGACCTCCTGATCCTTTTTGAGCTGTGTGTGGCAGAGCACCTACCCCAGCATCTCTGGGCGAGAGGCAGAGCACCTCCTAGACAGGTCACAAGTCCACCACAGCACCTGGAATTCCCAAGCAGTCTCCCAGCCAAAGTAAACCTTACTTAGCTTTCAAGATCAGACAAGACCAGGGGTGCCTGGGGACTCCCACAGCCCAAGGTATGGACATCAATAAAGACACAACATAGAAATTTGTAAAACGTATTCAAATAGTGCTTTCTAAGTGTATAGCACCATAGCATTAGCACTGGTTTCACATTGTTCCAGATATTATGTAACAAGTATTATGCCAAATGTCAATTTTTTTAAAAAAGCTGTTAAAAATATTCATTTTTATAAAGCACTTTTAACAGAGTCCCAGTGGTTGTAAAAGTATATTTGACTTTTGAGAGACAGACCCCCACCACTATCACCAAATGAACCAGAACTATTTTGAGGATAAATTTGGGCCAAATCCTGTGGGCTAAACAGCACAATTATTGGACAATTTTTTGCCCAATTTTCAACAACTTTTTTTCTGATTAAATATGGTCTGTGGTAGATGGACTTAACACAGCCCAATTTTCAACGTCTATTTTTGGGTTAAATGTGGTCCATATTGGACGGACTAACACAGCCCAATTTTCAGCATCCATCTGTGGACCGACGGATTTAGCCCAAAATACAACGTCTAAATTACGGCTTGTCCTGAGGGGGGGAGGTGCAATTTTACAACAAAAATTTGCAAATATGCAAGAAAAACACAGCAAATTTATGAGAAAAAATGTTGCAAATTTACAAGAAAAAGTTGCAAATTTACAAGAGAAATGTTGCAAATTTACATCGAAAAAGTCATAAATTTAAGGGAAGAAAGTTACAAATTTATACAGAAACAAAAGCAAATTTATGATCATGATCATTATGTATTAGCAGGGGTGTTTCTAGCTTTTTGGGGGGAGGGGCTATGTAAGCTTGTGTTTGGGGCTACTATTTTTGTAATGTGGAAGAGGTCACATCTTTTTAGATAGAAAATAAATAAATAAATAAGAGCCATTATACTGATGAACAGAAAAAAGAAATAAAACATTACAAAGGATGAAACATGACGCCTCCGTGGATCACCACCTTTATTGTGGTGGAGGGGTTTGTGTGTCCTGAGGGTAGTACCTCACGGAGCGGCGAATGCTGACGAACATTCGTGAACACTGCGGCTGTCTGGGTTTTGCCACGGCTCTTAAAAGGTTGCAAAATAGTCCGTGCAGTGTTTAAGGTCGCCACCAGTTACAGCCGTCTGCAGATGGTAACGGCAACACATTTGTGGACGCTTCTTACAACAATTTTGCAAATGTTTGCAGAAAAATACATTCTTAAAAAAATTCTGAACATGTTCAGACCCCCGGATAAGCGGTAGAAGATGGATGGATGAATGGATGAATTCTACATGAGACTAAATCTCACTGCGCTCTATCTTGACAGTCATTCAGTGGCTCCTCTATTAGTTAAGTGGACAGTGATAGGAGGGGAGAGTTAATGAAAGCGTCATTAGTTTGGCTCTTGAGCACATTTATAATGTGGAGGGCCCTCAAGTGAAGCCAGCACATCTTTGTAGAAAGCTTATTCAATTATTTATGAATAAAAACCATCTCCTTCTTACACTTGTGCTCTGCCCACAGTCAGATTATGAAGTTGATAATCAGCGATGAAAGAACGCCACTCACTTTCTGAATTAGGCCCTAACAAACAGAATGTTTCCACCGTTCAGACATGACAAAGACAGAGAGCCGGCCCATAGGGTAGTTTAGTTTTCTTAGAAAGGCAAACACACACTTAAATTCACACTACTCTCTCTCTCTGTTAAATCTCTGATGCACACAAGCAGCCCTTCTAACTGCAACAGGCCGTGGGTGAGTTGCAATCAATAGCAACCCAAACATTCACATACAGCGGGGAAAATAAGTATTGAACACGTCAACATTTTTCTCATTAAACATATTTCTGATGGAGCCATTGACCTGAGATTTTCACCAGACATCAGTAACAACCCAAGTAATCCATACATACAAAGAAATCAAGGCAACTGTGTTTACAAAACAAGTTATATTTACGTAATAAAGTGGAATGACACAGGGAATATTAGTAGAAGTATTGAACACGCTTGGTGAAATTCATTTAATATTTAGTAGAAAAGCCTTTGTTGGTAATAACAGCTTCCAGAGACCTCCTGTATGGAAAAACTAGGTGCAGGCATTGCTCAGAAGTGATTTAAGCCCATTCTTCCATACAAACTGTCTTCAATTCTTGAAGGTTCTGTGGGTGTCTTCTATGAACTCTGATCTTCAGTTCATTCCATAGATTTTCAATTGGATTCAGGTCAGGTGACTGACTGGGCCGTTCTAGCAGCTTTAATTTCCTTCTCTGAAGCCAGGTGAGAGTTTTCTTGTTGTGTGTTTGGGATCATTGTCTTGCTGAAATGTCCACCCTTGTTTCATCTTCAGCATCAAGGATGTCTCTGTACATTTGTCCATTCATCTTTCCTTCAATTATATGAAGTCTGCCTGTACCATGTGCTGAAAAACACCCCCACATCATGATGGGATGTGCAGTGCCATTTCTCCTCCAAACATGCTGTATGTTGTGGCATCCAGAAAGTCGCAATATTGATCTCATCTGATTAGATTATATTCTCCCAGTATTTTACTGGCTTGCCCAAATGTTGTGCAGAAAACTTTAAATGAGCTTCAACATGCTTTTTCTTCAGCAATGGAGTCTTGCGAGGTGAGCAGGTTTAGAGCCCATGTCAGTTGAGTGCATTACTTATTGTCTTCTTTGAAATAGCAGTACCTGCTAACTCTAGGTATTTTCTGGAACTCTCCACAAGTGGTCTTTAGTTCTTGGATAACTCTTCTGATAATTCTTTCAACTCCTCTGTCAGAAATCTTGCAAGGAGCTCCCGATCATGGCCAGTTTATGGTAAAATGATGTTCTTTCCACTTCCGAATGATGGCTCCAACAGTGCTCACTGGAACATTCAGCAGTTTAGAAATGTGCCTGTAATCAATGCCATCATTATGTTTTGCAACAATAAGGTTGCAAAGGTCTAGAGGGAGCTCTTTGTTTCTACCCATCATGAGTTCTTTGTGGTGTGACAATCTGATATTCACAGACCTTTTTAAAGGCTATCAGTCAGGACTTATCCATCTGAAATTAATTTGCACTGATGGGGAATGGGATGGCTTCCGAAATTCTGATAGATTTCAGCTGGTTTCTTGACTTTCTATACTTTTGGCAAATCTTTTTCTTCATGTGTTCAATACTTATTCCCTGTGTCATTCCACTTTATTAAATATAACTTGTTTTGTGAACACAGTTGCCTTGATTTCTTTGTATGTATGGATTACTTGGGTTGTTACTGATATCTGGTGAAAATCTCAGGTCAATACCTCTATCAGAAATATGTTTAATGAGAAAAATGTTGACGCGTTCAGTACTTATTTTCCCCGCTGTGTTATTTACAATGCCCGTCTATTTAAAAAGGGATCACTATGGACGCTTTCACTACCCACGTGCAACCCGAGCAGATCACACTGCCAAGCAGGTATCACCATGAGGTAATCATATTTGGATGGAAACATGTGGCGGTTCGACTCAATTCAGCAACAGTGCAAAGATTAGCACATCTTCAAAATAAATCTGTCCATACTGGCATGGGCGCTGCTTCCATAGGTGTAAATCAAGGGGGGGGGGGCGGACATGTCCCTCCCAACCTGGAAAAAAACAGAATAAATTTGGTACTTTTTGTTGTAAAGTTGCAACTTTTTTAATCAAATTATCAATCAGAAACACTTGGTATATAGTTCTGCAATTTAACTTGTGGCCAGAAGGTGTCACTAAAACCAGGGTATATCGTACCTTTAAGACCTTGTGTCTGCTATTGTTTCTCCTCAAAGTAAAATCCATTTAGAATAGAACAGAATAGAGTAGGCTTTATTGTCATTGCACAATAGTACAGTACAACGAAGTTGTGGGTGCTCCACCACACTACTGCGCAATGAAGTAAGGGAGAATGATTTGATAAAAACACAGTTACAGAGCACACGATTAAACACATGACTGAAAAAAAATAAATGAAAATTAAAATAAAATAAAAATAAAAATGGCCTAGGATTATGGAAATATACATCGGTATGGTAGTGGCTATGTGGGTGGAGCTATGTACATAAGAGTGCAGAGAGCAGACGCACAACTGAACACACAAAAGGATTATGGAAAATATACATAATAGTGGTTTCACGGATGGGTCAATATACATGAAGGTGAGGAGTGCAAAGACAGGTGAGTTATTGTGATAATTAAAAGGTCCTCAGTTCTGAGCATGTGAGCGATCAGAGGGAGGGGGTGTGGCCTCTGACTGCAGTTCGGATGACCCAGGGGAAGAAACTGTTTGTAAGTCTGGAGGTGTGGGACCTTGTCGATCTGAACCGTTGTCGAGAGGGAAGCAGGTCGAACAGGTGGTGGTCGCGATGTGAGGGGTCTCCTGTGATGGCCTTGATCTTTCTGAGACAGGAGGATCTGGAGATCTCAGGCTGTGTCCGCTACCGGAGCTAGGAGCTAGCCTGCTAACATTAGCAATATGGCGCCAACAATTGACCTCATAATTGACAAAAGAGGGAGAGTGGAGTGAAGTGGGTTAAAGTTATTATTGCTTTTAGGCCAATATATCTCCTAAGTCACATCAAAGTATTTAAGAAAAACCCTTAAGATGTTGTTATTGTCATGGTCCGAGCGCTGATATTGTCCGCGCTCGGGTCATACAGTATTTTCCTCCCGATCTGTGTTAGTTTCCTTATGGCCTTCCCTATTTTGACAGTGTCTCGGCGGGGCTTCCGGCTATCAGAGCCAAGCTCCGTGGTGACAGCTGGATTGTATTCCACTAATTAGTTCCTATGGTCTGATTAATCCTCTAAGCCCTATTTAAGGGAACAGCCGAGGTTACTCCGGGCTGCGACGTCACACGTGTAACGTTGGTCTCCCTAATGTTCAGCTGGAGTCCCTATTCCTGGCTCCAGTCACCTTCTTGATCTCCAGGTTATCAGTGAGTTTTCTCCTTATCCTGTATGTATTGTTACCAAGCCTCAGTCGTGACTCTTGTTTGTGTTTTGCCCCATGTGGCTCATTATTTTGTTATCATGTATCTTCCGTTAATAAATACACAAACTCATCGGCTGCCTGAAGCGTCTTACTAATGGTCCGCGAGGGCCATCCAGGACAGTAGGTCGCAGCCCAAATGAGACGCCAGTGACTGTGAGTTTGTTTTGTTTGGGCTTGTAGTTTTTCCCTTTTTTTTGCGTATCAGTGCGCTGGTAGATGGCATCGCCACCCAAAGGCTATGCCATGAGCTTGGGCTATGAGCTAGTAATGGCCCTTATTGAGATTGATGGGATCCTCTCCGGCGCTCGCAGTCACCCCATCCCCAGTGGCTCATGCTGGTACCTGGACCTTGCAGAGGCGACTATTAACCGCCATCCCCGCTACACTGACCACCCTGAAATCACAACGAGGATGGCGGAGATCTCAGCACTCCGGGAGAAGTTCCGTGGACTGGAGGGAAACTCCGGCACAAAGCTGAAGGGGAGACATCCTCGTTCCTAGCCGCGGGATCCCATTCCAGTCACCCGCCCAGCCCAGGAGTTTACTCCACCCAAGTGCCATTCCCAGCGGAGGAGGGCGTCAGCCGGGATTCCCTCGGCGAAGCCTCAGCGAGAACCCTGTCTAGATCCAGTTCCGGGTAGCCACATGAACTCTGTCTCCCAGCCAGCTGTAGCCTCTGCATCACATCAGAAGGGTAAGACAGCAGCCTCCTCCGGGTTGTATGTTCCTTGTTCCTGGACCGCCTCGGCTGCCCCTCCCTCCTCCTTGACGCTCTTCCCAGCTGCTGTGAACTGCACGAGTCCGACTCCGGACGTTCCCATTCCTGTTCCGGTACAAGCGGCTCCTCCTCATCTTCCCGGGGGGCCCTCCGTCACCATCCAAAGGGGGAAGGGAAGAACCAAGCCCGCTACAGCAGGCACCATTGGCCCCCTGGAGGAAAGGCAAGTCCAATTTCACTCTTCTCCTCCTTATTGTGATTTGCCTTGTCTGACTCCTGGGGGTGGAGTTCAGGGTTCACAGTCTCCCGAGCTTCCTTCACCTGCTGTAGTCTGTAATTATGAACCTGCTACCTTTGTGTCTCCTTCCCCTGAGTGTTCCCCGGTGCCAGGACTACACCGCTGGATAAGGAAGGAGCCTGGGGCCCTGAAGAGCCTGGTTCCAGCCCCGCAGCCACGACACGGGCAGAGGAGGAGGGCCGACTGCCGATTGGAGCCTGCGCCGACAATCAAGCGTCCCCGGGTCTCCACGGAGGAACAGTTCGACCCGGCAGGTCACGGATCCCCTGCCACCACACCATGCGGGCCTTCGGCGTGGATGTCAGTGTCAGGGAATCTCCAGACTGTGGACACCATCATGCTGGCTGTGGAGCCCGCTGCAGTCGAGTGGGAACCAGGTGTGGACCGTCAACTTGCTGAACCTGGATCGCCGAAGTCCTCGACAGCGGTAAAACCCAAAATCAGGCAAGTGCTCTATTTTGTCTTCCTCCTTTCTATTCTGGAGTATTATTGCCTGTCTCTCGGGGAGACGAGCCAGGTGCAGCCGTCCGCTGCATCCGAGCTTGTTTCACCGGGCTCTACCGCTACCGGTGATTCTGATCCCGGTTTCTTTGCTTCATCTGAGCCTTCTCCCAGGGACACCGGTGACAAGCCCGTTCCGGCCGTTGCTTTGGAGGTTCCGGGTTCGTGTCTGGAGGTCATCCCTGGTGCGGTGCCGGCCCAGTCGGGGTCGGTCGTAGGTGCTACGCTGACCCAATCGGGGTCGGTCGTAGGTGCAACACTGACCCAATCAGGGTCCATTGTGGTCCCGCTTCATTTCCCCGATCCCTTTTCCCCTCCACCGGGTGCTGCTGGGATTCCCACTATTCAGCTCGGCTTCCCCTTGCTATCCCTCTCGGTAGGGAGGCCACCTCCGAGTTCTTCCCTGCGGTCCTGGTGGCCTACTGATGCGGGTCGGCCACCCGAGAAACTTCTTCACCGGTTCGGCGTTCTGGGTCGGCCACCCGACGGATTGGATTCTTTGTTCTGTGACCTGGTCCAGCTGCCAGAGGTACTGTTGCTCCGGGCCTGGGACTGGGGTAGACCGCCCAAACTTTTTCTTTTCCCCCTGCTAGCAATCTGGATGCTGGATGCAGGTAGACCTCCCGAACTGTTTTTTTGGTTTTTTTTTGTCTTTATTGTGCTCTGCCTGCCTGCATTCCTGTGATGTTTTTTTTCCCTTTTTGTTTGTCTTCTCTGTGGTCTGAGAGATATGCTCTTTTGTTGCCTATGCCCGTTTATTTGAACTTCATTGACCTGGCTGTATATTGCCGCTCTTTAGCGTGTTTTTTCTTTTCCCCTTTTTTCTGGTATTATTAGAGTATGTTGTGTTTGTGCCTGTATTTCTGTTTTTTTGAGTGATTTTTTTTTTCTTCCTCCTCTATAGGTTGAGAGAGGCTCTGTTGCCTTTGCCTGTAAATTATGGTCTATATTCGTAGTATCCGTGTTGTTGCATCCATTGTTCTGTCTGTATTTTCACCTGTGAATTATGGAGTATATTTGTGGGTTTTTTTCCATGCTTAGATTGTTGCACCATGTTCTTGTTTTTTCTATATTCACCCCTTTGTCATTTTTAGTTCCTTGTTCCCTTCCCTGTTTTGTTTTTTTTTTTTTCCTGGTTGAGTGGTTTCACTTTTTTCCTTTCTGTGGTTCTCGCCCTCCTAGCCTATTCCTCCTCCACCCACCTGTGTAGCCTTCTGGGTGGGGGGGAGGCTTGGATGTTACGTTGCGCCTAGTATGCGTCATTTTGGAGGGGAGTACTGTCATGGTCCGAGCGCTGATATTGTCCGCGCTCGGGTCATGCAGTATTTTCCTCCCGTTCTGTGTTAGTTTCCTTATGGCCTTCCCAGGCTCTTATTTGACAGCGTCTTGGCGGGGCTTCCGGCTGTCAGAGCCAAGCTCCGCGGTGACAGCTGGATTGTATTCCACTAATTAGTTCCTATGGTCTGATTAATCCTCTAAGCCCTATTTAAGGGAACAGCTGAGGTTACTCCGGGCTGCGACCTCACACGTGCAATGTTGGTCTCCCTAACGTTCGGCTGGGGTCCCTATCCCCGGCTCCAGTCACCTTCTTGATCTCCAGGTTATCAGTGAGTTTTCTCCTTATCCTGTATGTATTGTTACCGAGCCTTAGTCGTGACTCTTGTTTGTGTTTTGCCCCACATGGCTCATTATTTTGTTATCGTGTATCTTCCATTAATAAATACGCAAACTCATCGGCTGCCTGAAGCGTCTCACTAATGGTCCGCGAGGGCCTTCCATGACAGTTATTGTGGGAACAAATATCTTTAAAGACCAAAGAGTCATGTTTTTTTATGTTAAAATTGTGTTGACTCCCTTTTGGAGCTAGTGTCATGAGGTTCTTTTTCTGGAATTGTCATTTTGACCACTTAAGCTACAGATTGGGTGTTTGTGTCTGTGTCAACGTGTGGAAAAAGAGCATCATTGTCTTTAACAACATCTGACTTTCTGCTGTTATGACAATTCTACAATTTCATTGTTGATATGGTTTTCATGATGATTCTACTGGATTTTCAACTTATGTCCTGAAAATGTTTCATCTGTCTCCTCTCAGAGGCAACACATAGAGCTTAACAAAAAATGAAAAATGAAGCTTAATGAAAAGTTCTTTTTTAACAGTTCTGTATCTAGTGAGTGCCACATGGTCTCTCAGAATAAGGGCTGTAAGTGCCAAAATGTCAGGTTGAACTTGATGCTGTCTGACACACGGAATCATTCAATTTTGTGTGCCGGTGCTTCTTATTGACCAGTAGACCTGCGCCGAGACCCTCCAGGCTTTTTTAGCCCAGCATTGTCAGAGGCACAATAGGAGCCATTTGTCAGCACTCGAGCACAATGCGGCCGGGGTGAAGAGATTGACGCTTCGACTGAACGAGTCGGAAAGAGATGGGTAGAGAGAGAGAGAGCAAGACAGGCAAGCAGGACGGGGGTAGAGATAGACGACACAATCAGGTGGTCAGTGGGGATGTCATTGTGCTTGTAAGAACTGAGGGAAGCAAAAAAAGATGAGTGTGTGGGAGGAAGGACAGAGTCGAGGGCAGTGCTGCCTGTAAATGAAAGTGACGAAGCCAAAGCGACATGGGGTACAATCAGCGGCTCCGAGGTAATATGTTCCATTAGGAGCCCGATGAATCTGAGCTTCGACTTTATTAGGGCCTGGTCTTACCACACCTTCATCTGCTGGAGTACATACAGCACCTATTACCTTACCTTCAAGATGTTTCCTGGCAAATGTCCTTTTCTGATATTGCCTCATTTAACTGAATCTCAGCCAAAATAACAAATGAAAGAAATTATGTATTATGTCAAATATACTTTCAGAGGTGGGTAGAACAGCCAGAAATTGTGTTCAAGTAAAAGTAGTGTTACCTTAAGGTATTCATTACTTAAGTACAAGTAAAAGGAGATAGCATGGAGAGTTTTAACCTTCTAAAATGCTTTTTAGGGTCCGGAGTGTCAAAGAAGAATGTGAAGTTGGTGCAGGATTTGTATGAGGACAGTGAAGACGGTGGTGAGGTGTGCTGTAGGAGTGACAGATGGATTCAAGGTGGGGGTGGGATTACATCAGGTATTGGCTCTGGACCCCTTCTTGTTTGCTGTGGTGATGGACAGGCTGACAGGCAAGGTCAGGCAGGATTCTCTGTGCACTATCATGTTTGCAGACGACATTGTGGTCTGTATTGAGAGTAGGGAGCAGGTGGAAGAGAACCTGGAATAGGTTTTTTTTGTTTTGTTTTGTTTTTTTTTTTTGTGTTTTTTTTTTTTTTTTTGGTTCCGGTTCTGCCGGACCGGTGGCGCCACACGAGTTGGCTGCCCGTTGCAACAGCCTTTTTTTTTTTTTTTATCTTCCTTCTTCTTTCTACACCTTTCACTCTATATATAGTATATACTGTATATCACGGACACACAGATCACCCCAAAGGTCTCCCGAGTCGGCGGACGGAGCCACCGTTTACAGCAGGAGACGTTACAGCAGGAAGAGCTAGTGCTAGCTAGCACTCAACCGCCACCCGGTGCTAACGGTGAAACTCGACATACCGGGAACTGTAGCGAAAACGACGCGGGTGCCAGGCTGGAGTTTAGGCGGCGTGCAAGAAATATAAGACAGAATAATAAAGAGCGATGGCAAGAACCAAGCAGACCGCCCATAAAATCTACTGGAGGAAAAAGCCCCCCAGGAAGCAGCTAGCCACCAAGGCTGCTCGGAAAAGCACTCCGGCCACCGGCGGAGTGAAGAAGCCTCACCGTCACAGGCCGTGGCTCTGAGAGATCCGTCGCTACCAGAAATCCACGGAGCTGCTCATCCGTAAGCTGCCCATCCAGCGCCTGGTGAGGGAGATCGCTCAGGACTTCAAGACCGACCTGCGCTTCCTGAGCTTCGCCGTCATGGCTCTGCAGGAGGCCAGCGAGGCCTACCTGGTGGGTCTCTTCTTCGCTAAGAGGGTCTCCATCATGCCCAAAGACTTCCAGCTGGCCCACCGCATCCGCGGAGAGAGAGCTTAGACTTTCTGCTGCACATTCACCAACCATAATGCTCCGCACTGTGTGTCTATATACTGTATATACATACTGTATATATATATATATATATATATTTATATTTATAGTAATATGTACATATGTTTACTAGCTGTTCTTGTTTTTCTTGCCTTCTGATTGTTGCTCTGAGTGTTGCTATCCCTGTGCTGTTGCAATCCTGGAATTTCCCCATTGTGGGACTAATAAAGGCTTATCTTATCTTATCTTATCTTATAGTGGCGGTATGCTACTGGAGAGGAGAGGAATGAAAGTCAGTCCAAGCAAGACAGAATACATGTGTGTGAATGAGAGGGAGGCAGGTGTAACAGTGAAGATGCAAGGAGCAGAGGTAGTGAAGGTTTAAATACATGGGGTCAACCATCCAATGTAATGGAAGATGCACAAGAGAGGTACAGCCAGGTTGGAGTGCGTGGAGATGAGTGTCAAGGTGATTTGCAACAGAAGGATAGCAGCTAGAGTGAAAGGAAATATTTACAAGACAGTAGTGAGACCTGCTACGATGTATGGTTTGGAGACAGGGGCACTGACAAAAAGACGGGAGGCAGAGTTGAAGATGCTAAGATTCTCATTGGAAGTGACGAGGAGGGACAGGATTACAGATGACTTTATTAGAGGGACAGTTCAGGTTGAGTTTCTGAGCCCAAGGCGTTTGCTTCAGAGCTAACAGTGCAGCTCTGAAGTTAGCTTACCAGGCGTGGTTTTTAATCGTTATTTTATTTAAATTTCAGTCACCTCACTAGACATTTGTGTTCCCACCTGGTTCACTAATCCACAACTGATATTTGAGCTTTTGTCATTCTGGCTTATTTTGCTCATATTTTACATCGTGATAGTCAGTAGGTTGGACCGTTAGCATTAGCTTGGCTAGGTGGTTGGATTCAGTCTGTCTAACTGTATCAGAGTTTGCCTTTGCTAGGAGAGACTGACAGGTCAGACCTTATTGTACAACAGGGGCCACTTCACCAGTGACACTTTAGTTCATTTATTCATTCACACGGTTTTATGTTAGCTACATTATGTTAGTCCACCACTAACTGGAGTGGTGGCCTAGTTGGTAGAGCATCTGCCCCACAACCAGGAGGTCATGGGATCAAATCCCGGCCTGGTCATACCAAAGACCATGTAAAAATGGTACTTCCCTGCCTTTTAGCTTGGTGCTCAGCGTAATAGAATGCGGGAAGGAGAAGTTGTTTGTGGTGGCGCCTTGCATGGCAGGGACCCCTCTGATTCTACATATGATTAGCATTGTAGTTAGGAGAAACGTAATTTTGTTCTACTGTTCAGGATTGACTGAATGACAACAGAGATTTCTTCTTCTTCTTCTTATCTCAGGCTGTGTCTGCTACCGGAGCGAGGAGCTAGCCCGCTAACATTAGCCATATGGCGTCAACAACTGACCTCATAATTGACAAAAGAGGGAGAGTGGAATGAAGTGGGTTAAAGTTATTGCTTTTAGGCCAGTTTGTCTCCTAAGTCACATCAAAGTATTAAAAAAACATTAAGATGTTGTTATCATGGGAACAAATATTCGTAAAGGCCTAAGATTCATGTTTTTTATGTTAAAATTGTGTTGACTCCCTTTTGGAGCTAGTGTCAAGAGGTTCTTTTTCTGGAATTGTCATTTTGACCACTTAAGCTACACTTAAACTGGTACTTCATTTCTTCTCATCCGTGCCTAACTGTCACTCATTTACATTCAGATGCGATACACCGTGAGTCAGAATTGACACAGAAGAACAGAGGAGAAGGCCGCTTTGAACTGGGTGCCAAACACTTTAAAATATGAGTTACATTGCTGGATCAGAGTGTCTTCCTACTTTGACCTGCTGGCTTGTAACATACGGCATAGATGCAATATAGCCGACGATGCACTTACAGGACAGCATTAACCTTCTGTTACGTCGGAGCCAGATAGACTTCCTGCATGGACATGGTGAGCAATTTTGTCTTTGGAAAGAGCAGAGGAAAGAAAAAAAAAAGATGTTATAGGTGTTGCAGGATCTACAGATGGAGCGTGATGCTGCCAAGGGCGCCCTCCCATACGTATGCTACAGCAGAGCACACATATGGGCACGCGACTCCCCCTATAGCTGCAGGATGTTAATTTGTTTAAGGTGCAAGGACGAGCAAGGACAAGTGGGGGGGGGGGGGCACAAAGTCAGAGACTGAGAAAGTGAAATGGCTGAGAGGATCACAGAGGTTACTGGAAAGCACAAGAAGTCATCAGGATCCACACCAGTGACTTTTTAAAAGCGTTCTTCTCTCATGTTCTCTTCAGCTCTCTGACAGTGTTCATGAAAGAGTTTTCTTTAGCCATTATACACAGAAGACAATCACAGGTGCTACAAATAACTCAAATGAAGGTTTTGTTCTATTTAATGGGATTAAAATCAACTATTTTACTTCAAAATGTCCATAACTGGTAGGAATGGATACTGATAGCTGCACCATTTGAAGAAATGCCACTCTGGGCTTCCAGAAGAAATGCAGAGTTTTCTTTCACAAGTAAAGAGGACTTTGGACCAGTGAGCATCAGTCCAGTTTTCTTCTCTTTAGCCGAGTTAAAACGCTTCTGACATTGTCTCTGGTTCATAGTTTTAGGAACAGGACAGTTGTAGCCCCTTTCCTGAAGCCATCTCTGACACCAGACAGCACAGACAGCACTGACACCAGACTCAGTCCACTCCTTGTGAAGCTACCTAAAGTTCTAGAATAGACTTTTCTTGACAATCCTCTCTGGCAGAAATAAATAATGAGTCTTAGAAAAGTTTAAAGGGCTTGCCTGTCCCTTATTGCAGAGAGTGCACTGCAGTGTCACAATAGCAAGTCTTTATATATGAACAAAGACATCATATTTTGGTTGAGTGAGAAGGAGAGAGAGCGAGAGAAAGAGGAGAAGGAGGAGAGTTGAAACTTCTGCTATACTGCTCCGCGCCGGATCTTCTTACGGTATCTTAAGGTCAAAGCCCTTCACTTGAAACAGGAGAAAGAAAATAAATTTAACTTTTTTGTTATGTTTATTTTTTTGGTTTGATTCCTTGTTTTTAATTTTTTTGGCTTGATGTTCAAATCAATCAATCAATCAATCAATGAATCAATCAATATCAATTCACATCCAAACAATGTGCAATTAGTGAAAGAGAATGAAATGCAACAGTACCATATTTAAAGAAATCAATGTTTTACAATAATTTTCTATGATTCTCAAGGCTACGGTCATCCCTGTTGCCTGTGCACCTTTTTCTACCACACATTTTCTTTCAGTCTGCTTTCCATTAATACTGTATGCACCCTTTGAAGAGGCAGCTAGGACAGTGGTGTAGTTTATTTAAAGCTAAGCACTAGTATTTGTACTGCTAGTGTACTCCTAGTGTCGGCCTCAAGCCTGGGTAAATGGGGAGGGTTGCATCAGGAAGGGCATCCGGAGTAAAATCTCCGCCAAATCAAACAAGCGGACCATCACAAATGACCACAGATGGAGAAGTATAGAGAAAGTCAGAAGGAGTTGCACTGTGTCTTTGTGGATCTGGAGAAAGCAGATGATTGGGTGCCAAGAGGTGAAGTGTGCTACTGTATGAAGAAGTCAGGAGTGGCAGAGAAGTATGTGAGGGTAGCGCAAGACATGTATGAGGACAGCGTGATGCTGACAGATGGCCCTTCTTGCTTGTCATGGTGATGGACAGGCTGACAGATGAGGTCAGACAGGAGTCGCCGTGGACCACAGCGTTCGCAGACGACATTGTGATCTGTAGCGAGAGTAGGGAGCAGGTGGAAGAGAACCTGAAGGGGTGGCAGTATGCACTAGAGCGAAGAGGAATGAAAGTCAGTGGAAGTAAGACAGAATATGTGTGTGTGAATGAGAGGGAGGCAGGTGTAACGGTGAAGATGCAATGAGTAGAGGTATAATGTAATAAATATAATGTAACTTAACTATTATTTCTTACCAATCTGTAGGATGACCTGCAAAAATCTGTCATGCCAGCAACCATTTTGTTAAAGTATAAAATATAAGCTAAAAAAATCCTCTGGTTTGTTTATTTTGAAGAAGGAAAAAAAAAAGGCACACAATCTTGGGCTTTTGTGACAGTAAATCCACAGACAAAGCTGGAGGAGATCTGCCTTCCATTGTCTCCCACCGCCGTGTTTATGCTCTTTTACAAACAAATCAGGCCACCAGCTCTGAGTCTCTGGGCCCAGAAGAAAGAGAAGTGTTGAAATTTAAATTGGGAAGCTAAAGTAAAACTCAAAAGATTAAACACGACAGAGCATAAATGAGTCGTCAGCTTACAAAGTTGTGACAAAAAATAATTTTTTGTGTGCATAACATGCATTTGTGTGGATGTGAGTTGTGTGGGGTAGAGGGGCTTGTTTGCTGAGTAGAAGGTTGATACTGAACCATAAACTGTTTTCAAAGCAACCACCTCTGTATAGTCAAGGATAAAAGTCTGGAATGTTTTGGTAATGTTGCATCCAATGGACTGTTTTGTAGAAAATAATGTTTGAAGTGTAATATCCCTAACCTTATCCAATTGCTTTCAGTGCATAACCCTTTTCAAAGAGTTTCTAATACAAACCAAGTAGTTAAAGTGCCCATTACACGATTTTCTATATTCTCTGATTTATCTGCAGTGTTACAAAGATCAGTTATCACCGCAACATGCCCAAAGGCTAAAAAAAACAAACACAGTAGACACATTCTGTAGTCATTCTATCAAAAAGAGCTTATTTTCCCTGAGTCTCATATGTTTTTGTTGCAGCACTTTCTTTACAAGACTTGCACACGTGTTGTCTCTCACTTTGTTGATTTTTCCCTCTCTCTCCCCCACCTTCACATCGACCACTTCATATCCACTCAACTCTGTCCCCCATTCCCCCCGTTCAGACTGGCACAGCTAAGACATCTTAAATAAAGTAATTAAGTTATTATACAGCAATAGGAGCCTATAAATATAATTCATACATGGTGTATTTATCAAATATACGTAGAGCTCCTTTTGGAAAGTAAATGTGTTCGGCACAATAAGGCAGTGAGGTATTTGCTCTGCTTGCCAAGCTGCTGGATGGGACAGGTTAAAAAATACACTTGCAGATTTTGATGTCCTAGTGGCTGATTTATTTGATTTTTCATGTTTTCTAGAATGGCTATGTCCCTGTGAGCATCTAACCTCACCTAGCTTAGCGAGTCAACCAGAGTTTACAGTATATGGGCTCTTCTCTGTAAAACCTAGTTACCCCACTACATATCTGTTTTTCCTGCTGGTTCTTTATATCACAGTTGATAATATGTCTTGTGTCATTCTAGGCCAGGGGTCACCAACTAAAACTGCAAAAGGTCTGATAAGTTCAATTCAATTCAATTCAACTTTATTTATGTAGCGCCATTTCACAACAACAGTCATCTCATAGCACTTTCAACCCCACCGGCGGGAGGAGGAGGACCCAGGCACGGAGGGTCCGAAACAAACCAGAGAAAATAATAACTCCCATGACTCACACCCCAGCAAAACCCAGGCTAGGAGAAAACAAAAAACAAAAACCCTGCTCAGGATCCACACCAGACAAAATCAGGGATCTAGGCCCCCTGGACCAAGGAGCTAGACAGTTCTGGTGGCCAGCCAAAGTCCCAGGCCTGGCAGACAGCGAGGTGGTAAGAGTCGGGTGGCCTGCCGGAGAATATGGGCCACCCAACCCGATGGCACAGTCCGTCAGGCAGTCGACCAGAGTTTTTTAGCCACCTAAGTAGAAGGGGTGGCCCAGGAGGCAGCTGCCCCGAGGGAAGCCCCATGTAGAGGGGAACAGAAGAGTTGGGGAACCCATGACGATGTTGGGTGGAGGAGGGAGAACCACGACGGTATCTGGCAGAGGAGGGGGAACCATGACGGCGCCTGGCAGAGGAGAGGGAAACACGACGGCGCCTGGTAGAGGAGGGGGAACCACGATGCCCTTGGAATGGCCTGTAGCACCCTCGGTGGTCCCAGACTGGGACATAGCAGCACCCGCGGTAGCTCTGGGCTGAAGCAAAGCAGCACCCGTGGTGGTTCCGGGCTGGAGCAAAGCAGCACCCGTGGTGGACCTGGACCGGGTCAGAGCTGCACCCACGGTGGACCCGGACTGAGTCAGAACTGCACCCACAGAGGACCCGGACTGGGCCAAAGCTGCACCCACGGAAGGCCCAGGCTGGGACAGAGCACTCACAATGACCTCAGCTGATGGGGAAGCAGCACTCTCGGAGGCCCCGGGCTGGAATGGAGCACCCGAGAAGACCTCAGCCGGAGTGGGAACAGCACCCACGGAGGTTCCGGGCAGGGATGGAGCACCCGCGAAGACCTCAGCCGGAGGTGGAGCAGCACTCATGGAGGTCCCGGGCTGGGACAGAACACCCGCGATGACCTTGGCAGAAGGAGCTGGACCCACGGTGATCTCGGGCGGCAAGGCTGGACCCATGGAGACCTCTGGAAAAGCTGGATGATCCTCGGTGACCCTGGGGAAAAGCTCAGATGGGAGATGCAGAGAAATGGGTCAGGGTCACCGGCGGCAGTGGAGCCCGGCGAAGTGAGCTCAGGCGCAGCCGACGACTGCACCTGGCTTTCCCCACGAAGAGCCAGGCAAGATCTCTCCAAAATAGAAACAACAAAGACAAAGGAGAGCACTTGGCTGATCTCAAGCTCCACCACCATCCAGGACTCCATCAATCTGGACGATGACTCCTAGAGCCCGGCCCTCTGGAGGTCCAGCTCGAACTCTGCTGTGGTGGCTCCAGCAGCAGGCATGGTGGTCAATGCAGTCCCAGGACCCCCAGTGATGTGACCCACACAGGTGGCTCGCCTGATGTGGACACAGGAGGTTGGCTACCTGCTGGCACTGGACCCTGTTCTGCCAAGGCCAGGGGACGCTCCATCGTCGGCACAGGCTTCGGCTCAGTCGCAGCACTCTCCCTCTGCCCAAACCGTGGCTGCAGGGCTGGAACCAGGTCTTCCAGGGCCGCAGGCATCTCCATAGCCCGGCGGCTCAGTCCTGGGGCCAGCGGACACTCAAGGGGGAAAGAAGGAGACATGGAGAGAGCAGGTGAACAGTCGGCGAGAGGCTAGAGGTTTCTGTGTCTATGGGCGCTTGCTGTTCGTCGGCGCAGGCACGGACAAAGATGCCCCCAGCCCATGACTCGTAGGATGTAGTGTGATAATGGAAAGGAGTAGGTCCACGAGCTCTGGGTGGTCCCACAGGCTGGGCATGCCTCGACTACCTGTGCCGCACCCTCCAGACACTCTAGGGCCGCCTCGGGAGTATGGGAAGCATGAGCCTGTGAAAGAATGTCCTCCAGGATGCACACACACCACTGCTCTGCTTTGCTTAGACCCAGGGTTGACAAATCAGCGGTGACTGACATGGTAAACCCCGGGTGAAAAAACAAAACTGGGGAGAAAATAGAGAAAACGTGCGAGCTTCTGCTGCCACTGGAGTGAAACAAAACAAAATTAACACAAACTGCAGCTGCTGGGTCTCAAACTGGCCGGAGTCTTCTGTCATGAATTGTTCCTCGGGGCAGAGAGGTGAGACCCACGAAAAAAACAAACTGATATACAAAATAAACCTACAGATACCTCACCAGAACAAGGGCTGAGTTCTGGTGGAGACGAGAGAAGGAAACTTAAGACTCCGGCAAACAAAAATGAAATTAACAGCACTTAAATAGGATAGAAACAATTAACACAAAAAATAACCGGTCTGAATCACATGAGTGGGCTGGGGAGAAAATGACAATCAGCTGTGAGTCATGAGGAGAGGAGACGGAGCTGACAGTTTGACAGGAGCACCGCCCACAACCAGGGAGAAACCCGGAAGTGCTCCTGACAACTGCAACTCCTGAGAGAGAAAGAACAGAGAAGACACTGGCAAAAATAAAGTGGAAACTAATAAGGACAAATAAACCCAAATATGTAAATAACAAAACTCATCATCATCATCATCATCATCATCATCATCATAGGAGTCTGTCGTGGGCGACAATGACTGTTTCATTTAGGTCTGATCAGATTCCTCCACACAGTTATGTCCTTAGCCTTCTGCTGCCAGGAACTCCTGTCTATGTCCAACTTCTCCAGGTTTCTTTTTACAGTGTCTTTAAATCTGAGCCTTGGTCTACCCTGATTGCATTTGCCCTCGCATAACTGTGAGTAGAGTAACTGCCGAGGGAGACGCTGATGGTCCATCCTCTCAACATATCCGAGCCATCTCAGGTTCATCTGTATTAGCATGTCCTCCATTGATGGTAGACCAGCTCGTTTCAACACTTCTATGTTGGTTATCTTGTCTTTCCATGAGATGTTCATTATGGCTCGAAGGTGTCTCATCATGTACGCGTGGAGTTTCTTCACCTGCACTCTATAGACAGTCCAAGTTTCAGCACCATACAATAGAGTAGCCAGTACTGTCGCTCTGTACACTTTGCATTTCACACGGATAGACACATGTCGATTGTTCCACAGTCTCTCCCTCAAGTTTCCAAACAAAGCACTCACTCTTCCCATTCTGAGAGATAGTTCATCCTCCAGCCTAGCATTCTCTGAAACAGTACTCCCTAGGTACTTGAAAGTCTTGCACTTGACTAGTGGCTCTGTACCAATGCGGATCTCTTCTGGTAGTGATGTTGGTAGTTGGAACTTTGGTGGTTGATAAAGGCACTCTGTCTTCTTGATGTTGATTTGGAGGCTGAATTGGCTAGCTGCTCTTGCGAATTTCTCCACTAAAGATTGCATATCTTCCACACTGTGTGCAACTAGAGCACTGTTGTCGGCAAAGAGCATTTCTCTTACTATCTTTATCGATGTCTTACTCTTGCCTTTAAACTGTGCCACATTGAACAAGTCTGCTTCTCTCCTTGTTTGAATGTATACTCCTTCTGAAGTGTCTTTGAAGGCCACCTCAAGCATGGCTGCCAGATATAGCGAGAAGAGTGTAGGTGCCAGCACACACCCTTGTTTCACCCCGTTGCTTACTGAAAAGTCTTTAGATACTGAACCACTCATTACCACGTTTGCTTGCATACCTGTATGGAGTGCCTCGATCAGGCTGACAAACTTCTCTGTACAACCATATTTCTTGAGTACCTGCCAAAGTCCTTGTCGCAAAACAGTATCGAAGGCTTTACTGAAGTCTATGAAGACTGCATAAAGTGGCATGTTCTGTTCGATACACTTTTCTTGAACCTGTTTCAAGCAGAAAATCATGTCCATTGTGCTTCTTCCACTTCTAAAGCCGCACTGGGTTTCCGGTAGTACATTCTGCGAGATGTGCTCACTGACTCTGTTAAGTAGTACACATGAGAGAATCTTACCAACAGTGGCTAGTAGTGATATACCTCGGTAATTTCCACAATCCTTCCTGTCACCTTTCTTGAACAAAGGCACAATACTTGCATCCTTCCAGTCTTGAGGTACTTTCTGGGCATCCCATATCTCTTGGATGAGCTTGTGCAGGCAGTTGGTCAGCTGAACACCATCAAATTTCCACACTTCTGCCGGAATTCCATCCCTTCCTGGAGCTTTACCATCCTGTGTTGTCCTGATAGCTGACATTAGTTTATCAAAATCTGGTGGTTCATCCAGACTTGATACAGCTGGTCGCTGCACCAGAGCTTCTTTAGCCTCTTCAGTGAGATCTCCAGGGTTGTTTAGTAGTTGGTCAAAGTGGTCTGCAAATCTGTCCAGGATCTTGTCTTTCTCCTGCAAAACCGTTTCACCATCCATAGCCTTTAGTTGGGTCAGTCCTCTTGGTTTAGGGCTGTAGATTTCTCTCAAACCTGTGAAGAATGTTTTCATGTCCTTCCTGTCTGCTGCAGTTTGAAGTTTCTCCGCTTTTTCATCCCACCAGTTGGACTTGATCTCTCTGGTGTACTTCTGTAGCTCACTCTGAGCCTTTGAGTCAGGCAGCGAAAAGTAAGCTAGGAGCAGGAAGACAAAAGAAGAGGAAAACAGCAACCTTGTGTGTAGCAGAATGGAATGTACGCACTCTGTTGGACAGAACAACATCACAGCGCCCAGAAAGACAGACTGCGCTTGTGGCCCTGGAAATGAACAGGTACAATGTTATGTGGTCACAATGACCACAATATTATGTGGTCACTGTGCCAGGCGCGCGCCACGCACCAGGGAAAATCCGGCTCCACAGACTGCCATCGTCCTCCGCCGCTGCACACGCCCAAGAAACACGGCCGATCGCCACCCTCGGAACCTTCAGGGCTGCCCACGCACCTGAGGCAGACACGCAGCCCGCACACAGGACTTTGTATGGGTCTCAGCCACGGCGCACAATGGGAATTCAGCTGTCTGCTGTCCCCGATGGCTTTAGGGCTGCGCCCGCACCTAAAGCCAACCCGCCAAGTCCCTCACACAGCTCCAGCTTTTGTTCTTTCTCACAGCCGCTACGCATCCTCGCAGGACTGAGCTGCGAGAGGAGTCAGAGACAATTTTTTCTTCTTCTCACAGCTGCTGTGGATCTCTGCCACGTTTAAAGGGAAAGCCCCTCAACATCGCGGATCCACATGCAATTTTTGCGTGACCCAGACAACTTTGTCATCCCGGGCCGGCACTTGCTACCCCCATCCCCCTCCACCTCCTCCTGCACAGGGCTTTTCCCGCACCTCGCTTCCAAAGCCAGCCGATCGCCGCCTCGTCCCCCTGCTGAGCGCTCTGGGGGGGAGCGGTGTGGGTGGCCCACCACACTCTACTGGACAGGCGGAGCACTCAGTTTGAGCAATTAACAGAACAATGAGATGTATGGACTGATATCAATATGTAGATGTGCCTTGCAGCCTCTTTTGTCCTACAGCCCCGGAGCAGAGAGGAATTCCAGTGCCATTAATCCTGCTATTGATATGTGTGACTCTCATGTAAATGTCCATGCATTCCTGCTGTACTGTGATGCTAATATGCCATGCATGCACTGTCTGTAGCTCAGTATAAAAGAGCTGACTGTATATGCCTCATTCTCTCACTCGCATTCTGACACTCTAGAGACGCAGGGCTCACACCAGCGCGCTGCCACAGCGCTGGGTGAGCCTCGTGATGGAGGAAGATTAAAGCACCCCTTTAACCTTCAGTTCGCCGTGTCCGCCTGCACTTATTTGATCCTTGCCTCCACACTGGTGACCCAAAACTACACTGAACGTAAACAGAAACAACACAGAATATATGAAAACAAACTAGAAATAACATAACAGGCAAAGAACTCCAAAATACATTATACAAGTAAGGAAAAAACAAAAAGGGCAAAGAGACAAAGCACGCTGAAATCCCCCCGTGCTAGATCGTGACACATTATTTTATTAAACTCATGTTTTAGCTGTTTTTAGCTCTATATTAATTTTAAAACAAAAAATTAAAATGAATTCTTTGTTCAATTTCAAACAAAACGTAATATAAAGTTTTATTATACAGGAAAACACTAAATGTGTTTGTTGACTCCAAATAAATAGGTGTAAAATTCTAAAATCTACAACTAAAATCCAAAAAATGTTTTACAGGTGAACACAAACTAAATTTGATTTGATTCTCAGTTCGAATCAGTTGGCAAACTCTGGTGCGGTCCTGCAGGTGAGAAGAGGACTGTACTAAAACAGGACCAGGGGCAAATGGTAAAACATTTTATGCCACTGTACATACCTGATAGATCTTCAAAAATATCTGTGGCTGAGCATGTCACGGTTCTGGAGGATTAATGAACCCTCAAGCGACCGAGTGGGGTCATTTACGACCCCAGCCATATAATTTAATGTGCCGTCAGTTTATTTTTTATCCAAATTTTCTTTCCTAGCATGAATTTGTCAGTCTACTAATCCTACACACTTTCATAGTTTTTTGCAGGGATCAACCAATTGGTGTGGCGTAGACATCGCAAACTCTTGTGGGGTCATTTATGACCCCGAAGAGAAGCACTGCTTTTTAAACATTGGTTTTATAAATTTTATTCAAATGTTCCACTTCTAATAGTTAGTTATTTAATCCCTTCACACCTGAAGGTGTATATGGGCGGCGCCTATCTCCGTTTCTCTGACCCTAGGCCACACAGCTACTGTAAGTAGTGAAAGCTACAGCGGGGGGTCAGTCCTCTGGTAGCTCTGTGTGTAACTTTACTTTCCCCATTCCATTATGCGGAGCACCACGCTAGAAGGCAGAAAGCACCATTTTTATATGGTCTTTGGTATGACCTGGCCGGGATTTGAACCCCTGCCTCCCGGGTGTGGGGCGGATGCTCTACCAACTGAGCCACCACTCCGGTTTCCACTTCTAATCAGTACTTTATATTGTATTGCAGTGAACCATGGCTAACAGACCTAGGATAGCAAGATTTACATTTGTCTGTTTGTCTGGATTTGTCTGTTTGTCTGTTTGTTTGTCTGTTTGTTAGCAAGATAACTCAAAAAGTTATGGACGGATTTTCATGAAATTTTCACAGATTATCAGAAATGGGGTATCCTACAGATGATTAGATTTTGGTGGTGATCCGGATCACCGTTCACAAGAAAACCGCCATTACGCAAAATGCCATAATAGGTATCATGATCATCATCGTAACTACAATAATAGGTATCATCATCATCGTGATGATGATATGATGACTATGATGACTATGATGATGATGATGATGATACCTATTATTGTTACTACGATGATGATGATACCTATTATTGTTGTAACTATGATGATAATGATGATGATGATACCTATTATAGTAACTATGATGATAATAACTATGATGATGATGATGATGTTCCAAGAGTGAACTGACAAGGACTGTCTAAATAAATGTAATGTTGTTCTTACAGTCTGCGTTTTGGTTATTTCTTGCAATAAAAGTATTATTAGCAAACACATTTTACATTAGATCATTATAAAATACCTGTCTTAAATACAGGGAGTAGTTTTGGTATGATAAACCTCCAACCAGCCATTTATAATAAGGATCCCTGTACAGAGCACAATGGGGTCATAAATGACCCCACTTGGTCATTTCAGTCTGTAAAATAGCTTGGTCGCTTGAGGGTTAACATGTTATTTTCCATCCTTAGCCATGCTTCATTTTCAAACTGTATGATTTGCTGAAAGTGGTATATGTTTAATGTAATAAACAATAACCAGTGCAATGAAAACCACCCGTAGATTACGCTACGATTTGTATTATTTTCTCCCCAGAAATGCATAAATGCACAGTAGTTATTCTACTTCCTGTATTTACATTTCTTGTTCTCGCGGCAAAAAAAATCAGACCAATAAGACCAGAGAACGTTCTGACGTAAGTCTCGCGGGATTTAACGTGACACAGTCTGGTCCGCTTGAATTTTTGCCTGTGTGAAAGGGAACTGAACCAAGGAGAAAATGATACAAAGTAACAAACTTATCAGCTGATTTGGACCAAAATAAATGAATTTACAGTGCATCCAGAAAGTCTTCACAGCGCTTCACTTTTTCCACATTTTGTTATGTTACAGCCTTCTTCCAAAAGGGATTAAATTCATTTTTCCCTCAAAATTCTACACACAATACCCCATAATGACAATGTGAAAAGAGTTTTTGAAATTTCTGTAAATTTATTAAAAATAAAAAACTAAGAAATCACATGTTCATAAGTATTCACAATCTTTGCTCAATACTTTGCTGATGCACCTTTGGCAGCAATTACAGCCTCAAGTCTTTTTGAATATGATGCCACAAGCTTGGCACACCTATCTTTGGGCAGTTTCACCCATTTCTCTTTGCATCACCTCTCAAGCTCCATCAGTTTGGATGGGAAGCGTTGGTGCACAGCCATTTTCAGATCTCTCTAAAAATGTTCAATTGGATTCAAGTCTGGGCTCTGGCTGGGCCACTCAAGAACATTCACAGAGTTGTGCTGAAGCCACTCCTTTGATATCTTGGCTGTGTGCTTAGGGTCGTTGTCCTGCTGAAAGATGAACTGTCGCTCCAGTCTGATGTCAACAGCGCTCTAGAACAGGTTTTCATCCAGGATTTCTCTGTACATTGCTGCATTCATCTTTCCCTCTATCTTAACTAGTCTCCCAGTTCCTGCCGCTGAAAAACTTCCCCACAGCATGATGCTGCTACCAACATTGGCATGGTTATGAACGGTGCCTGGTTTCCTCCAAACATAACGCCTGGCATTCATACCAAAGAGTTCAATCTTTGTCTCATCAGAACACAGAATTTTGTTTCTCATGGTCTGAGAGTCCTTCAGGTGCCTTTTGGCAAACTCCTGGTGGGCTGCCATGTGCCTTTTACTAAGAAATGGCTTCTGTCTGGCCACTCTACCATACAAGCCTGATTGGTGGATTGCTGCAGAGATGATTGTCCTTCTGGAAGGTTCTCCTCTCTTCACAGAGCAACACTGGAGCTTTGGCAGAGTGACCATCGGGTTCTTGGTCACCTCCCTGACTAAGGCTCTTCTCCGCCGATCGCTCAGTTTAGCTGGCCGGTCAGCTCTAGGAAGAGTCCCAGTGGTTCTGACCTTCTTCCATTTACGGATGATAAGATAAGATAAGATAAGATAAGCCTTTATTAGTCCCACAATGGGGAAATTCCAGGATTGCAACAGCACAGGGATAGCAACACTCAGAGCAACAATCAGAAGGCAAGAAAAAACAACATCTAGTAAACATATGTCCATATTACTATAAATGTATATATATAGACACACAGTGCAGAGCATTATGGCTGGTGAATGTGCAGCAGAAAGTCTAAGCTCTCTCTCCGCGGATGCAGCGGGCCAGCTGGAAGTCTTTGGGCATGATGGTGACCCCCTTAGCGAAGAAGAGACCCACCAGGTGGGCCTCGCTGGTCTCCTGCAGAGCCATGACGGCGAAGCTCAGGAAACGCAGGACGGTCTTGAAGTCCTGAGCGATCTCCCTCACCAGGCGCTGGACGGGCACTGATGGAGGCCACTATGCTCATTGGGACCTTCAAAGCAGCAGAAATTTTTCTGTACCCTTCCCCAGATTTGTGCCTCAAGACAACCCTTTCTCAGAGGTCTGCACACAATTCCTTTGACTTCATGCTTGGTTTGTGCTCCGACATGCACTGTCGGACCTTATATAGACAGGTGTATGCCTTTCCAAATCATGTCTAGTCAACTGAATTTACCACAAGCGGACTCCAATTAAGCTGCAGAAACATCTCAAGGATGATCAGTGGAAACAGGATGCACCTGAGCTTCATGGCAAAGGCTGTGAATACTTATGTACATGTGATTTCTTAGTTTTTTATTTTTAATAAATTTGAAAAAATCTCAAAAAAAAAAACTTTTTCACATTGTCATTATGGGGTATTGTGTGTAGAATTTTGAGGGAAAAAATGAATTTAATCCCCTTTGGAATAAGGCTATAACATAACAAAATGTGGAAAAAGTGAAGCACTGTGAATACTTTCCAGATATACTGTAAGTACCATAGCATTGTCATCTCAGACCATGCCCCCATATCAATTGAAATCCATCTTCCTAGCCGTATCCCCCCTTCCAGACAGTGGAGACTTAATTCCACATTGTTAGTCCAAGCAACTTTTAAAGAATTTTTTCATGCACAAATTTCTCTGTTCTTTGATACTAACGATTCTCCAGAGCTCTCGAGGTGCACACTGTGGGAAGCCTTTAAGGCTTTTATGCACAGGCAAATAATATCATATGTGTCAACCCTAAAGAAGAGAGAAAATACAGAGTTGGAGGCAATCACTGAGAAGATATTTAGAGTTGATAATTTGTATGCTTCAGCCCCTACCCCTGCCCTTTATAAAGAATGTGTTCAGCTTCAGTCCAAATGTAATTTATTATCGACAAGTAAAATACAGAAGCAGCTATTCCTGGCTAAACAATGTTTTTTTGAGACTGGGGATCAAGCAGGAAGGCTATTAGCGCATCAAGCACGTACAGCTACATTGTCCAGATTGATCCCCAAGATCAAATCTGCAATTGATGACGTTGCCTCGGATCCTACAGAGATTAATAAAATATTTTCAGCTGACCTCTACAACTCACAACCTCCCTTAGATGTCTTGGTGGGGGATAACCCTGTCATGAACAGGGTTGATGTCTCAACCCTGTTCCATGATTTGTGGCTGTAGTTTCTCTGATTGTTGTCTTAATTTTTAGCTGGCAGGTTATTTGAGCCTCTGGGACTGGGCTCCCTGCCAGCCTACGGCCACGCCTCTCCCTCTCTGCCGGTATCCACCAGCTGTTTGTCATTTTTCATTTGTCCATGCACACATACACACACATTCATCCTTACTCACTTGCACGCACTCATACATACATGCATTGTTCAGCACATGCACACTCCGGCCACTCACACACTCACATACGCTGACACGCACTCGTGCACTGGCTGCCACTGCACACCTGCATCCACTTGTCACTCATTAGTACTCAGGGTATTTATGGGTGACAGTGTGAGCACTCAGTGTGGCGGCGTAAGTCAACTCAGGTCTACTCTCGATGTAAGTCAACACTTGATGTCCTGGCTCACTCTTAGTTGGTTTTTCTCCTTTTGGACTATGATGGAGTTGTTGTTTCCAGAGCCATGTAGTGCTCCGACACACATGTAAGTCTTCCTCTTCATTCTGGTTTAAGCTTCTAGTTTTCCCCCTGCAGCCAGTTTTACCCAGGGGTGTGATGTAAGCTTCCTTCTCAGCCAACAGAGTTCGTAACCTGTCATCTTTATCATTACCCATTTTTTGGACTGTATTCACTGAACACTTTGTATGTTTTTTCTGTTAATAAACACATTCACTTCATCTGCATATTGGGCTCGTATACATTTATTTGTGCACTGCGCAATCATGCTGCGTACATGACAAACCCTTTCAATAAGATTGTTTTCCCTAAAGTAAATGAGGATTTGTGCAGGGAGCTGGGCAGCCCAGTCTCTGTCGGAAGTACAGGAGGCACTTATGGCACTTCAAAACAGTAACACTACAGGCCCTGATGGGTTCACTGTTGAGTTTTTTAAGTTGTTCTCTGCCAACATTGGGCCAGCTCTACAGAGAATGTACAATGAGTCTTTTGCTGAGAGTAAGAGGCCTCAATTTCTCTTCTGCTCAAGAGTGATAAAGATTCTCTTCTTTGTGGCAGCCATCGGCCCATTTCCCTTTTAAATGTTGACTTGAAGATCCTGTCAATGATTTTAGCTCAGCACTTGCAACATGTCTTGCCAAGTTTGGTCAACCTGTTTGGTCAACTGACCAAACAGGATTTATGCTTGGAAGGCACTCATTTCACAACATGAGGAGGCTCCTAAATATCATTAACTCTTCTAGTTCAAGCTCACCAGAAGTGATTATCTCACTAGATGTGGAGAAGGCCTTTGACAGGGTGGAGTGGACTTATCTTTTTTTTGCTTTGCAGAAATTTGGTTTCAGTTCAGAATTTATTTCATAGATCAAGTTACTTTATGCCAGCCCAATTGCCTCTGTCCACACAAATGGACTCCAATCTGCTGCATTTCCCCTTTACTGCAGAACTAGACAGGGCTGCCCTCTTTCCCCCTCCTATTTGTTGCCTTGGCCATTGAACCCTTAGCTATCTGGTTGTGCCAGGAGGCTGGGTTTGAGGGCATCACCAGAGCTGGAAAAGTTCACGTGGTGTATGCCAACAACCTCAATTTATACATGTCAAATCCTGCTACTTCTTTCCCGGTGGTTCTCAATATCCTTGACAAATTTGGGTCCTACTCACGCTATAAACTGAACCTCCACAAGAGTGAACTTTTTCCCATCAATTATTTGGCCAAAAATATATACCAAACTTTTTTCCCTTTCAAATATACTACAGATGGATTTAAATATGTGGGGGTGTTTATTACTAACCAAATCAGCTGTCTTTTTTCTAAAAACTTCTCCCTTCTCTTTGAGAGGTGTAAATTCAACTAGATGGGGTGACCTCCCATTATCCTTAGTAGTCAGTTTGGTTAAAATGGTTGTTTTACCCAAGTTTTTATATCTTTTTTCATACATCCCCGTTCTTTTTTTTTCCACAATATTTTTTATTGAACCTTTTTTACAAGCACAACACAAACAATCAAACACTAACACTAAAGTAATTTAAAAAAAAATAAAAATAAAAATTGTACTAAAAACACCAACAACCACTAACAAAGACAGGTCTTCAACAATGCTCCTCTGTTTAGTCTAGGCAATCCATTACATAAGTATACATATTATGTTCACCAGTTTGGAATTTACAAGGTCCACACACATCATTCACCTTCTTCTTCAAAAGTTATGTTTAAATTCTTTACATAATCAATGAAAGGTCTCCATATATTCTCAAACACAATTTCCTTTGATTTCAGTATGTATGTTATTCTTTCTAGTCACATCCCCGTTCTTATTAAAAAGTCATTTTTTTAGATCACTTGATCAACTAGTAAGGTCTTTCATCTGGGGAAATAAAAATCCACATATCAGGAGATCAGTGCTACAGCTTCCTAAAGAACTTGGTGGCTTAGCATTGCCCAATTTCTTACACTATTACTGGTCCAGTACTATTCATAAACTTTTATACTGGATTAACAACACAGCAGATGACATGTGCCCGGCATGGGTGGATATGGAACTTGCATCCTCCAAACTCTCTCTTCACGCCCTGGTTTGTTCTCGACTTCCTACGACTGCCTCCAAATTTATCTCAAGCCGAGGGGTAATTATCTGTGTTAGAATCTGAATTCAATTTAGGAAAAGCCTAGGCCTCCATAGGGCCTCAGACCTCTCACCCATAGTAAACAATCACCTATTTCTGCCTTTCTGCCCGATTCAACTTTTCAAACTTAACTAAACTTAAGGACCTTTACATCCAAGGAACTTTTATGTGCTTTTTTGAGCTCTCAGAGAAATTTGACTTACCTAATTCTTACCTATTTCGTTTTTTTCAGCTAAGGCATTTTATTCAGAATCAGAACCCCAATTTTCCTAGTCATCCACCGGAAACTCTGGTTGACTCTTTGCTAGCTCTTGATCCTCAACAAAAGAGACTAATTTCTAAGACCAGAGGAGAGAATATGTTGGACTTAGTGTACACAAACACAGATGCATATAAGGCGATACCCCGCCCCCACCTCGGCCTTTCTGACCACATGTCCGTGATGCTGGTGCCTGTCTACAAACCTTTATTGAAGCGCAGCAGGCCAGTAGTGAAACAAATCAGGATTTGGCCAGAGAGTGCAATCTCTGCACTGAAAGACTGTTTTCTGCACACAGACTGGGAGGTCTTCAAAATAGCAGCCTCCCAGGAAGACAAGACAGAAGACCCAGGAAGACCCTACACTCTGTCATCACCCACCTGGACCAGAAAGACACCTACGCCAGACTCCTGTACACTGATTTCAGTTCAGCATTCAACACCATTATTCCCTGCAGAGGATAGTCAAGGGAACTGAGAGGGTAATTGGAGTCTCCCTCCCCTCTGTCCAAGAACTTTTTCAGAACCGTTGTAGGAGCAGGGCACTGAACATTGTCAAGGACCATTCTCACCCTCTCCATAAACACTTTGAACTTCTGCCATCTGGTAAACGATTCCGGAGCATCAGAGGCAGAACCACCAGACTGATCAACAGCTTCCTTCCACAAGCTGTCAGGATGCTGAACAGTTGACCCTTAATCTCTCATATTCACTACTGCACCTATGGACATTATGTGCATTATTTGTATATTATAGTTAGGGTTTTTTTTCCCAAGTATGTCTCAGGGATGTGTGAATGGATGGGGGGGGGTGAAGATTTGTGTAAGTGTGTCTTAAATCATGTTGCTTCTATTTATATGGATGCCGAGAGAAACGCAATTTTATCTTGCCTGCACTACAGTTGCATGTACAGCAATATGACAATAAAGTTTGATTTGATTTGATTTGATCATCAGTTCTACTTTTGCTAGCCTAGTATCTGTCCCCAAGGATTCTTGGGAGCAAGAGCTAGGTATTACATTACCTGATGGTTATTGGCAACAAGTCCTACGATTGGTTCACTCTTCTTCAATATGTGCGAGGCACGGCCTCCTACAATGTAAAGTTGTGCATAAAATTCACTACACCAATTTGAGGCCATCACGTATCTACCCCAGTGTATCCAACGCATGTAATAGATGCAAACAATACCCAGCCAACCATCCCCATGTGTTCTGGTTCTGTCCTAGGCTGGTCACATCCTGGTCCGGATTCTTCAAAACTCTTAGTACAGCATATAACATTGTCATTACACCTGAACCCCCTCATGGCTTTGTTTGGTACCCCTTACAAGCTAATACCTTTAAAGTTATTCAGACTGTTTTGGCCTTTACCACCCTGCTGGTCAGGCGACTCATGCTCCTTAGTTGGAAACATCCTCAACCTCCATCTCATAATAGGTGGATGAAAGAGCTGTTACTGTCCATTAGACTTGAAAAGCTTAGATTTTCCACTCAGTGGCTCCCTGGAGACATTTGAAAAGACTTGCAGACCTCTCTTAAATCATATCAATTCTTTGACATCTCTGCCTGATTGTGATGACTGAGCCCCCCCCTTTTTTTCTTTTTTCTTGTTTTTTTTTTTCCTTCTCATTTACTTATGTATTTTCTTCACTGTATAGGTGTTGTTTGTGCTCAGTATTATTAACATGTCAGTAATGGATGTACAGTGATAATTACTCTTCATTCTCCTTTGGGTGTAATGGTGGGAAAATAAGGAAAAAACTGAAGAAATGGAAGTTTGTTCTGTTATATTTTTCTTAGTTGCCTGTGAGATTGCTTCCACTAAAGAAAGTTAATTTAAAAGAAAAGAAAAACAACCCTGATTTGAGTTGAAAAGCCTTGTTAAGGAAAGTGCATTTAGGGGGAGGATTAGGCCATATGTCTGGGAGGAGAGTTAAAGGTGATGAAGGGGCAGTTGGAATCTGTTCAGTCCGTCATCCAGACAGTTGTACAGGCACCGTGTCAGAGCCAAGAGACCCAAACAAAACTTGGCAGCGAGAGCCTGGCGACTGTCACTCTCGCTCTTTTATATCCAACCTGCTCACTGAAGACTCTAGCCAACGGTTGCCGCTGCCGTCAAGGCGCCACACTGACTTCGAAGCACCTTTTCAGATCTGCAGTTTAGCATTTCCTGAGACTGTGTGGCTCATATTTTATAATCATATCCATTTGTTTGTTTTCGGGTGGTAGATGACCATTATATAGCATCATTAGTGGCCTTGGCTACTCTCCAGTGTACCATCTTCTTCTTGCTTTTGTGTAATTGGGGCAAATATTGACTTTGGAGAAGGCAGCAGGTCTCTCTGTCTCAGGTGTGTGTTTTCCCAGCATCAAAAGGCCAGTGACTAAGCAAAGTTCCAATAAAGACGGAATGATCTGGTTGCCTATAGCAGGGCTTTGAGATTGGCTGTTAATTGGAGAGAGTCTGCAGTGACAAAACAAAACAAACAAAAAAAAGTGAATATTAGCATTATACAACAGGCAAAGTAAACAAATAAGGCATTTGATATTTTCACCAGGTGTTGGTATTTACTCAAGAAATCCACATATAGAAAGAAATCAAAATCAACTTTATTGCAAATCAAAACATTTGCAATAAAGTGAAATGAAATGGTAAAAAAAAAGGTACTGAACACATTAGAAAAAGCAGTACACCAAGGCCTGGTGAGGCAAGGAGTCAGCTGAAATTTATAAGTTGTGAGAAAGTAGATCAACCTCCTGTCTGTGGAAATTAATATCAGCTGGGTAGGTACTTCATGAGTGGCAATAAAAAGGTTTTTGGTATCAAGGTGTCATATAAGAAACATCTCATGATGGGTAAAAGTCAAGGGCTTTCCAAGACCTTCACATCCTGATGATTCAACAACACATCAATAGATCTGGTTATAGACGCATATCAAAACTTCTGAATCTTCCTGTAAGCACCACTGGGATCATTATCCACAAGTGGAAGGAACATCACTCTATCATCAACCGGAGATGCACATGACCTCCTCACAAAATATCTTACCAGGCGGTCAGAAGCGCAGTCAGAAGAGTAACCCAAGAGCCAAGGATGACTTGGAAAGGGCTCTTGAAAGAGTTGGAAGCAGCAGGTACAGTTGTGACACAGAAAACAATAGGCAATGCACTCCACTGTTGCAAGACTCCTTGTGTGTAGTTTGCCTGTCATCCTACACATCATGTTTGGAGGAGAAATGACACTGCATATCACCCAATAAAACACTGCTCCAACAGTGAAGTTTGGAGGTGGAAGTATCATGGTGTGGGGCTGTTTCTCATCTCATTGTATCAGCATACTTAAACAATGGAAGGAACAATAAGGAGAGTCATGTGGGGAGACTCTTCTTGAAAATATTGCATTGCAATGCACCAGGATGATAAAGACGAGATGGGGAGGCTTCCAGCCAGACAGTGATCCCAAACACACAGTAAATGAAATGCTCAATTAATTTGTAACAAAGAAAATCAAGTTGAAGGAATGCCCCAGTCAGTCACCTTAAATTGAAACCAAACAAAATCAGGACTCAGAAGAGTCTTCCTCAGAATCTTAAGGATTTAAAGCGGAATGGGCCAGACTCCCACCTGAGCACTGTGGGAGATTAGTTTCTTCATACAGGAAGGGTCTTCAAACTAAGGCTTTTCCACAAAGTATTAAAAAAATTTCAGTTGTTCAGCACTTTTTCCCCTGTTTCATTCCACTTTACTGAACACAAGTTTATTTATGAACTTCATTTTTATTTCTTTCTCTGTGTGAATGGACTACTTGCATTGAATGATGTGATGTATTTCTAGTTGTAAATAAGGCAGGTACTTCTCATCCGGTTTGTATTTTCAATTCATGATTGCAGTAGATGTAGGAAGATTTATCACAAGTGTAAGTAAAACATTTTTATTTTAGAGCTTTTCTAAGGACAAGAGAAAAATATTCTCTGAGAATGGCTGTGCTCTGCTTTGGTCAGCGTCACAGTTTTGTGAAAGAAATTTACATTTTCACGGTTTTCCAATGTTTTGGACCAAGCTCCTTGTTTAAACTGTCGCTATTATACAGGGCTACTGTTTACCTCCAAGAAAATGGGTAATGCTGTTTTAAATTGAAGCGACCGTGATTAACATTAAAAAAGAAGCTAATAATGTAAAAACACATCTTGTCCTCAGGATCACACTTTAATTATATTTTGACTATCCTGATGCTGAGAGGATGCTGAGTGTCAGCACGTCTCATTTAGTAATAAGATTTATTTTTAGCATTTTATTTTTTAGACCTAGATAATCTGTTGCTGCCTATCAGTTTGGAGACTGATTACATCTGGCTGTGTATGTATTCACCTTCCTGGTCGGTCAGCTGTTAGGTGTATCCTGGTGATCAGCAGGCTTGCCCACTGAACAGTGCTAGCCTAGCCTTGCTAGCAAGCAATTCTTTGGCTCTATGAATATTCCTTGGTCACTCCTGGCCTCCCTCAGAACATCTCTATGCCACCATGATTTGTCCATGATCTTCTGGCTCTGTCCCCCCGTCTTCACCCCTTACTGCTGATTTGCTCGGATGCATTGCTGTCATTAAATCTTGGACTGTCTCCGCTGTGTCCACCGAAGCTCAAACACTGCAGGTTGGTCTACTACGACGTGACCTCCTTCACTCATATAGGCTATAAATCTAAATTATTATTATTATTATTATTATTATTTAAATGACAACAAAAAGAAATCAAAGACACATTAAACAGTCAAAAACTACCCCTTAGCTTGTAACTTGTCATACATATAATAATAATAATAATAATAATAATGAATATGGTACATTTTTAAGTTCACTATTTAGCTAGACTAATTATTGTAAACAGCTCTAATTCCAACTCCTGCAAAGCTGTCAGCAGAGAAAATAATGCTACATAGAGATTTCAGCAACAAAAACATTTTTACATTGAGTGAATAATAAACCAGGAGATAAAAGGCTGATGTTACTCAGTGAATCAACTTTATTTAAATATATCATGTCAAAAGAACAAATCCAAACAGTGAAACAGAGTCATTTCCACCTAATCTATCCTCTATTATTTCCATTCCTTCACCCAAATCTGCTGCAGGCTTCATCCTCCGTTGGGACTCTCAGTTACCATGGCAACACCCCAACAAAAGCTACGTTTCTGTTGATTATAACAAAATTAAAGCTATAGTCAGTTCCTTCAGGATTTTGGTGGATGTTTTGATTGTTGTGGGCCAAAAAGCCTGAATTTGCGAGAGCTTTTTTAAAAAGTTGCGATAAAAGTCGGATGTTTTGAGAGTATTTTTTGCACTTAAAGTTGTGGGAAGCATTACAAATTTTAAAGCGGATGTTTTCTTCCAGTTTACTGCAGTGATATTCTATATAACAATACAAGAAAAGCACAAGATTGTGAAAAATGTCCTATTAAACAGTGATTTGTAAATTAAGCAGAAACTTCTGCTATACAGAAAAACTCTTGTGCAACAGCAAATACTGTCAGGACTCCGAGCGCGGGCCTCTGATTATTATTCCTTTTTTGTGTATGTACATGGAAATTACTTAAATGTATTCTGCTTTAATCGTTTAGTAAATCATTATATGTAAAATCATATCCTGGTTGTCAGGCTGTTCTGTTCTTTTGTGTTGTTATGCCCGTGTTTGTTTACGTTTATTAGTGCGTGAGTCCTGTGTGTACGGTTTTTTTTTTATGTTTCGGTCACCTCCGGTGATAGTGGGAGTTGTCAGTCTCTGTCACTGTGATTTTGGGGGTTGTGGGCTGAAAAGTTCGGGAAGGGAACCCCTGGTATAGACGGCATTACGGTCTGTTAAGTTACCCCGCAGAATATGAATATGTACCAAGACAGTATATTTCGTATTTGAATCAGCCGTGTTGTCACCATCTGTCGCAAGGTCTGTGGTGGACTTTTGCCAGTCGGTGCATCGTGACATGCACTACACAAAGAGCAGAGATAAACAAACCTATCATCTGGTCAGTCACTGCAACAGATACTGGAGTCAGTTTGTCTTGGCCTGTCCTTGCCACTGATAATACCTCTATCTGCCAAGTCTGTACCACTAGTCCAGCAAAAGCTAGCAGTACTCAAATACTTTGCAAGCAGTTTCATGAAATGGTCAGTCAGAAAGCAACTCATACTGGCTCGGTCGTCGCCCGGGTTAACAAGGTCAGGAGTTCCTGGCAGTGGAAGGCGAAGGACAGAGCTGCATGGAGGAATCTGATCAGACCTAAATGAAACAGTCATTGTCGCCCCCGACAGACTGCTATGATGATGATGTTGATTTAGTCATGTTTATCTGTCCTTTTGGTTTGTGCTTTTATTTTGACAGCGCCACAGCAGGACTTCCGCCTGTCAAGTCTGCTCGTGGCCTGTCACAGCTGTTTGTGTTTAGTGATTACTTTCTCTCCACACCTGTTGGTTCATCAGTTTTCTGTAGTATTAGTTAAGTTTGCTAGCAAGGTTCATTCCTCGCTACGACCTCGCCCTATCCAGGCTGGAATCTCCTACCCCTGATTCCAGTCCTTTCTTCAGCGTAAGGTTTTGCCCTCGCTATGTATATGTAAGTGACTGTTTTGACTCTTTGCTCGTATGTTTTGTTATCACCCCACTGGGGTCTTGTTCATTGCCTTTTTGTATCCGCCCCTCAAGGTGAGTTTGTGTTTTCATTATTATTTCTCATTAAATATACCAAACTCACTACTAGCAATTGGTGCCTCATTTCTGCCCTGAAAGGAGCATTCATAACAAATACAGACTTTAACACAATATCCATTACAGCAGTTAAACTGCTCTGAATGCATGTTAAAGAGTAGAGATTTGGAAATTATTGGCAGTAACTTCATTTGAAGACTCCCTATGGTCCCCAACCACTCGGTACTGAGCGGCGAGGGAAAGATAAATAATTTATTCTCGTACTCTGTATTGTCTGCCAGAGTCTGTGTTTTTCTGAAAAAAAAAAAAATTACAGACAATATTCTCTCCCAAAAGCCCATTTAGGAAGCCTGGGATCAGACCGCCAAGGTCTTAGCCTTTGACTGCCACCTGATCCACATAGCACTGGACCCCCATGGTCCCTCCTGCAGGTGGTGAGCCCACTGGAGGGCGGACCCATGTAACTCCTTTGGGCTGAGCCCAGCCAGGTCCCATGGGCAGAAACACGGCCACCAGGCGCTAGCCATCCAGCACCTACCCCAGGCCTGGCTCCAGGGTGGGGCCCCAGTCAACAGTTTTCCCGGTGGATGAAAGGGTTGTTTCCCTGCACCTTTGAATTGGAAAATGGGTTCTGGCCATCATTTGTGCCTATGCACCAAATGATAGTTCAGAGTACCCACCCTTTTTGTAGTTTCTGACTGGGGTGCTGGAGGGTGCTCCTCTTGGAGACTCCATTGTCCTACTGGGGGACTTCAACCCACACGTGGGCAACAACGGTGAAACCTGGAGGGGGGTGATTGGGAGGAACGGCCTGCCCGATCTGAACCCAAGTGGTGTTCAGTTATTGGACTTCTGTGCTAACCACAGTTTGTCGATAACGAGCACCATGTTCAAGCATAAGGGTGTCCATATGCGCACCTGATACCAGGACACCGTAGTTTGCAGGTCGATGATCGATTTTGTTATTGTGTCATAAGACCTGCAACCGTATGTCTTGGACACTCAGGTAAAGAGAGGTGCAGAGCTGTCAACTGATCACCACCTAGTGGTGAGTTGGATCCGATGGCAGGGGAGGATGCCATTCAGACCTGGTAGACCCAAACGTATAGTGAGGGTGTGCTGGGAACGTCTGGCTGAGGCCGCTGTCCGGGAGGTCTTCAACTCCCACCTCCGGAAGAACTTCAACCACATTCCAAGGGAGTCTGGATGTTGTAGGGCTATCGTGGTTGACACGCCTCTGCAACACGGCTTGGAGGTTGGGGGCAGTGCCTTTGGCATGGCAAACCGGGGTGGTGGTTCCTCTCTTCAAAAAAGGGCACCGGAGGATGTGCTCCAACTTTAGAGGGATCACACTCCTCAGCCTCCCTGGGAAGGTCTATGCCAAGGCACTGGAGAGGAGAGTCCGGCCGTTGTTCGAACCTCGGATTCAGGAGGAGCAATGTGGTTTTCGTCCTGGCCATGGCATACTGGACCAACTCTTTACCCTCTCAAGAATCCTTGAGGGTTCATGGGAGTTTGCCCAACCAGTTTACGTGTGTTTTGTGGACTTGGAGAAGGCATTCAACCACGTCCCTAGTGGGTTTTTGTGGGGGGTGCTTCAGGAGTATGGGGTATCAGGCTTGTTGTTACGAGCTATCTGGTCTCTATACAACCGTTGCAAGAGTTTGGTTTATAATGCCAAGACTTGGTCAGTCTCATTCCCAGTGAGAGTTGGACTCTGCCACGGCTGCCCTTTGTCACCGATCATGTTCATAATTTTTATGGACAGGATTTCCAGGCACAGCCAGGGAACAGAGGGTGTCACGCTTGGTGACCACAGGATCTCATCTCTGTTGTTTGCAGATGATGTTGTCCTGCTGGCTTCATCCAGCAATGACCTACAGGTCTTACTGAGACAGTTTGCTGTTGAGTGTGAAGCGGCTGGGATGAGAATCAGCACCTGCAAGTCCAAGTCCATGGTCCTCAGCCGGAAAAAGGTGCATTGTCCTCTCTGGGTTGGGGACAAGTTCCTGCCCCAAGTGGAGGAGTTTAAGCATCTCAGGGTTTTATTCATGAGTGAGGGGAGAATGGAGCAAGAGACTGACAGACGGATCAAAGCAGCATCTGCAATGATGCGGATGTTGTACTGGTCCGTTGTGGTGAAGAGGGAGCTGAGCTCCAAGGCAAAGCTGTCGATTTACCGGTCAATCTACATTCCTACCCTCACCTATGGTCACGAGCTTTGGGTAATGACCGAAAGAATGAAATTGCGGATACAAGCGGCTGAAATGAGTTTTCTTCATAGGATTGCTGGACTCACCCTTAGAGATAGGGTGAGGAGTTCAGTCATCCAGGAGAGGCTCAGAGTAGAACCGCTGCTCCTCCACATTGAAAGGAATCAGTTGAGGTGGTTTGGGCATCTGATCAGGATGACTCCTGGATGCCTCCCACTTGAGGTGTTTCGGGCACGTCCCACTGGGAGGAGACTCCGGGGCAGACCCAGGACTTGGTGGAGAGAGTACGTCTCCCAGTTGGTCCGGGAACGCCTTGGTATCCCCTCTGAAGAGCTGGAGCAGGTAGCTGGGAAGAGGGAAGTCTGGGCTTCTCTGCTTGAACTGCTGCCTCTGTGACCTGTACCTCCAGAAAAGCAGTAGAAGATGGATGGATGGACAATATTCTCTCTCTTTCCGTACCTAAGCCCTACCTGTCTGTCTGCTGCATGTCTTGACACACACACTTGTCTCTTCTGACACACATCTTTCATTTACGGGGTGGAGGGGTGTGCATTCGTCCGTGTCCAGACCGGAGATTCACAGCTTTAAAGGTCACTGACAAGATGTAGTAATAATTTTACCTCTAAAGATGTATAAAATGAATCACTCACTCTGTTTTTGCTGATGTGTTCTGTTAATACTCACTGTAAGCACAGAAGTGAACGTGGTGCAGCGACGCATTTGATTGGTTAGACTGAGCATTTGAGTGCCAGTCAGAGACAAATTTGATTGGTGAAATTGGCGGAAGTTGACAAGGATTGGCCAAAATTGTGGGAAAGTTGTGGTGATTGGACAAAGTTGCAAGGTCGCGTAATAGTTGCACTGATTGGCTGATTTCGTGTGAATTGACACGATCGCAACATCGCGAAATCTTGGAGGGACTGCTGCTGTATTAGCTTAAAATGACCCGCCAGGGCTGCCCTTTGTCACCGATCATGTTCATAATTTTTATGGACAGGATTTCTAGGTGCAGCCAGGGAATGGAGGGCGTCATGCTTGGTGACCACAAGATCTCATCTCTGTTGTTTGCAGATGATGTTGTCCTCTTGGCTTCATCCAGCAATGACCTACAGCTGTTGCTGGGACGGTTTGCCGCTGAGTGTGAAGCAGCTGGGATGAGAATCAGCACCTCCAAGTCCGAGTCCATGGTCCTCAGCCGGAAAAAGGTGGATTGTCCTCTCTGGGCTGGGGACAGGCTCCTGCCCCAACTGGAGGAGTTTAAGTATCTTGGGGTCTTATTCACGAGTGAGGGGAAAATGGAGCAAGAGATTGACAGACGGATCGGAGCAGCATCTGCAATGATGCGGACGTTGTACCGGTCCGTTGTGGTGAAGAGGGAGCTTAGTTCTAAGGCAAAGCTGTCAATTTACCAGTCAATCTACGTTCCTACTCTCACCTATGGTCACGAGCTTTGGGTAATGACCGAAAGAAGAAGATCGCGGATACAAGCGGCTGAAATGAGCTTTCTCCGCAGGATTGCTGGACTCACCCTCAGAGATAAGGTGAGGAGCTCAGTCATCTGGGAGAGGCTCAGAGTAGAATCGCTGCTCCTCCACATTGAAAGGAGTCAGTTGAGGTGGTATGGGCATCTGATTAGGATGCCTCCTGGACGCCTCCCACTTGAGGTGTTTCGGGCACGTCCCATTGGGAGGAGACCCCGGGGCAGACCCAGGACTCGGTGGAGAGACTATGTCTCCCAGCTGGTCTGGGAACGCCTTGGTATCCTCTCTGAAGATCTGGAGCAGGTGGCGGGGGAGAGGGAAGTCTGGGCTTCTCTGCTTGAACTGCTGCCTCCGCGACCCGGACCTCCGGAAAAGCGGTAGAAGATGGATGGATGGATGGACCCTACAGTTATCCACCATGTTCCCCGCCTTTGTGGCACTGAATATTTATCGTTTTACTAATCTGCAGAAACTTACTGAAATTAAATTTTGTTGCACTTTCATGCACAGCCAGTGTAGAACACAGAGACTGGGTGCGATGGAGCTGCACTCTGTAAAACACAGTAGTTTTTGTGCAAGTAGTCCATTTCTTGATTTAAAACCAAAGTCTGGTGAATATTATTGGAAGTATAAAAATGTTGACGCATTCATTACTCATTTTACCCATTGTGCTGTATATGTTTGTCTTGTTGCCCATCATATACAGCCGTGGACAAAATTGTTGGTACCCCTCTGTTAATGAAAGAAAAACCCACAATGGTCACAGAAATAACTTGAATCTGACAAAAGTGGTAATAAATAAAAATTCTATGAAAATTAACCAATGAAAATCAGACAATGCTTTTGAATTGTGCTTCAACAGAATTACTTTAAAAAACAAACTCATGAAACAGGCCTGGACAAAAATGATGGTACCCCTAGAAAAGATTGAAAATAATGTGACCATAGGGACATGTTCAACCAAGATGTGTCCTCTAATTAACATCACAGGTGTCTACAAACTTGTAATCAGTCGGCCTATTTAAAGGGTGACAAATAGTCACTGTGCTGTTTGGTGACATGGTTTTTACCACACTAAACATGGACCAGAGGAAGCAAAGGAGAGAGTTGTCTCAGGAGATTAGAAAGAAAATTATAGACAAGCATGTTAAAGGTAAAAGCTATAAGACCATTTCCAAGCAGCTTGATGTTCCTGTGACTACAGTTACACATATTATTCAGAAATTTAAGATCCACGGGACTGTAGCCAACCTCCCAGGATGTGGCCACAGGAGGAGACGGATAATACGAATGGTAACAAAAGAGCCCAGAACAACCTCTAAATACATTCACGGTGAACTCCAAGGTCAAGGTATATCAGTGTCAGATCACACCATCCGTTGTTGTTTGAGCCAAAGTGGACTTCATGGGAGACGACCAAGGAGGACACCACTGTTGAAAACAAATCATGAAAAAGCCAGACTGGAATTTGCCAAACTGCATGTTGACAAGCCACAGAGCTTCTGGGAGAATGTCCTATGGACAGACGAGACAAAACTGGAACTTTTTGGCAAGGCACATCAGCTCTATGTTCACAGACGCAAAAATGAAGCATACCAAGAAAAGAACACCGTCCCTACTGTGAAACATGGAGGAGGTTCTGTTATGTTCTGGGGCTGCTTTGCTGCATCTGGCACAGGGTGTCTTGAATCTGTGCAGGGTACTGTCATGGATGGCCCTCATGAGCCATCATAAGACGCCGCTCAGCCGGTGAGTTTGCACAGTTTTATTAAAGGGAACAGTGAATGACAAAATAACAAGCCACGGGGGGCTAAAACACACTACAGCGATATACAGTCAATGACAGGGGAGAATGGATACATAAGGAGACACACTTACGAATATTGACGAAGGGTAGTCAACGTCTGAACAGCGGGATGCTCAATAACGTCAGACAAGGGGAAGTTTTTGACGAGACTGCTGCACATTTCGCTCTCAGCTGCCCTCTTAAGTAGGGAGCAGCTGATGAGGTGAAATGCGGCTCAGCTGTCAGTTCTGACAGCCGGAAGCCCCTCCGAGCGCTGTCACAATAAAAGCTCGAAGAGCCAAGAGGGGCACACACACATGTCAGATGGGAGAAAAAAGAGCATGGCCCGAGCGCGGATGAGATCGGCGCTCGAACCATGACAGTACCTCCCCCCCGAGGCGGCGAACTACGAGTGCCCTATGACACCCAAGGCCCCCCCCCACCGCCGCCCCAGGGTGGGCGGATGGGGGAAAAAGGCTTGGAGGGCGAGAACCAGAAAGAGCAAAAAAAAACCCACCATGACGATGACAGGGAACAAATGAAGCAATTACAGAGTAAGGTTAAAAGAAAAACACAATACTCCATAACGCACAGATGGTACATAGAACAGGACAAAAAAAAAAATGCAAATGACAGTTGGAGACCTGCAACTAAACACACAGGCCTATAAGACATAATGTGACAGATACAAATCATCCTTCAGACAGGGGAGGAGAGAAAAAAAAAGACACGCTAAACAGCGGTGAATACATAGATCGACGTAGGGCAAATGACAATACACTCGAGTGACCTTAATATTTAATGAAAATAAGAGACACACGGGGATGATGGCAGGCAGAGTCCAATGAGGCCGGAACTGTTCTGGTGATCTCCCTGCGTCCAATGTCCAAATGGTCAACAAGGGAAAAAGGGAGCGTTCGGGCGGCCTACCCCAGTCCCAGGCCCAGGAAAACAGGACCTCTGGCGGCCGGACCACGTTGCCAAGCAAACAGTCCGGTTGGTCGGGTGGCCGACCCCGAACGCCAAACGGGCGAGGCAGTCTTTCAGGTGGCCGACCTGCATCGCTCAGCCACCAGGACCGCAGGGGAGAGAACGACTACGGCTTCCCTGTAGAGGGGAACAGCGAGGGTGAGCCGGACCGAAGCTTGAGAACTTCAACGGCCCCTGGTGAAGATGAGCTGGAAAGATGATGACGACGAGAAAGATGATGACGATGAGGATGATGATGACGATGAGCCAGTCCAGTGTCAGGCGGCAGAAGATCTGCAGCTCCCTCACCGACCTTGAACCACACCGGCGCTGCGCCCCTGCTGGACCCCGATTGGGTCAACGCTGCACCCATGACGGACCCCGATTGGGCCCGAGCAGCACCCGCGATGGACCCCGATTGGGTCTCGGCTGCACCCACGTCGGACCCCGATTGGGTCTCGGCTGCACCTGCGATGGACCCTGACTGGGTCGGCGCAGCACCAGTAACGACCTCCAACCCCGAACCCGGAACCTCCAGCACAGCGACTGGGATTGGCTCCGCATCGGTGACCCTTGGAGAAGACTCAGGAGAAGGAAAAGAACCGGGATCAGGATCACCGGTAGCGACAGAGCCCAGCGAGATGAGCTCGGGTGCAGCGGACGGCTGCCCCTGGCTCGTCTCCCCGAGAGATAGGCAAAAATGCTCCAAAATGGAAAGAAGGAAAACAAAGTAAAATGGTAAATGGTAAATGGCATTCACTTATATAGCGCTTTTATTCTCATCTCTTGATGACCAAAGCGCTTTACAGATCCTGCAATCCACCCATTCACACACTGATGGTGGCATGCTGCCTAACATGGCGCTTCCAGACCCACCAGGAGCAATTGGGGTAAAGTGTCTTGCCCAGGGACACAACGGCAGGATATCTGGGGAGAGCGGGATTTGAACCGCCAACCATGTGGTTATTGGACAACCTGCTCTACCTCCTGAGCCACTGCCGTCCCCCAAGTAGAGCATTTGCCTGCACTCGAGTTCTGTCGCCGTCCAGGACTTCGATGATCCGGACTCAGGACAAAGAAGGTCGTCGTCTGGCTTGCACTCGGCTGGAGATGACGTCGAGGAGGAGGTGGCGACAGCCGAGGCGGTCCGGGCACGAGGAGCTGACGGAACAACTGAGACAGATGACCCAGGGGAAGCGACTGCAGGGATTCCCTCCTGTCGTGACGTAGGAAACACAGCCGACTGGGAGGCTGGGTTCCTCCAACGACCCGGAGCTGGATCCGGACGGGATTCTCGCTGGGGCCTAGTTGTGATATGGCGACGATGCTTACTGACTGATGGTGAGGCGAGGGGACCAGGAACACATGGCGCCAGGGCTGGACGGGTGACAGGAGCTGAATTCCGAAACGTGGAGCGGGGATGCCTCTCCGTCGGCCTCCTGCCGGGGTTTCCCTCCAGTCTACGGATCTCCACTCTCGTCGGGGACGCCATACTCGAGGGAGAAGGAGAAGGTTCCTTGGCTGTCTCTACAATTAACGCACGCTGTGCCACAATGCATGTTACCCTCTCCTTTCCTTCTGGAAAGGAGGTGAGGTGGTATTTTAATAAGGCCCTCTTGGCGAGGAACAAGTAGTCACCTGCTGCTGGAGTGGGCATGGGACAATGGGCCTTAGCCAGATAGCCGTTGATCTCTTGGAACCACTCAGGGCAAAACCCACGCTCGAGGGTGGACATACTGTACACAAGCCCAAGCGAAGGGAAAAAACTCCAAACCACGGCAAACTCACGGCGACAGGCGTCTCAGTCTGGCGGCAGTCTACTGTCATGGATGGCCCTCACGAGCCATCATAAGACGCCACTCAGCCGGTGAGTTTGCACAGTTTTGTTAAAGGGAACGGTGAATGACAAAATAACAAGCTATTGGGGGCTAAAACACACTACAGCGATATACAGTCAATGACAGGGGAGAATGGATACATAAGGAGACACACTTACGAATATCGACGAAGGGTAGTCAACGTCTGAACAGCGGGATGCTCAATAACGTCAGACAAGGGGAAGTTTTTGATGACACTGCCGCACATTTCGCTCTCAGCTGCCCTCTTAAGTAGGGAGCAGCTGATGAGGCGAAATGCGGCTCAGCTGTCAGCTCTGACAGCCGGAAGCCCCTCCGAGCGCTGTCACAATAAAAGCTCGGAGAGCCAAGAGGGGCACACACACATCAGATGGGAGAAAATAGTGCATGGCCCGAGCACAGACGAGATCGGCGCTCAAACCATGACAGGTGCAATGAAATCTCAAGACTATCAAGGTATTCTAGAGAGAAATGTGCTGCCCAGTGTCAGACAGCTTGGTCTCAGTCGCAGGTCATGGGTCTTGCAACAGGATAATGACCCAAAACACACAGCTAAAAACACCCAAGAATGGCTAAGAGCGAAACATTGGACTATTCTAAAGTGGCCTTCTATGAGCCCTGATCTAAATCCTATTGAAAATCTGTGAAAGGAGCTGAAACATGCCGTCTGGAGAAGTCACCCTTCAAACCTGAGACAACTGGAGCAGTTTGCTTCTGAAGAGTGGGCCAAAATACCTGCTGAGAGGTGCAGAAGCCTCATTGACAGTTACAGAAATTGTTTGATTGCAGTGATTGCCTCAAAAGGTTGTGCAACAAAATATTAAGTTGAGGGTACCATCATTTTTGTCCAGTCCTGTTTCATGAGTTTGTTTTTTAAAATTATTCTGTTGAACCACAATTCAAAAGCATTGTCTGATTTTCATTGGTTAATTTTCATGGAATTTTTATTTATTACCACTTTTGTCAGATTCAAGTTATTTCTGTGACCACTGTGGGTTTTTCTTTCATTAACAGAGAGGTACCAACAATTTTGTCCACATGTGTATAGTCATACAACACTGAATGTTTAATGTATGAGCTGAATATCTTCTTAGGTGCTTACGTCAACAGTGTTTTGAAGACACATGTGCTGTTTGGGATTAGAGATGCCTGCCATCTTGGTCAAATAGATGCCGTTAATCCCCCCCCACACACACACACACACACACACGCACCTTTAAGTTTGTTGGAGCTCTGACAGGCAGCCCACCTGACACTTAGCGTGCTGCAGGGCTTCAGTGAGGTGTTTTTGTTTGCACCTCCACAATATGTGCCTCCATCCTTATGCAAATGTGTGCATTTTGGTATTCAGGGCAACACGGTGGTGGAGTGGTTAGCACTGTGGAAGCACAGCAACTCACCCTTGGCTGGGGGATCCTGGGTTTGATCCCCGACCAACAATGATCTGTGTGGAGTTTGCATGTTCTCCCCGTGTCTGCATGGGTTTACTCCGGGATTTCTCCAGTTTCCTCCCACATGCCAAAAACATGCAAGTTAGGTTAATTGACATCAAAACTGGGGATTCTAAATTGTCCTTAGGTATGACTGTGAGAGTGAATGGTTGTCTGTCTCTCTGTGTTGGCCCTGCGATGGACTGGCGATCTGTCCAGGGTGTACCCTGCCTCTCGCCCAAAGATGCTGGGATAGGCTCCAGCACCCCCGCGACCCGAAAAGGATTAAGCGGAAGAAGATGGATGGAGCTCTGACAGGCAGCCCACCTGACACTTAGCGTGCTGCAGGGCTTCAGTCAACTGTTTTTGTTTGCACCTCTACAATATGTGCCTCCATCCTTATGCAAGTGTGTGCATTTTGGTATTCATGGCACTGCATGAGCCTTAACCCCAGCAGGTATTTGGCTTTATTCCGTCTTATTTCTTTCTTATCTGCGCCCGTCAGCTATGGTGAAGGACTGCTGCGGTGTAATTCCGCTGTTCTTCACTGCCAAACTAATTGATTGCACGTGTGAATCTGGTCGTATTGTCTGGATGTGTGCATGGGGAAGGGAGGGGGTCTGCACTGCATTTGTGGCTTCAAGCTGTTTACATTATTACCAATATTTCCTAATATAGCTTGCCTGAGTCATGAAATTATGCAGTTACGGCAATGTGTCAGAGTGATGAGGGAGAGGTCAAGTGCCACAGTCATTATGCAGTTTTGCTAAGTATGGGTATAGCTTGATAATCAAAGTATGGGTATAGCTTGATAATCAAAGTTTGGATGACTTGTAATTTCCTGCTATTAAATTCAGATAAGACTGAAGTCATTCTTGTTGGTCCAAAAAACCTTAGAAATTCCTTTCCAAATCAAACTTTCAGTTTGGATGTGGTTACTCTTTCTCTTAATAGCTCTGTGAGGAACCTCGGAGTTATTTTTGATCAGGATTTGTCCTTCAATTCACATATTAAATTTGTTTCTAAGACTGCCTTCTATCATTTGCGTAATATTGCCAAGATTAGGAGCATCTTGTCTCAGAGTGATGCTGAGAAGCTGATCCACGCTTTTGTTAGCTCGAGATTAGATTATTGTAATTCTTTATTATCAGGCTGTCCTAAAACATCTTTAAAAAGTCTTCAGCTGATCCAAAATGCTGCAGCAAGAGTTTTAACAGGTACTAGAAAGAGAGATCATATCTCTCCGGTTCTGGCCTCCCTTCATTGGCTTCCCATAGAGTTTAGAATTAAGTTTAAAATCCTTCTTCTTACTTACAAAGCTCTAAACAATCAGGCTCCTTTTTATTTAAAAGATCTGATACTACCGTATCATCCTAACAGAGCACTACGCTCCCAAAATGCAGGTTTACTTGTAATACCTAGAATCTCCAAAAGTACAATGGGAGGCAGAGCCTTCAGTTATCAAGCTCCTCTCCTGTGGAATCAGCTGCCAATCTGGATTCGGGAGTCAGACTCGATCTCTGTTTTTAAGAATAGAGCTAAAACCTACCTTTTTGATATAGCCTACAATTAGGGAGGGATCATGTGTTTTCTGAACCCTCCCTTAGTTATGCTGCTAATAGGTTTAGTCAGCTGGGGGACCTCCAGTAATGCACTGGGCCTCACTCCTTTCCTCACTCTCTATGAAATATTTTTTTTTTTTTTTGCTGGTCATTAACATTTGTTTGTTCTCTCCCATAGATTGAGTCCCCATCGTGCTGTTTGCTCTCTACATGTCTGTTCTTTTCTTCTTCTCTATCCCCTCACCCCCCCAGCCAGTCGCAGCAGATGACTGCCCCTCCCTGAGCCTGGTTCTGCTGGAGGTTTCTTCCTGTTAAAAGGGAGTTTTTCCTCTCCACCGTCGCCAAGTGCTTGCTCACAGGGGATCGCCTGATTGCTGGGGTCTTTCTGCAACTGTGGGGGTCCTCCCTACAGTTGATAGTGCTATGAGATGACTGTTGTTGTGAAATGGCGCTATATAAATAAAGTTGAATTGAATTGAATAATTATCAAAATGGCTCCTCAGGAGAGTAATGACAAGGCCTGAACCAAACTTTAAATTTTTGATTCTCTGGTATCGTCACAAGTTGTATCTGTGCTCTCTTTTAGCCTTACTTTGTTCCCAAGTCATTTATTTTCTTGGCTTGCTTTAAAGCATATGTTGTTGCCGTTGTTGGCAGTGCTGGGATAGCAGCATGTGCATCAAGTGTTTTTTATTGAAACTCCACCTGTGGAGGAGTCACTCTCCTGATTTTAACAGCATGTAATCTGAATGCCTTTTATATTTTTTTATAAGAATACTGAAATCTTAATAGTTTTTGCTACTTTAAGAAATGCCCCATACTGTATATAAGTACATACAAGTATATACAGTAAGGGTAGTAGTATCTCATGGAACTGCGATTTTTGGATTTGCCTAATTTTCTGATGAATGTTGGTGAAAATCAAGCAAAAATCAAACAAGTATCTCATGGAGCGGTGAATGTTGAGGAACTTTCATGAATGCTGCACTTTTTGGGTTTCGTCAGGGTTCGTCAAAGGTTGCCAAATAGTTCGCATGCAGTTTTTAAGATCGCAAAACATTTTGTCGTCAAGGGTCTTACGTCTGTATCTCATGGAGTGACGAATTCTGGCAAATGTGTTGATTTTTGGATTTGCCAACTTTTCTGATGAATATTGATGAAAATCAAGCAATGATCAAACTGGTATTTCACGGAGCAGGGAATGCAGAGGAACTTTCATGGACATTGCACTTTTGGTGTTTTGACAGGGTTTGTAAGAGGTTGCCAAACAGTTCGCAAACAGTTTTTAAGGTCCCAGTTTTTCTTTTCACCTAAAATTTTTGAAAACATTTTAATTTTTCCGCAAACGGTTGTAACACGTCATTAAGTTCTTTTTGGTTCGCCACGTCGTGAACACTAACAGCTGTTTAAGAACCTGTTTTTAAAAACTGTCACCTTATCAACTGTGTGTGAACTGTTTTGCAACCTTTTATGAACCTTGATGAAAGAAATAGATTAGCCTTAGATTAGCCTTTTAAATGTTTGTTTTGGTTTATTTCAATACTACCCACATTTTTTGCATATTTTTATTGCATGCTAGTTTTTGATTGCTTGGTTAGCACTGTTGTCTCACAGCAAGAAGGTCGTGGGTTTGAACCCAAGAGCTGGCCAGCGGTTATCTATTCTGTGTGGCGTTTGTATGTTCTCCCGCATCTCTGGTTTCCTCCATAGTCCAAAGACATACATATCAGGCTAATTGGCACCAGCTGGGGATTCTAAATTGTCCTTAGGTACGAATGTGGGAGTGAATGGTTGTCTTTCTCTCTATGATGCCCCTGCAATGGGGTGGGAAGCTGTCCAGGGTTAGCACCGCCTGTCGACCAAAGATGTTGGGATAGTAGCCCCCCCCCCCCACCGAAAAGGATTAAGTGGTTACTTCTTTCTTCTTGTTACTACCTGCATTTTGTGTGTACTGTGTCTTTCTTGCTTTCTAATTTAAATGTTTTCTTTTGATGACAACAGTGTGACAGACTTCATCCCATTTGGTGTCATTCTTCAGGTAAAGCGGACCGTCATTTCCCAAACTTTTTTCTTCTTTTGTAGAGAGCAAAGGGCTAATCACAGGGTACGGCACAGTGCTTTCACTCTTCTGTCATTTGTTAGGCAAAGCCACAGGTATCAGCTGTAGGGAATACACCCTGTCAGGCGTAGCCAGAGGGATGACACAATAAAGGAAAACCATGAATGAATCTCTAGAGAAACACTTGGAATGCCTCTACACAGGTGTGCTATGTGTGATTAGAATCCAATTAAACTCCGTGGTGTGTTAGAAACGCTCAGCAGGCAGGGCTAAATCTGATTATCTGATCTGTTTGAACGAGACATCATTGTCAGCACTTCAAAGACCGCTCGTCTGGCTGGTGTTTGATCGGGGAGCGGAGACCAACGCAGCTTCGGCATTTAGATGAGAAAAAGACGCGAGAACATGAGGTCAGAAGTTGTGTTTGATGGCACGCAGTTTTCCCCAGGTTACCGAGAACGTCAATCCAAGATGTGATCTGACTGTCACCACAGAGGAGCACATACATAAAAAGAGGGGTCGCAGTGCATAAATTCCTCATTACAGAGTTGAACACACATTTGAGGGTTCAGTCGGGCAAAAAATCCACAAATGCTGTGGTCTACAGAGACAGGGAAACAGTGCCATGGTCAGATGAACCATATTCTGGTGTGAAAGTGTGGTATTTTAGAATGTTTTGGGTCAGTTTGTTCCTTTAGAGGGAATGATATCAAATGATTAGTTTCAGTGAAAAGTTGTGATTACCAGCTAAACTATGAGTTGCCTTTTCCGAGCTGATAGCAGCAGTCTATCCATTGGGCACGAAAGTTTAATGAAGATGAAAACGATTGGCGATGAACCTCATAAACCTCTGGCAAGACCGTTCTCTGAATTAAAAAATGATCTGTCAATACACAAGATGAGATGAGATAAGGTAGAAACTCTCACCGCCTAAAGATATTAATGAAAGATTCCAACGATTCTATGAAACTCTTTATTCTTCTCATTCAGTAGCTGATTCAGTGACGGTGCAGGGCTGTTTGGAGAAATACAATGTCCCAGTCATTAATGAGGAAGAATTTAAAAAATTATGCTCTGAAATAACAAAGGAAAATTCCAATTCCAATAAAGTTTGGACATTGTGTAAAACAGAAATAAAAAAAACAGAATACAAGGATTTGCAAATCCTTTTCATTCTATATTCAGTTGAATACACTACAAAGACAAGATATTTAATGTTCAAACTGATAAACTTTATTGCTCTTTGCAAATATTCATTCATTTTGAATTTGATTCCTGCAACATGTTCCAAAAAAGCTGGGACAGGTTCTTGTTTACCACTGTGTTAAATCACCTTTACTTTTAACAACACTCACTAAGCATTTAGGAACTGAGGACACTAATTATGCCTCGGTGAAATGGAGAGGCATACGGTAATCACTCATTGTGGCTGTGTGTGTATCTGTCTGTGTGTTACCAGCTTTTCAGCTCACCCGGTCAAAATTAAATGGAGTTAAAGGCTTGTATCATTGTATCGCCATATTTTCTCAACTTTTAATTTGCCAAAATTTCGAGATAAGGCTTTGTTTTCGAAATAAACACAAAAATAGCTCACCTTTACCATCAATGCAGCTGAAACGTCATTGTAATACCTATGCCAGCCCAGTAGAGGTGGCAGTGCACCTTTATTACAGCCACACTGAGAACTTCCTGTCAACGATCGATCTCGTGCTGCACTTTTAAAATAGTTGTTTCTGCAAACTAAACACATATTCAGGAACTGCACCATTTATTCAACACATTGGCTGTGTTCAGAATGTTCACTCACTCACTCCTTCCCTACTCGCTATATAGTGAATTTAGATATAGTTGACTATTGTCATGGTCTGAGCGCCGATGTCGTCCACGCTTGGGCCATGCTTCATCTTCGCCAGGTTTGACAGCAGGGTTACCTTCTGGCTCCCCGAGCTCTTATTGTGACAGCGCTCGGAGGAGCTTCTTGCTGTCAAAACCTAACAGCTGTGCTGCATTTACGACTCATCAGCAGCCCGGCATTTAAGCAGGCGCTGAAGAGCAGTACAATGCAGCAGTCTCGTCGATGATCCCTCATCAGACGTTGAGCGAGCGTTCCTCGTCTCAGACGTCAATATTCCTTAATGATTCCACATCTACGATCATCCCTCATCCTTATCCTGAATCGTAAGTGAGCTTGATCAGCCTTACGGTCTCTGAATCTAGTGTAGTGTGTTTTAGCCCATCGTGGCTCATTACTTTCTGTTACTTTGTGTTATCTTCTGTTCATAATAAACATCATGCAAACCGCACTGGCGACTTTTGGCGTCTTTGGTAGCCCGCGAGGGCCACCGCTTGACAACTATATAGTAAACTCAATATAACAATAAAATTAACAGCTTTCAGACACTACTGGCTTGTTTTCGTGGCACGGTTAGTGACGTCATCACGTGAGACAGTAAAACCTAACAAACGGTGGTAAGAAAAAATGAATACCTGCGTGTAATTTGTAGTAAATACCTTAAGGTAGTTGATGTTGTGATGTGAAGCTCTCCTCTCACTGCTTCGTTGGCTGCGCATTGCAATATGGGATACATTGGCTAATGTAGTGACCATCTGTTGTACACTACTTTTCAAAATGCATTGTGGGATATTTTGAGTGTACTATATAATGAATGAAATTTCGAACAGTACTACAAGATGGCTGATTCACTATATAGTACACTATACATCTATTCATCTATGTTAACAAGAACTGGTGCGTTAATGCCATGTTAGTATCTAAACACTGCTCTCCGTTGGCGGAGTTCCTTATTGTAAATTGTTGGCCATTTTATCTGCCGAGGGCCGAGCGCTAATGCTAAAGCTAATGCTAAAGAGGCACTCAGAGAGCTGCACGATGCTATTAGTGAAATTCAAACTTCACACCCGGACAGTTTTGTGGTGGTTGTGGAGGATTTTAACCACACCAGTTTAAAGACTGTGCTCCCCAATTTTAAACAATGTGTAGACTTTAAGACCAGAGGAGAGAATATGTTGGACTTGGTATACACAAACACAGATGCTTATAAGACAACACCTCGCCCCCACCTCGGCCTTTCTGACCACCTATCCGTGATGCTGGTGCCTGCCTACAAACCTTTACTGAAGCGCAGCAGGCCAGTAGTGAAACAAATCAGGATTTGGCCAGAGAGTGCAACCTCAGCACTTAAAGACTGTTTTCTACACACAGACTGGGAGGTCTTCAAAATAGCAGCCTCCCAGGAAGACAAGACCGATGTGGAGGAGTATGCTGAAACGGTCACCAGCTACATCGTGAAGTGCACAGAGGATGTCACTATAGTGAAGACTATCACTGCACGGGGCAACCATAAGCCCTGGATGACTGCAGAGGTGTGCTCGCTGCTCACAGCCAGAGATGCAGCCTTCAGAGCGAAGGACAGGATCACCCTCCGCTCAGCCAGGTCTGCGCTCTCAAAGGGAATTAAGACGGTGAAGTGCGCCTATGCGGAGAAAATCCAGGGACACCTCTGTGACACTAGGAACACCAAGCGGATGTGGCAGGGAGTTCGGGCGCTGACGGACTGTAAGTCTAAGCAGGGGGTCGATGATGACGACGCTTCGCTTCCAGACAGGCTCAACAACTTCTTTGCACGTTTTGAAGCATCAAACCCGACAATCAGAGGGAGGGCTGGCCCATCTCCACCATCGGTTGGGCCAGCTATCACCATTAACACCGCGGACACACGGAGGACCCTAACCAGGGTTAACCCTGATAGCGACAAATGGAGAACTGTCTCGGAAGGTGGATTACATCATGGTCTCGCTTAGGTCTTTCCACGATGGATTTAAAGCCCCGCAATGAAGGATTAAGTACTGAATCTACAGAAGAAATAAAAAGCCTTCTCTGTGATCAGTCCGATTTGGCTCAATTTCCCCATGAAAATTCCTCCTGGCTGTCTGCAGTCTGTGTTTTCAAAATCATCGAGCACAAGGCCTTGGACAGCCATCTGGACAGCCTGCCCAGATATTCGCAAGGATGATCGGCGGCAGCCAGACAAAACATCTCCTGCCAAGTGCCCTTGTTGTTCTCTTATTATCATCAACATTGCTTCAACAGCGCACACACATTGATCCATGAACTAAATAAAGATACACACACTGCTCTCTTGTGTCTTGTGTCTTGTGAATCCTGTCTTGCGTATGTGCATCGAGAGCTTTTTTTTTTTCCTTGTAATCATAATATTGATTGATTATGCAACCAGTATTCTGAATCAATGATTTTTTTTGCTCCTTCCTATTGTTCCTCGTATTATTCTTATTCTTATGCTACCTGTACCCTCTATCCTGTTGGCAGGCGCGTCCCCGATGCAGCCGTGTCACTGGAAATGCAGGTTCATTTTCTGTGTCAAGTCAAATTCTCTCGTATGTTATCAGTGATCTGTTAATGTACTTGGCAATAAATCTTTTCTGATTCTGATTCTGATTCTGAACCCACGTAAAGCTGCAGGTCCGGACAACATCCCGGGATGTGTGCGCCGAGACTGTGCGAGCGAGTTGGCGGATGTCCTGACTGACATTTATAACATCTCCCTGAGTTAGGCCATCGTTCCCAGATGCTTTAAGACCTCTACCATAGTACCGGTGGCAAAGAAACCAGTTGTGTCCTGTCTGAATGACTATCGTCCTGTTGCACTGACACCAATTGTGATGAAGTGTTTTGAACGGCTTGTCAAACCACACATCACAGCCTGCCTCCCTGTATCACATGACCCGCTCCAGTTTGCATATCGTTCAAACCGCTCCATGGAGGATGCTATAGTCACCACCCTACACTCTGTCATCACCCACCTGGATCAGAAAAACACCTATGCCAGACTCCTGTACATTGATTTCAGTTCTGCATTCAACACCATTATTCCCCAGAGACTGATGGAGAAATTACTCCTTCTTGGTCTGAACACCGCCACATGTCTCTGGATCCTGGATTTCCTGACTGAGAGACCTCAGTCTGTCCGTGTTGGAAATAACATCTCCAACTCTATCACACTGAGCACCGGATCCCCTCAAGGCTGCGTACTCAGTCCACTGTTGTTTACACTTCTAACACATGACTGTGTATCCAGACACGAGGGGAACCAGATTGTTAAGTTTGCAGATGACACCACGGTGGTGGGACTTATTCAGTGGGATGAGGAATCAGTGTACAGGGAAGAAGTTAGAGGCCTGGAGGGCTGGTGCAGGGAGAACAATCTGGTGCTCAACGTGGACAAAATGAAGGAGATGATTATCGACTTCCGGCAGTCACAGCCTGAACACGTCCCTCTCAGCATCGGCAGCCGTTTAGTGGAGAGAGTGGAGAGCATCAAGTTCCTCAGAGTGCAGATCTCGCAGGACCTGTCCTGGAGCAAGAATTCCTTGGGGATCAGGAAGCGGGCCCAGCAGAGACTGCACTTCTTGAGGAAACTCAAACAGGCCTCTCTCCCCATCTGCATCCTCAGGACCTTCTACAGAGGTGTGGTGGAGAGTGTTCTGACATACTGCATTGCAACATGGTACTCCAGCTGCAGTATGTCAGACAAAAAAGCCCTGCAGAGGATAGTTAAGGGAGCTGAGAGGGTAATTGGAGTTTCCCTCCCCTCTGTCCAAGAACTTTTTTAGAACCGTTGTAGGAGCAGGGCACTGAACATTGTCAAGGACTGTTCTCACCCTCTGCGTAAACACTTTGATCTTCTGCCATCTGGCAAATGATTCCGGAGCATCAGAGGCAGAACCACCAGACTGATTAACAGCTTCCTTCCACAAGCTGCTAGGATGCTGAACAGTTGATCCGGAATCTTTCATACATACTACTGCACCTATGGACATTATGTATATTATTTGTATATTATAGTTCTGGTTAGTTTTCAAGTATGTCTCAGGGAAGTGTGAATGGCTGTGTTGGGGTGGGGGGTGAGGGTGTGTGTGAGTGTGTCTTAAATTATGTTCTTTTTACTTATATGGATGCCGAGAGAAATGCAATTTCATCTTGCCTGCACTACAGTTGTATGTACAGCAATATGACAATAAAGGTTGATTTTATTTTTTTTTCCACAATATCTTCATTGAACCTTTTTTTTTTAACAAACATGACACAAACAATCAAACACTAACATTAAAGTACTACAAAAAAAAATGCACTAAAACCACCAACAACCACCAACAAAATGAAGTCTTCAACAATGCTCCTCTGTTTAGTCTAGACAATCCATTACATAAGTATACATATTATGTTCACCAGTTTGGAATTTACAAGGTCCACACACATCATTCACCTTCTTCTTCAAGCATTATGTTTAAATTTTTTACATAATCAATAAAAGGTCTCCATATATTCTCAAACACACTTTCCTTTGATTTCAGTATGTATGTTATTCTTTCTAATGGAAGGTTTGTTAAGATAAGATAAGATAAGATAAGATAAGATAAGCCTTTATTAGTCCCACAATGGGGAAATTCCAGGATTGCAACAGCATAGGGATAGCAACACTCAGAGCAACAATCAGAAGGCAAGAAAAAACAACATCTAGTAAACATATGTCCATATTACTATAAATGTACTGTATATATATAGACACACAGTGCAGAGCATTATGGCTGGTGGATGTGCAGCAGAAAGTCTAAGCTCTCTCTCCGCGGATGCAGCGGGCCAGCTGGAAGTCTTTGGGCATGATGGTGACCCCCTTAGCGAAGAAGAGACCACCAGGTGGGTCTCGCTGGTCTCCTGCAGAGCCATGACGGCGAAACTCAGGAAACGCAGGACGGTCTTGAAGTCCTGAGCGATCTCCCTCACCAGGCGCTGGACGGGCAGCTTACGGATGAGCAGCTCCGTGGATTTCTGGTAGCGACGGATCTCTCTCAGAGCCACGGACCTGTGACGGCGAGGCCTCTTCACTCTGCCGGTGGCCAGAGCGCCTCTCCGAGCAGCCCTGGTGGCTAGCTGTCTCCTGGGGGGCTTCTTCCTCCAGTAGATTTTATGGGCAGTCTGCTTGGTTCTTGCCATCGCTCTTTATTATTCTGTCTTATATTTCTTTCACGCCGCCTAAACTCCAGCCCGGCACCCGCTTCGTTTTCGCTACAGCTCCCGGTATGTCGAGTTTCCCATTAGCACCGGGCGGCGGCCAAGTGCTAGCTAGCACTAGCTCCTCCCCGCTGTAACGTCTCCCGCTGCAAACCGTGGCTCCGTCCGCCGACCCGGGAGACCCCCGGGGCGATCCGTGCGTCCGTGATATACATACAGAGTGAAAGGTGTAGAAAGAAGAAGGAAGATAAAAAAAAAGGCTGTTGCAACAGGCAGCCGACTCGTGTGGCGCCGCCGGTCCGGCGGAACCGGAACCGGAAAAAGGAAAAAGATGTTAACATCTGTCTTAACCACTGAGTCACATCTGGTCTATGAGTCTTTTTCCACAGTAGTGCAATACATTTTTTGGCGTTAAGCAAACTGAGGTCTATGAATGTTCTTTCACTTTTATTAAAGTTATGCTTTTTTGGGTACAGACCCAACAAAAACAGTTTAGGATTCAATATGATTTGTTTTGAAATTATTTTTTCAATTGTTACCCTCACCTCTTCCCAAAACATTCTAATTATTCTACATTCCCATAAACAATGAAATAGGGTTCCTTTACTTTCCATGCATTTTGTGCATGTATCTGGTATGTTTTTGTTATATCTATTTAACTCCACCGGTGTAACATACATCCGCATTAACCATTTAAAATGTATCAATTTAAGACGTACATTTATTGATTTGGTTTGAGCTTCTGTACAAGCCAATTCCCATTGTTCCTCTGAAATTTCAGTTTGCAGATCTTCTTTCCAGTAGTTTAATCTTTTCTGTGAGTTTTCACTTGAGGATAGTGTCAATGAGTTATAAAACTCTGAAATAATACCCTTTCTTTTACTATCTTTCATCAACATTTTTTCCAAGGATGAGTAAATAGGTCGAGTGAGAGCATTATTTTGATTTGATCGAATAAAGTTCCTAAGTTGAAGATATTTAAAAAAATGTGTTCTATTAAGATTAAATTTGATCCTCAGCTCTTCAAAAGACATTATGTTATCTGCACATGACAGATATAAATCTTGAATCTTTTGAATCCCTTTTAAATTCCATACTTTAAATACAGCATCCGCTCTCCCTGGTTTAAAATATTGATTACCCCCTATTGGGCTAAATTGTGACAGTAAGTGTGGTTCTTTTAAATAGTTTTTAGTTTCACACCATATTTTGATCATATGTTTTACAAATGGATTTTTAACTTGTTTTTGTAATTTTTTTGCCAAATCTGAGTATATGAATATGGGAAGAGGTAAAGGTAAATTGTATGATTCCATTTCAGTCCAGTGAGGGAGATCATTTGATGAAAAATAATATGTCATAGACCTCAGTTGTGCCGACCAATAATACAACATAAAATTCGGACATTTCAGACCTCCATGATCAAATGGTAAATATAATAAAGACAGACGTAATCTAGCCCTCCTGTTGTTCCATATAAATTCCACTAACTTTTTTTTAATTCTTGAGAATAAATCTAAAGGTGGTGGTAAGGGAATGTATTGAAATAAATAAAGTATTTTAGGTAAGATATTACTTTTAAGAATATTGATTCTCCCGATCATCGACATTGGTAGTGACATCCATCTCTGAAGTAACTCATTAATATCTGTCATTAAGGCTTCATAATTGACACTGGCGACTGATTCTAGCTTAGGCACAATTTGGATTCCTAAATATTTAAACTGATTTACAACATTGAATTGATTTACCTCAGGGGCTGGATAATTTCTCTGGGTCTCATTTAGCATTAATATTGAAGATTTAGTTTTATTTATTTTATATCCTGATATTTCCCCAAAATTCTTTATTAAATTCAACAAGGTCGGAATTGATTTTTTAAGATTCGACATAAACAAAATTATGTCATCGGCATACAGGGAGATTTTATGTTCTGTTGGTCCAACTTTAATTCCATATATTTGTGACTGTAGACGTATCGCCATCGCTAAAGGTTCAATTGCCATAGTAAACAGTAAAGGTGAAAGTGGACAACCTTGTCGACATCCTCTATTGATTTTTATTGATTTTGAAATATTGTTATTTGTTAGGATTTCTGCTGTAGCATTATTATATATTATCTGAACCCATTTTATGAAATTATTTCCAAGTCCAAACCTTTGTAAGACTTCAAAAAGAAAGGGCCATTCAACTCTATCAAAGGCCTTTTCGGCATCCAGTGATAAGAGAGCTGTATCCGGTGCTTCTTTATTAGAATAAATAATATTAAATAGTCTTCTTACATTATGGAAGCCTTGTCTTCCCTTTATAAAGCCATTCTGATCTCGATTAATAATGTTTGGTAAAATTTCTTGCATTCGTCTTGCTAAGATTTTACAGATTATCTTAAGGTCGGCATTTAATAGGCTTATTGGTCTCATATTTTCACATTTATTAGAGGGCTTACCTGGTTTTGGCAACAGTATAATTAAGGCATTATTCATGTATGATGGTAAATTACTATTTTGAAATGCTTCTAAAACCATTTCCAAAAAAGGTTTTATTAATTTATTCTTAAATTTTTTATAAAGGTCAACTGGAAGACCATCTGGTCCTGCACTTTTTCCTGATTTCATATTATCAATGGCTAGTCCAACTTCTTCTTGACTAATTTTAGACTCCAGTATCTCCCTATTTTCATTTGGAATACACGGTATAAATAGTTTGTTCAAAAACCCATGTAGTTTTGTTAAGTCAGATTCATTTTTGGTATCATATAATTTTTCATAGTAATCTCTAAAGGCTCTATTAATTTCTAAAGGATCTATAACTACCTGTCCCTTACTTATAATACTGGTAATTGGTGTTTTAAATTCTAATTGTTTAATCTGCCATGCCAATAACTTTCCTGATTTTTCACCTTGTTCATAAAAAGATTGTTTCAATCTTAGAAGACTCGAGGCAGCTCTATTCGCTGATTTTTTGTCATATTCAGCTCTCAAAATCAGTAATTCGTTCTCCAACCTTGGATCACTTCCTGCATACACTCTTTCTTGAAGAATTTTTATTTTATGTTCCAATTGGACTCTCTCCTCTCGAGTCTTCTTAGATTTTGAACCTGTATAACTAATAATATGTCCCCTAATAAAAGCTTTGAAAGCCTCCCACTTTACACATCTTCTCTCAAGATGGCGACCGGGATGGTCACACTTTTTCAGTGCTGAGACAAAGTCACTGATTTTGCCATTAAAAGTGGCTGGCCTGCAGCGATCGGCGCTCGTGGCGAACACGCACGGGCTGAATTGCCACCTCCGTTGGATTGCCCTTTAATCGCCTTTCTCCAGCGACTTCCTGCGCCTTCCTGAAGCGATTGCTCAGCTAACACTAGTTAGCTTAATGCTACCTGAAGCGATTGCTAAGCTAACACTAGTTAGCTTAATGCTGGCACCAGTCTCTAAATAACTACCTACAGCGATCGGATATACCTCCGGTGGATTACCCCTTTGATCGCTTTTATCCGGCCACTGTGAGTAAACTGACCAGCGATTCCAGCGCTTCCTTGTGATTCACTGATGTGCCCTACCTGAAGCGATTGCTAAGCTAACGCTAGTTAGCTTAATGCTGGCGCCAGCCATTCCACCTAACACCAGCCTGAATCAAAGCCCAGCTGCGAGGCCCAGCTGGGATACTACCAGGCAGGCGGCTATTTGTTTGACGGGGCTCAGCAGAGATTTCACCCAGGCAGACGGCGGTAGGCGGCGGTGCCCAGCGGAGGACTTACCGTGACTGCAGCGGCGGTGTGCGACGAGACTACCCGAAGCGATTGCTAAGCTAACGCTAGTTAGCTTAATGCTGGCGCCAGTCATTCCACCTTACACCAGCCTGAATCGAAGCCCAGCTGCGAGGCCCAGCGGAGATACTACCAGGCAAGCGGCTATTTGTTGACGGGGCTCAGCAGAGATTTCACCCAGGCAGACGACGGTAGGTGGCGGTGCCTAGCGGAGGATTTACCGTGACCTCAGCGGAGCTCGGTGGCAGCGGCGGTGTGTGACGAGACTCGGTTGGAGGAGCGGGACGGGAGACCAGTTACGGCGACTATGAGCAACGAGACCAGCAACGGAAGGGGCTAGTTGGCTAGCTGAGGCCCAGCTGGATTCGAGGACGATCGGATCAGATTCTGGCGATATAAGCAGAATTTATTTTACTATCCACAGATTTTCCTTTTCCTTCTTTCCAAGAAGGACTGAAGATGGCTGCCACCGGATTAAAAAGTGGGCTGATGGGCACCACTAATAAGCCTTCTCTACTTCTCTACTTCCTCTTCGTTTTGTCTTTGTGTGTCTGGACCTGCAACAAGAAGGATTTTCCGACAAACTCAACCAAAGGTGAAGTTAAAAAGTTTTATCTGTATGGATTTGGGCTTGGACATCTCACCCTACACTCTATGTGGTCTTTAAAAGCCCTGAGCAAAAACTTCCAAATTAAGGCAAACATGGCTGTTAAGCAAAAATCACAATATGGCAGAGGATATACAGTTAAAGTTCTGTTAGTTCTGCTACTTCTGGCAGGAGATATTCACCTTAACCCTGGACCTGCCACTATTAAACAGCAGACCACTGGGTTAGCACAAAACCGAGCTGTACAAAAGCAAAAACAACATTTATTTTTCCAAACTGTTAATCATGCACGAGTTCTTTGGGACACCAAGGCTAAACCAAAGGGGATCCTCGGCGGTCATTTAAACATACGGAGCATAATCCCCAAAAGAGATGAGATTTCGGTGTTGCTGTTGGACTCAAATCTGGACTACCTTTGTCTCTCAGAAAGCTGGCTACACAGTAACATAGACACTAATATGATCGATATTGTGGGCTACCAGTGTTTTAGAAAAGACAGGCAGGTAGGGAGGGGAGGAGGTGTTTTAATTTACATCAAAGAGAAATATAAATGTCAACTGGTTGATTTGAATACTTCACTTGAATGTTTAGCTGTTAATGTATGTCTCTCTCCGGTAATGAATTTCAACATTGCAGTAGTGTACAACCCACCATCACACAACTCTTCCTTTTATAATGAATTAAGTGATCTGGTTAAACAACTTGAGAAGAACAGAGAAACAATAATTCATGGTGACTTTAATATCAACTGGTCTGATAAAAAAGACAAACAAAAACTGAAAAGCCTCATGACTAAATTTAATTACCAGCAAATCATCAAAGGACCCACCAGGATAACCAAACAATCCAGAACACTTATTGACATGGTATTTACTAATAAACCAGAACGAATAACCAGAACCTATAATCTTGTAACTGGTCTCTCAGATCATAACATGGTTCTTGCTGTCAGGAAACTTACTAAAAAGCGACTACAGTATTTTGGGGGAGTCGATATTGACAAATCAAATTTTATTATCCCCAAATCAAAAAATGAGGAGTTTGAACATTACTTAGAGAATCAAAATTGGGAGCAGCTCATGGCAACATGTGAAGTAGATGATTGTTGTAATTTTATAACTGCAACAATCACAAAGTCTATAGAAAAATTTTCAAAGCAAATTAAAAGTAGACAACAGGACTTCCGGTTATGGCTGCCACGTAGGACGGACGTGTCTCGCTCTGCTCTGCTCCTGGAGAAAAAAATCGGCAAATAACTCTCTCATTTGGGACAGAACGTATCCCAGCATTTGGGCGAGGATATGTCGGCGAAGCCTAAGGCTGGAAAACCAGGAAAAGGAAAAAGCGAGCCGCCGAAACAGTCCAAATTAACGGACTTTCAGGTCTGTGACGCAGCAAACAAGGCTCCATATATGGCGGAGGAGGCTGGCGGCGGTGCGATTTCTGCGGGGAATGGCGCAGATGCGCTGATGGCTGCCATGAGTTCAATGAGAGCGGACTTTTCCTCTAGATTTGATGGGATTATGACAGCGCTGGAAGGAATAAGAAAGGAATTGGGTGACTGTGTAGAACGAACGGCGCAGATGGAGCTCCGTCTCGCTAGTGCTGAAGATGACGTCACTCGTCTTCAATTAAAGGTGCGCACTTTGGAAAAAAAAATAAATCTCTGGAAGATAATATTTTGGATTTGGAATCTCGGTCGAGACAGAATAATTTGAGGCTGGTGGGTCTTCCAGAGGAATCAGAAGGTCGGGACGTATGTTCCTTTCTGGAAAAGTGGATTCCGGAGGTGCTGGGCAGCGAGGAGTTGCAATCAGCAGTGGTTCTGGAAAAAGCACATCGTATTGGCCCACGGAGAGATAAGGGACCGCCGAGGACCTTAATTATGAAGTTTCTAAGCAACAGAGACAGGATGAAGATCTTCAACGCTGCACGTGCTAAAGGAGAGATTAAACACCAGGACCAGCAGGTGCGGTTCTACCCAGATTTGGCCACAGGAATCCAGCAATTGAGGAAGCAGTTTGATCCCGTACGTAAGGAGCTGCGCAACCTTGGGATTCGTCATGGTGTAATCTATCCTGCGAGACTGTTGACCACGTATGAGGGCAGAACCCACATCTTCAAGACCCCAGAGGAGGCGCAGGAGTTCATCAAGAAGATCAAAGAAGAAGAAGAGACTGGTGGGAGCTAAGCATGAACAAAATATAAGGTAGAATAATTAAGCATTTGCACAGGCATCTGACTGACTTGAAGTAAATAGTAAGTTTACAAAATATAGATTGTATTATATATTAAAAAAAACAAAACAAAAACAAAACAAACAAACAAAAAAAAAACTATGATGTACAAAGTTGTTAAAAATTTTGGAGTTAAGTTGGAAAACTACAGAAGAGAGTTAATGTTACGTCATTAAAAGCAGTAGAGTTAGGGTGATTGGGAGGATGAAGAAGGAGTGGCTTAGGCTGTTCCCCGTGGGTGTGGAACGGTCGATGGCTATATCGGGAGACAGAATTTTTCTTTTGATTTTGGGGGGTTTGCCACAAGTGTGGGAAGGGGAAATTTGTTTGTGTGTAGTTTGTAGGATGAATGTTCAACCACTCATGTTTTTGCTTCTCTGTATGAGCATGTTTACACTGCAAGGTAATCCCATTAC